>BGZK01000204.1:0-611555 GCA_005406025.1 Eumeta japonica | reverse complement strand
ATCCCAATTCTTGAACTTCGATAGGCTTATATCATAAAAATACGAAACGTTCCTATAAGGATAAACAAATAAGTTTGTGAACAGAAACTTAAAAATTAACGGTAGACCGTAATGCTACAAAATGTAAACTATGACCTATCGCACATTTAAAATTAATTAAATATGATGTTATTTTTTCTTTAAATTTAAATATCGATTAAGAAATAAAACGACTATTAAATTCATCAAATTATTTTATTAATTGTAAATACTTAATGCTTCCATGTTTCACACATATCATCCTCTTTGAGTTGTATTTCAACACTTATCTAAATTCAATCATACCATTAAAGGAAATATCGATATCACCTGTGTTTACTGATATTAAAAATATAACTTTCCATTAAATCATCATTTTTAATTTATTATACAATTTCTTATAAATGTATTTTAATATGTTAATCTGATTATCTAACCTCTATGTTTCAAGTAAATATTGTTCTAAGGAAAAAATATGTTTTGTTCTATAATTTTAATTGTGTATCTTAGCAGTGTATTTAACTGATATTCTAATTTGCAAATATTAATAAAATAAGTTACTTAATTTTAAAGAAATGTTTATTACAGTTGTTTAATAATTTAAACTATTCATTATTCCAATTTATAGACCTATACCAGAAATTAAATTAACAAATATTTTCATCGATTACCTCACTTTAGTACTAGCTGACTAGACTGACAACGTTAATGTAATCAATTTGTAAAGAAATTACCCAGTTTTTGTACAAAAGTTAAAAGTTTCTAATTGCATAATTGAAGTGAAAGTTCTAATAATTGAATACTTCGTAAGTAATCGAAGTCTCGTTAACGATTTTTCTGCAGACCTTGGACAATGACTAGAGCGGTATTTTCTCAAAAGCTTAGAAGAATTTTATAAAAAATAAGTTCATTTGTTAGCGTCAACAATGACACTAGACTTATAGATAGCCACACATTCTTTTGAGTGACACGTAAACATCGAATTATATCTATGTGTATTTTTAACAATTTAATATTATAACATCCACTTTTTGAAAAGATATCGCAATGTTCACACAATAAAATTATTTAATTTTATTACACTTTCTTATAAAATTACGTTTCATTTATTTGTGTATGATTACATTCAAAGACGAGGAAATGACACGACCACTCATTTATCAATATTTTCAAAGTTATTATTTGTAACAATTCGTTAAATGCTTATTCGTCGTGCTTTAACAAAGTTTTAAAAATTAAAGCAATACCTATTAATTCAAATATTTCCGTGGACCATTTCAGAGAGTTAAAAATAAATATGTACATTACCAGACAACTTTATTCTTATCCTATTTTGTAAATACAAAACATCGATATAGAATATAAGAATTATCCAACCGGTTAACAATTACTTAAGAGCTATCTAATTCCAATATTCTCCATCTTCCGTGAATTTGCCAAGCGAGGACAGTTATTACATTATAGCGTCACCTATCTACTTCACTTAATCGCAAAAAAAAAATGCATTTTAACAATTCCCAAACCTAAACTACAATACTGGATATTTCACAAATTTTCGGCGCAAATGTGCGCATACTGCCCGCCATTCCTTTCGTTAATGTGTTCTATCTTCACGGCATTTCCGTTCGTAAGAACTTCAGAGACGTTGGAGTGACCTGTGCAAAATTAACTATCAGATTAGATATTTTTAAAGAGTATCACACACGGCGAAAACAATAACATTACGTTATCTTAAATCACTTTTGAAATATATTTAAAATGCTGCTTAAGTATAATAATATAAAATAAACATAATTATCTTCATCGTGTTTGACGTTCCGTTGAATAGCATGTCAAGTAAGATTATGGATTGCACTTTAAGATTTAACATATTCCGGTATCTCAAAATGAAATGTTATAATGTCTTTGCCATGTGCGATGGCCATTTGCATAACATAATACAAGTTGTTCGTGTGGATGGCTCGAACAGTGTGATGAAATAGTGCAAACGAAAAATTCATGAAATATGTATAGATAAATGTGTAAATTTTAGTATCAAGAACAGTAATTTTATTTATTATAGTCGGAGTAAGATGCCCAATCAAAACGTCACTTTGACAAATAGTATGTCAGTTTATCATAAATAAATGTGATATTCAAAATAAACGGTTTAGTAGATTTTTAGGTCTATATGAAGCAATAGACATATACGCGGAGTAAAAATTCCGTCGTCATTTAATAAATGTTAATTAATAAATGGATATTTAAAACAAAAAACTTTATACATTTTTTCGTTATATACAATTTGTAATAATTGACCGATTGATATACCATTTAGACGTACATTCGTGGCTAGTTTTAGGAATCACTATTCTTGTGTTGAAAGCGACAATATTTTTTTCCTTTCTTCTATCTTTACCACATACGGTTTAAGGAGGTATCGTTTAAAAAAATGGCAATCCATTTTTCAATAATTTCATATCATATAAAAATTTCAAATCATTTTGAGTAAAAAACTCATTACTATACCTACATTCTTAAATTCTTATAAATATTTAAAAGATGAACGCGATTATATTGAGTTTTTAGAAATTAATAGACACAGATTTTCTTGAAATAGAGTACTTAGCTTAATAATATGGCATTTTCTATGCCAAAGAAAACTCAAATCCTCAGACGTAACCTACATTATAACGAGAACAATATTTCCGATGAAATAAAGAAAAGGCAAAAATAGCTCTTATTTTACGAATTTTCCACAAATCCTCGTTCTGTATAATGAGTCTTATAATTTAAAAATACTAAACTGGAATATCATTTTACGGTCATAAACGTAATCACTATTTCAATTTTAATCTTTGTAGGTTGTACGGTTTTTTTTTTGTAAATATGTTACGACAGAAAAATCTAAGTGTTGACGCATTCCTCTGATGTTTAGGACTTCAAATATTTGTTCGAGACGCCAAAAAAACTGGTGAGGATGAAAAACATTTTATAAATATTTGATTTACACACAACTTCACTGTTAATTATTATGCTGGTGTAGATGCGAAAAGGATTGATACGAAAAGTAGACAAAAATAATCTTATATAATGTTTAGATTTAGATTAGAGGTGCAATATATTATATTGGCTAAGTATTTAAAAACGCTAATTTTAAATAGGTACCGGGCACATTCTGATCGCGGGAGAATTAACCATTGCGTTTTGACCATTCGCTCTGTACATGTGGCCCGTTAAGCCGTGGCTTATCAGACGTCATCGCATCGGTGGCGACGGTCGTCAGCAGTACACAACCTAAGGTCAGCAAAAAAGCCTTAATTTTCAAACCCCTCGATCCTCAACAGGAGATTGTGAGGGGACATGGATTACTAGTTGGACGAACGAAACCTTACACGACAAGGTGTCTACGAACGAAAACGAAAATCTGTATGCGTGAAGATACAAAAACCTCACAAGTGTTGAAAATATAAATATCGTGATATAATAAAACGCAATAAAAGCTAGTATTTATTTTTTAATTCATAAATAATTTAATGTCTCTATTCTTCTAACATTGAATATTTCATGAATTTGACAATTCAGCGGATAAGGTAGATATTCAGCTCAACAATAATGATGATTTTTTTTTAAATGAAACAGAATGAGTTCGATGTACAACGCTCGCCAAAAACATCTTCGTCCGACCTGATAGCTAAATAAAAGAGTTTTTTATAAAGCAAAGTCGTAACACACCCGTCGCTTACGCAACGCGTATTATACATCACATCCTTATACATCACGATCTCTTTTACGATTTCAGGCATCGTTCACGGCTCCATCGTGGCCGTCGAATATGTTACTTACATGGGCGCGAAAAAATTTTCAATACTTATGTGTGTGTTTGTGTTTGTGTGTGTGTGTGTGTGTGTGTGTGGTGTATGTGTGCCCATGAGATGAAAAATGAATTATGGCGGCCACTCACCACCGGGGGGAACAGCCCGCGACTTGTTACTCCGCCTCCTCGAATATCATACCCGGCTTAAGAACGACGCGTCCCGGTACTGCCTCTGACTCACTGCGATAGAAATTATATTGTATATGCCATCACTATTTGAGCTTTTAAGTGTGAAAGTGGGCTCAAATATAGAGAGCTTTTAGTTATTATTTAACAATCATTACCTGACATAGACCTATTCAGTTCGAACTGTTTCTTGAGGTCGTTAGGTGTTTCAGTGTTTGAAGAGCCGCACCAGCAAAGTACTAGACGGAAATAGACACGAAATCTGAAAGAAATGATTTCGCTAAATAATTTAAGTTTACAAAAAATTCAAATTTAGTCCCATTTATTTAGAAATTAAGACTTTGGATTAATCTAATTCAATGTGCGGGTGATATTTTTTGTATAGTCCAAAGTGATTGTTTTTAACGATAATTTGTTAACATAAAAATTAAGTTTCGACAAATAGCTATTTTGATTGAAAACAAAATTAGTATTGTCTAAAAGACTTTAAACAACATTCCAATACATTTTAAAAAAAACCCAGTGATTGTTTATGAATATCAATTCATAAACAATCATCACATCAAATTTAATTTGTAGTTGTTCTTTCTATACTGTTTTCTTCTAAACATTGACCGACACCAATTGATATTTTGGTTTTAACTATATACTATGTCTAATATTTTACAATAAATCATTTTTGTTCTTACTTGTGATTCATCCAATAATAGATAAAAGGATTAAACATAGAATTAGCCATGGCCAGCCAATAGAATGCTAAGTATACGTGTTGCGCGTGCGGCGCAGAAGCCAGCGCCTGGTGGTGATAGACCAGTACGAAGTACGAGTGGTAGGGCAACCAACACAGCCCGAACACGACCACCACCAGTACGAACATGCGGACCACCTGCAGGACAAAACTCTAATTTCTTATTCAGTCTATTATCTATATACAATCTTACTAGAATTACTTCTTGCTTGTAATATTATGAACTATAAAGTTTGTGAGGATGAACACATGTTTATTTCTTTTCATGTAAAATTTCTGAACGGATGTTAATGAAGCTTTTCAGTAACAAAGATTGTAAATCATAAAATATATAGGTTATAATTTATAAAAATATTAGTATTATTCACGTACTTATACTATTGAACTGAACTACTACACCTATTCTAAAAATTATTTTATTCATAGAAAGTCAATTATCTCCGGGTAATATAGCCAGTATTTTATTCTGATACGAAGATTTTTTAAGGGTTTGTACAAATTGGAACGGTGACTAGCGCAAAATAGAAAGCGAGACAGGAAGCAGCATCGGGAACCGGGACCAGGATCGAAAATAACATTTCTGCGACCGGGTTCAAAATTGAATGTGGGACCGCGATTCATATTGAGGGTCCACCCGGGAAAAAGTGAGAAACAATATACAACAAAGTGAAGATCGCGATCAGAATTGAAAGCGGAAACGAGATTGGAATTGAAAGCAAGATCGATCAATACAAAAGATGAAAAAGTGTCAATACAAAAATTGAAAGAATACATGTTACGTCCACGCAGGCGAAATCGAAGGCGGAAAGTTAGTATGTCACTCGTGTATACGTGTAGTAATCCTATTTTTGGTATGCATTATGCTTACAAAGGACGATGAGATGGCAGGCTCTATAGCCAAGAGCAACGGTCTGCTAATTACTTCGCGCTTGACGTTTTGCTAGCGTCTTAAAACGCGTGCCTCGGCATGAAGTTGTATATGCCGTGCGGAGTAATGTAGACCACCGCCTTTTGGGTAAGCATACGGAATGAAGCTTACTCATAACCTATAATTTTAATGGCTATATATCATTAAATTTAAAGAGCCATCTATGTTTATTTATCTTTACGAAGCGAGACTTATTGTCATCTAGAATTCGAAACATTATTACGCCTTTAGCATTCCTTTGTATATGCATATATCAAATCGCAACTTTTTTAACTGCAGAGTCGGAGAAAATAAGCTGTAACTCTAATCTTATAAGGCTTCTGCTTTTCGTCGAGTGTATGGAACCCTAAAAAAGGGGGAAAATTGGTACGAAACATCTTTGGGTTAATTTTTTTAATGGCTGAATTTTAAATGTGCCTCGATGCTGAAGCATTATTATCTTTTAAATATTCATTAGCGCATTTAATAGCCTTTTTTCATGAGCTGGTCTTGGATACATTTTCCGATTTGATTATTATTTAATAATTCTGTTATTTACTTGAAAATTGTATTGTAAAATCAAGTAAAATTAGCAAAAAATAGTAATTAATTTTTGACAGTGTGAACCTGGAAATTTCGAGCATATATTTTACTTATATATTTATTTATACTGCGACAGTCGCCCACTTTAGAAAGAGCATTATTTTCACGTATGTACCTAATATATTCTAAACATACAAGGGGTATGTGAGTGAGTTATTAGAAACTATTTACTCAATAATTTGATACTGGCAAGGTATACACCATTGTACATTCTGGTTATTAAGTGATAAATTAAAAAGTCAAACATTCAAATACTTTTTTCTTTAAAATGCTTATTTATGTGAGAATCCCCAAATATGTTTTTAATTTTTGGTCACTCTGCTTATTTCCAGAGCAACCGTTTTCATTTGGTTTGCTGGGTTTAAAGAGGACGGGGGGAAGTTTTGAAGATTGAGCGAGGGTAGGTCGGCCGCCACCCGCAGTCGTTCAAGATAATATCATAGATGAAAACATGCAGGTGAATGCCGTGTACACTGATTTTTCAAAGGCCTTCGATAAAATTAACCAAGCAATGCAAGAACATTCTTTTTCAAATCTTTCCTATTAGGAAAAGATTTAGAGAGGCGGTGCGTATGGCAGCCTCTTGAAGTAGCTGGAATTTTATAATCGTGGTCAAGCGATCTATTTGAAGGGTTATTGTTCAGAATTTCTTTGTATACCTTCTGGAATTCCCTAAGATTCACACTTAGGCTCCCTTCTTTTTTGTAAATATATGACAACGATGTCAGTAATTTTGTAAAAAAACACTCACCAACTATTATATGCACATAAGATTAAAATATTTAAAACAATAATTATGCATAAATTTGCGATAAAATCCAATCCTATTTGGAAGCTCTTAAAGAATGTTGAGCTTGCAACCAACTTTTTCGCAATGTTGACTGCTTGTTGCTATAATAAAGGAAAAAAATGTTGAAGCAGTTGAAAAATTGATCCGAGAGTACCGAAGAATTACACATGTCGAGATTAAACAAGAACTAGGTATTGAAATGGTAGCGAAGTAAACCATCATTCACCTTTCTCTCCGTAAGCGTTGTTTTATATGGGTATTGCACAAACTTACAGATGAGCAGAAGGACCGCCACGTAGATTAGTGCCGATTTATAATAGAGAAATTCAACCGAGGCAAGAAGATAACGTGTACGATATACTTACCGGTAATGATAGACGGCTGTACGTGAAACAACAACTCCGAAACAAAGCGACAATCAACCATATGATGCTTTGAAAATGACCCATTGCCAACAAAATGTCGCCGTGCGCGAAGCACAGCGACATTTTAGGGATTGTTGGGAATGTTGAGACCAAAAAAATGGTTGTCACGTTTTTTTGTACGATCTATCATATTGCTACTCTGGTGCTAAAGGATAAAAAAAAAACAGTTAATTAGGAGAGGTATAGAACAGTTTATGGCCCAGCAGTATTATCAGCTAGGCATGACTAAGAACCGACGTCATGAATTCGTCACTTTCTTTGTCACCACAACAACGGCGCGCCGCACATATCCACCAGAACGAACAACTGATTTTTTTTTTTAAACATATGCCAACCCTACGTCACTAACCATATTCTTCTAACTTAGCATCGTGAAATTTGTTTCCCAAAATCAAAAATAAAAATTAAATTCAAGTAAATTGAGAGCACGGAAAAGCACTATCATTTCGAAATTTATAAGATATCTGAAAAAAAGTGGTTATAGGTGTTTTCCAAGTCGTTTAAAGGAATGGAAAAATATATTCATGCTCAGAATGAGTACTTTGAAAAGATTTATATTAGTAATATATATTATAATTTTTAATTACCTAATTTTTTTTGGCATACCCCTTGTGTTCACAATAAACAGTAAGAATGTTCTTAAGATCTTAGCCCACTTTTTGAACTTAATTTATAAACAGATCGAATCGATGCCTTTTTTAAAACGAATATTGTTTGAATGTCATAGCAGTTATCCCCCAAAACGAAGTGATTGCAGAACAAACGATGTCGGGTACAGTATCAAACGTGAGAGTAAGAGGCTATTTGTGTCAGATGCTGGCGTGAAATTAGACTCTTTGACCAATATCTGGGATTTTCTCTTTCGTTTCGGTTGCCAGAGCGGATCTGGCATCGAGTCCTTGGTTGGGCAAGAGGTGCGTATATTAATATTTCTACCTCACTCCGGAGGGTCGTAAGTGCTCCAGTTATGCCCTTGATTTATGATCGGCCTGGCGCTTGCAGCCTCTAAAAGAGTTATTACTCTGAGACTAGCACAATAATTAGTATGTACGCTGCAAGAAAATTATTGGGTAAAAAAAGGAATGTAGAATATAAACATTCTTTCATGATTGTAAGCTATATCCAGGTCTGTGGTTTCGGATTTGGCGCTGTCACCAAATGGAATGGCACAAAGAAAATGGTACTGTTACCGTTCTATTTGTTTGTAGTTTGAACAAAAACATTCGGCTTGATGTCGATTCAATTTTAAAATAATAACAGACGAAAAGTCAGAGAATTAGCTCCTCTTTTGATATAATGTATTCTATTGTGAAAAATGATTTTACTAACAAAAAAATATTTGTGGTTTGTTAGAATGTTATGAATTCGGTGGTAAATTCATAATAAATGGTTAAAAATATTTTAATTGAAAAATATTGTTTCTTGAGGAACGTGTTTACAAATTTTAAGCCATTTTCTAGAAAAACATTATTTATTTTATTTAATTTAAGCAGTTCAAGAATCATATCCAAATAATTCTTGAATTGCTTAAATTATTTTTAATATATATAGTTTTCGTGATGGATTTATAACTCAGCCTCCATAAATAGTGAAAATATTAACATTTTTCTTGATTTTAAACAATACTTTTTGAGTCGACTCAAGCAAAGTCAGTCTGCGGCCAGCGTTCTTACCGTTCGGACGTAGGACGTGTGTTATTTTGATTTATAAATATAAAAATGTCGAAATTGATAATTTTTATGGCTAATATTTTCGAGTAGTGATATATACACAAAATAATGTTTATCTACGGTCAGGAATTATACATATACTTAGTATTAGTATTATTATAGTATTTTCTGTTTAACTATATATTATCGTTGTCATATACAAACATAAAATACGACATATATTTTAGTTGTTCACATTGTTATTGCTTACATAAATAAAATAGTAAAATTTTTGATTATATAACATGTTAATTCCTTCTTTTTTTTGTTATCCATTTCTAAAGACCTAATATTGTATTTATAACAAAATATTGTTCAAGAAGTAAACAATAAAGGAAATATATTAAATGATAATTTTTAAGATTTTTTTATATAATATATCAATATGTACCAGCTTTTATTGCCGATTAAGTGCAACTTTTAATATTTTTTTTTAATATCATGTTATATAGATTTTAATGGTAACTTATTTGCAGGAGTATGTCGTCTAGGGCAAATTTGTCCATCCTTAATGATTATTTAAATTTCAATCCATATTGATTTTTTGAATTTCATTTAGTTAATTACATTGTTCAACTGTAATACAGAGCTGTATCGTTTACCCTCATCCCTTTAGTCTTAATAATGAGTCAAATTAAGTTTTATCCAATTTTTAAAAAATCAATTTAATAATTCATTTTAAATAACAATTCATAATAGCGAACTAAAACTATTGGATTATTTTGTAGACGTGGTTAAATTATAAAAATAAATTAATAATTATTTAAATAAGTTAGTTAATTTTATTGCTCGAAATAACAAAAGAAATAATTTCCGTAGTATCAACGAAATTCTCCGAAGATATGTAATATTGTAGTTAATAATTACTTTTTATGACTCAATATATCAAATATAAAAACACACCAACAAGAAAGAGTGTCCGATCTGCTCAACTGTCAGTCTATCGTACCAGTGAGAATAATAAGCGAGATTGGCAATGCATCCGCTAAGCCCTGAAATGGTGTATTTTTTGGGACTGATATACCCTTAACAGGTTGCTTCGTAAGTCATTCTCACTCTGGAGTATCATACACGGTTACGTCTTATTGACTCCACCAATGACCTAGACGTCTGCGACTTCGCCTGATCGATAAACAGATTTTTATGGCCACACTCTTTCCAAATTACGTTCACGACTCTATTTCCTATGTTATGGAGTAGATCTGGAGCCAGATTAATGTCTATAAAAAACTGTATTGATCTCTACTCATTATTATGAAGCAAAACTGGATTAATCATAAATATAACTACTTTTACACGTTTCGCACACGCTTAGGAATGAGCCTAGTTTTTTTTTTTTTGGAAGACAGAACAAAATTAAAGACAATCTGATATGGAAATTTTAATTTGTAAAAAATCAATTGAGTATATTGTGAAAGCGATTGTGAAATATTAGAGAGACCTTGCAAAAATTATAACGTAAAATATATTGGCATGAAGATAAAAAAGTAATAATGCAAAATAAAGTAGATTTAATTGATAGCAAAGTAAAAAGTTTAAACAAGAAAACAAAGTTATTTCTACCCCTAACACCACAACATATAGCAGTACCATATGCCAAGTCCAACATGTTTACCGATTTTCATATGCACTGATTACAAAAATATAATAAGGCTTATGCATTTTGCATCTATTGTACATACAGTTTGTAGCACAATAAAAGTATTAGTCTTATTTAATTTGAATTTCCAAGATACATTACAGCACTAACTTAATGACGATAAAGCAAAATAAAAAATGAATGTTTTATATCATTAGTCCCTTTTCTTTAAAAATATTTCTTAGGTACTAGTTTAAAGAGGTAGCAGGAAGCACTGAAACATATATACACTACATTCGGTAGTCATTAAATACAGAAATAATTTTCTATGCTTAAACCAGGTTATCGTTACTTTTCTCTTGGCGCGGACGACTTGCATCTGGTGATGGGTGCACTCGCCGATGGCCCGACCGCGCAGGGCGGCGCCCATGCGTGCGTACGCCCACACCATCACTGCCATCGGCGCCACATACGTCACGCCCAGGAACACCAGGTTGTAGCTGCATCAGAATTAGCACACGTAAACAACAACGAATGTCGTAGTTAGCATCGAACGTAGTGCCGAGGGTCGATTATGCTCAATCGTAGATTATCGATCGTTGAGAATTCATCGGTTAAGTTAAAACTAACTGTTTTTATGAATATACTAAAATACGTGTAAGTTCAAGACTGGCGATATATTTTATATATTATTTTGACGGCTTCAATATAAATATTGCTTATAGTACACTCAGTTGACGTCATTCCCTCTGATTATTGACGTCTCGTGCGTGCGACGACCGTTAATACAGCGATAGGTATTTACTTCATCGCTAAAATTCTAGCCTTGTAGCCTGAAAATACGCATCATTGTTTTCTTATATTAACTCGATAATTTTATCATACAATTTTTGTTATTTTTGCATCGAATTGACTTTCTAGATATTCTATTAGTAAAAAAGGCAATCAAAAGTGGAAGGAGTTTTGCATTGTAAGTTATTGCGTTATCTACTGTTTTTTTTTTCTTAATCTGAACCAAGTCTGTATGTGGTAACTGAAATAAAAAAAAAAGTAAGTAAAAATTAAACCGACCAAATGCGAGTTGGATTCGTATGGAGTAGATTCCGTACTCATAATCAACACATCAGTCACCGGTGAAATCAAACAACACATTTCATGGACATTCTCTTGACTACATCTTGTGTTTCTCATGGGAATTTAAAGACATAAGATTTTTATTTACAATATCCTATAAAGCACGAGTGAAGCTTTATACTCTATTTTTTAAATTCCCGACTTCATATTTTCGAAGATAGATTAATGCTCGATTTTTGCATTTTTTCCTTAACTTTTTTTAATCAATCATTTTACAATTATAATTAAAAACAACTCGTATGTATTCCTTTTCTTTGACTACATTCGTTAAACATATGTCTCAAAATTTCTTTAACATATAAGCTTGGGAAAAATGTATTTTCGTATTTTATATGCAATTCAAGATAACTTTTCATAATATTTTATTTACATTATATATATATATATATATATATATATATATATATATATTTCATACCATTTTGTAGCCAGTGACATAATACCATTCATTTAGAAATTTGTGACTACTGATCAAAATCTGCGATTAGTAGTTTGATAGTCATCTCTTGACGTGAACCTAACACTACATAAAATATTCTAAAGAGAGCGAAACTGGTGAAAATCTGTGGATGCAAGGTCAGGGCTATATGGTGAATGCATTAACACTTTCCAACCAAACCCTCTCAATATTTGCTGAGTGGCTAAAGATGTGTCTAGTCTAGTCAACAGAAAGGGTGTGGTTTTTCACCATGAAAGCTATCATGATGGAAAACCACACTCTTTTTGTTGATCTGTCCCGGCCGTTTTTTCTTTACTTTTTGTTTGAGTCTCATCAGCTGTTAACAGTAGAAATCCGTATTGATCGTTTTGCCCGGCGGTAAAAGTTCATAATGAATAATAGCCTTCCAATCCCACCATAAACATATCATCAACTTATTGCAAGTTAATCCGGGTTTCATCACAGTCAGTGGAGCTTGCTTGCCTTTTGACAATGATCTTTTTTGCAAGTGCTTTTCATAGGTAATCAATTTTTTATTACCAGTGACACTTTTTTTTAAATATAGTTTGGTTTCAATACATTTCAATAGAGAATTGCAAATGAGTACACGATTCATTAAATATCTTTCGGTGCGCTCGTGTGGGACCCAAGTATCAAGCTTTTTTGTATATTTAGCTTTTTTCAAATGCGTTCAAACTGTTTTATGATCAATCCTTAACTCTCCAGTTATGTCGTATGAACTTATATGCCGATCTTGTTTTATTTTTTCCAAAATGACATCGATTTTATCCATAACAAATCGAGCAAACCATAGAAGTTCATTTTTGACGTCAAAATTACCGGAATGAAAAGGTTTGAACCAGTTTTGTGCTACATTTACCGACACTGCATTAAATTCATAAGCGTCACAATTTTTTTTGCGGCTTTTGTTGCATATTTTTTCCTTTTTTGTAATAAAACTTCAAAATGCACCGAATTTCTACGTTAGATTCACTTATTTTGATGGAACAAAAAACAATAAAAATGGCGGGATACCGTTTTTAATTTTTATTATTTTTTTAAATGATATCTGTACAATGATATCAAAACTAGCAAGATACGATATTCTCAACCAAACAGATTTTACTCCAACCTTTCACTTAAAAAACACGAAAAACCTTTTTTCCCGACTTGATAGAAAATAAATAAAATTATTTTAAAGACAAAATTTACCCTTGTTGTACATTTGAATTGATAATAACATTAAAAATAGAGAAACCATCACTTAAACACTCTCGAATCCTGTTTTGATATTAACAAATATACAAACACAGATGTCAAACAAACTCAATATTGTAAAATTGCATTCTTTATTTGTATCCAATCAGTGACATCTGACGTCTAGACCCGCCAGACACTTAATTGCGGCGTTTCATCTTGAGAGTAGACAATAGCAAAACAGGTATAGAATTTCGCTACATAAAATAATGTACGTCTCGCTCCCATGTTATTTCTTGAGATAGCGCCTGATTTGAGTGACGTATATCGATACGCTAGACTTCGGCGGCTTCGCACGCCATACTACTTTGCCGACATGTATCAGTGGATTTATGGTCTAGTTTACGGTGAAAATCGTAAATGCTGTAATATGGTAGTTGACTGATATCGAAAATATTGTACTTTTTTGATAGATATACAAATTTATTAGACGCGATAAGGGAAAGTAAAATAAAAAATTAAAATCGGTTAAAAGAACATCGAAACTGAAAGTGTCATAGTTTATTTTCCATCTCTTTCTTGCAAAAAGGTGTTTATTGTGTATTTTATGTGGAACTAATACACAATGGCTTGAAAATTTTCTGGTTACCTCTTTCTTTAACTAGCAATTCTAAACATTTATATTTTGATTATGATTGTGGTGACTTAAAAATATGTCAAATGTAGTTTTTATGTTTAGAATAAATACTCCTTCTGAATGGAAGGATGTATTTTAATACAGTAATGAAAAAAAAACTGGGTAATGCTTGACACCTCAAACTGAATTTTCCACTATTTTTGAGCTCGACACTAAGAACAGTAAATAAACTCTTCTATAACTCTCATATCAACGAATTCATTGGATCAGTATATAAAAAAAGATTATCTTTGGATTAAATTATCGTTTCAACCCCAGAGGGGTCTAAATTACAACTTTTTGAGTTTTATGAAAATTTTCAATTTTCAGTTAAAATAATAGTCAACTATTCTAGTATAGTTGCATAAAGTTAGAAGAAATACTGGTTAATAAAAACCTTTTTTTTACTTATTTCGAAATGAAACTTTTTTAAATATCTTTGACAATATTGTGACACATTAATGAAAAATATGAATATTTCACTATTCCTTTCCGTAAATAACTTGTAACAAATATAAAATGTAAAGTAATTAAATTTCTCTAGTGGCAACGTTTTAGTGAATTTTATTGCACGTTTTTTTCATTGCACTTTTTCGTAAATAAAACTGTTCTTAGATCAAATTTCTACAATGTGAAACGTTTCTATACAACGAACAACATGGTAAATTACATTAGAACAGCGCCCTGGGAAAAATACCAAAAATAGTATCCGTTACAATACAATGTATTTCAAGATTGTAACAATTATCCAGAAATAAATTGCAAACAATCCGCGGACGCCCATATACCTGCGGAGAAATCGGCAAGAATTATTTTCATACTTCCAAAATGACGAATGTGTTTTTAAGGTGCGATTAGACGATGGAATCAGATTTAATATATCGATATTTGTCAATGCCAATTTAGAATATTATATACTTATACATATTTATGACACAAACCATAATATTGAGAAAACGATTTTGCGATGTTTCATAGCGTTTTAAGCGACCTTTTCTTAGAGAAAAATCGGCCAAGTGTGTGTCAGGCCACGCACAGAAAAGGGTTCCGTAGTTGACTCAAAAGAGGGCTTTTTGTTTGATACTGTGAACGTATTTATTGAGCTCATGGCTTAATTGCTAAAAACATCTTAAAGGAACCTAGATAGGATGGTTGTTTATAAGGTTGTTACGATTTTATATTTTCATAATCTCACATTCCACATAAATTTATATTTACTATCTATTTTACACAACCATCAACATCATCTAAGTATTTTTTAATGAAATTTGTACGGAATTTCGCTTTTGCTCCTTCAAATACATTTTTAAATTAATCAACTAATACTCATTACTTGTACAGCCTAATAGATTATGATAATTATGACACCTTCCCTTTTACCTCGTTATACGTATCACTACTATGAATTACAGGAATTTTGAAGCCTAATATTTCACAAACGGATTCCTAAGTCGAAAATTGGGTTTCACAGACTTACAGTGTTATGTACCCCACACAATGAAATGCGTTTACCGCAGAATACATAGAAAAATATATACCAAATAAATATGGAAAAAAATTCATCCCCATTCAAGTGTAGGGTGTACCGTAAAAAAATATATTAAAGATTTTATTTATGGGACCACACATAAAGCACCAGCTTTCAAAAAAAAAATAGGTTAACCCTATAGGCCAATCCTGAAACTTCCCTCTATTTTCGAGTTCAAAACACTCGAAAATATACGGGATTGTACGCGATTTTTTGAGCGTTTGTTTCGATTTCTTTCGACAACGATTTCTCACAAACGAATCAACCAATTTTGCCCTGGTTTGCGGCAATCGACGCGTTTTTACAGGGTCATGAGCTGGTTAGAATTTCAAATCGATTGGTCAAGCCGTTTCGTATTTATTCCAAAAAAACTGTTTTTTTTTTTCGATTTCTTTCGACAACGATTTCTCACAAACGAATCAACCGATTTTGACCCGGTTTACGGTAATCGACGTGTTTTTAATAGGTTAAGATCTTATTAGATTTTAGAATTGATCGGTCAAGCCATTTTAAAGTTATTTTGAAAAAACCACTTTAAAAAAATTTCTTCGTTTTTGAAAATTTCTCAAAATCTACCGGTCCAAATCGACCCAAACTTTCAGGAAATCTAAGTTTGGTGAAACTCTTTGGAACACCGTTTAGTGGGCTCGATTCGGTCAAGCCGTTTAAAAGTTATAAGAGGTTTACATACACCCACACATACAACACAGACACACACACACACATCCACACAGACATACGGACATCATCTCAGGGATGATCAGGGAAGCTTCTTAGACCCTCAGAACGTCAAGATCTGATGAGAACTCGATTTTTGCAAAATGGGATGAAACCAATAACTTCCTGAAAATTTTAGAAAATTTTCAATTTTCTTAGCGGGAAGTTAAAAAGAATTATCAAAATCGGCTCATCCAGTCGAAAGTTCTGAGGTAACAAATATAAAAAAAAAAATACAGTCGAATTGAGAACCTCCTCCTTTTTAATTTTAAAGTCGGTTAAGAAGGTTGGATTATTAATATGTTCACGAAAGAGACTACTTTGAAAACGGATAATTAAATTAAATTTAATTAACTCATAGTTTTTGATAGCTCAGTAGTTTTTAGTAATACACACATTAATAGATAACGACCTATCGTTTTATTATATTTAGGTCGACTGTCCGAAAAGCGCCCGTTCACAATAATAATTAAGTGACAAGAACTTGGTGATATTCTGAATAAATATTTTTTATATGGTAGAGATTAAAATAATGATCGTTATTATTTAGTTAGACGTGTGCGGTCACGTTTGCTACAACAGCGGATTTGTTATGTTCATTTTTATGTGTTTATGTTTTCATAAAGTGTAATATATGTCATATTTATGTACATACACAAAGTAATTAGCTTCTGTATATGTAATTTAAAAGTAGGTTACATTCATTGTAAATGTTGATAGCGTTTTTAAAACTTATTATTATTTTTTTAATGATTTTTTTTATTGTTCCTTTTATTGAATTATGTTATTGTGGCCACCTTTAAAATAGATTTCGATCATCAAATATTTTCCTGGAAATTGTGATTACATAAATAATTTAACAAATGCATTTTCTAAATGAAAATATGTCTCAAGTTTAACTTTTGGAACTCATTTTTGTGGTTAGGCCGCCAATTCTCGTCGCTAAGTTGTATCAAATAGTTCGGGAAAATCTGCAAGCACCGACACCACAAAAATGTTGCTATTCATCTAAGTATAAAATAGAAATTCACTGCCTTCGAAATAGCTTAGCAATCGAAATTTATTACTGTACGGGAATTTATAAAGTTTTTTTGAAAAACAATCAAAACTACGTATTTGTTATACTTTTATGTAATATTTATTTATCTATGTATTCCAAAATTAGACTGCATCTCCAGTCTCATACAGAGTGCTGATACGAACAAATTTGGACAACAATAAAATAACATCTCACGACTGTGAGCATTCGACGCTCGATTGCGAGCCTTCTATCTTTTTTAATACTGTTACGCACGGGCCCCTGCGAACGGCGAAAAATCTTTTTAACATTCAATCTGCGGAATCAATCGGGCCGAGCCGCCGTCGCGCTCACAAAGAGGGAAATAAACATCCGCCGGTGCGGCGCTCGAAAGGAACAGCCCCCGCCCGAGGAAAAAACCCGCCGCGGCGCCCCGATCGATGGCCGTCGAGTCGGGCGGCGGACGCTGCCGATTAATGTTCGAGCTCTGATCCCGTACGGCTCACGCGCGAATTACGGCCGAATTGAAAATTTCTCCTTAGCTCTACGTAGACATTGGCTGCCGGCGCTTTGTCGCTTGATACTCGGGTAGACTGGGTGCGGTTCCCGCGAACGGTTACGAGGAGAGTGAGGGGTGCAAGGGGAGAACGAAGCGGACGACAGAGACGAACACGTATCTCAGTGTTGCGAAGTTACCCGCGCAGTGTTGTCGTGTAAAGGAAGACAGCATTGTATTTTGGTACCTAAAACTAAATATTTTTTTTCTGAAATTTATACTATTATCGTGTATTCTATTTAAGTCAAATTACGAAGTAGTTTGAGATTTTTATGAAGTTTGTAGAGTATAAAATAATAACTAGTATTAATGTGGTATTGTTACCAACATTACTATAAATTGTCTTTTCCTAAAGGCGGGGTTGGGGACAGTTGAAACAATTTATGCGGGTACAGTTGAAACAGCAAATATATTATTATTTCTTGTTTTCTAGATGCCGATTTTCTACTTGTAAGATAGACTTCCAGAGAGCGAAGTGCCTTGTCGAGGTATAAAGATGCATATGAGGAAGTTAAAGCTGGAGGTTCATGACGATAAGAGGTGAAAAAGCATGAGATAAATCTCTGTTTTCTGCTGAGATATTACTGAAACCGACGTGAGTCGTCAGAGAGCAGATCCAGAGAAAAGTGGATTCAATGGACCGGTTGAAAACAGTGGGCTAACGAAAACTGCACAGAAGTTGTTCTTGGCTATGTTTGCTACAAGTGCGACTCAAATTAATCCCTAAGCTAAAGTTTTTTTAATTGAAGCAATGTTTCTTTTTAGTTTATTCTTAAATTTATTTTAATTTAGTTTGTTTCATTTCAAAGAATACTGTTGGTTTTTTATTATTTTTGTTAATCGTGTTAATTGTTTATTATACTTGTTAAATGCTGATTCAAAATATCGTTATGAGTCTTAAAAATTTGAATCCTGATTAATCTTATCATACGGTGCCATAATTATGTTTATAATTAGAATTTATAGCAAATAAAACATGTTAAAATATTATATTTTGTATTATTTGAATGTGTTTCAACTGATCTCAATCGCTGTTTCAACCGCCCCTAACATGGGGACGAATGAAACAAATCGGATTTTTTCTTAAGTTGTGTATGCATCTAAAAATAACACCCCAGGAACTAAAATGGTATAGCTCTTTTGCAGTTAGAAACGCGCTCTTGAATTTGACATATCATCATCATCGCTAGGTTTATAAATAACAATACCAAGAACGATAAAAGATAAAAGAAAGATAAAAAAAGAAATTGTTTCAACCGTACCCAGTCTACCTACTTGTCGACGTTAGCGATTATTATATTTAATCTATGCATATAAATGTAAATAAAAAAGAAATAAGCAATCTTTACTGGTCTTACTGTTCTAAGCGCGCTGTCTGTGACCATCGAAAACGGCAATGCTGCTAGGATAATGTAGACTTTTGGATCAGGCCAGACTTGAAGTAGCACTTTCGTAATGTAAATCTAATAATCATTTTATTTTATTCTTTAATTTAACTTCTATTTTTTAACAAACTCGTTTAATTAGTATCATTTTGTGATATGTATTTGGTACAATAATTTTCAACCTTTATCAATTTACTACTTTAATATTTATATAGAGAGTATGGATATATTAATTTAATCCTGTCTTTGTTATTACAAAAATACGTATTATTTATTCTTTTAGGATGTCAGTACATAAATCGACTGATATCCTATTCAATTTATTAACGATAAAAACATAGATAAAACTAAAGTATATGTTTATGACTTCGAAATAACAGCTCATCCTTAAATTCATATGGTTAGAAAAACCCGAATACGTATTTTAAACATTTTCATCTGCCTGCCTTTTCATTTATCCGGGCTTATCTTCGGAGCGGCTGAACCGATTTTCAATTTCAGCAACGGGACTTTCATCGGCAAGACGAGGAATTTTCAGAAAGCAATATAGACCGCTTTGTATTTAGGAAAAATTAAGGGTTCCAAAAATTGAAGTACCGTTGAAATTAAGGATAAAATTATAATTGTAATCCTGTCATCTATTTCCATTCGTACGATAATTTTGAAACTTTGCATACATATTTACTATTACAAACTCGCCGATACTAAATTGTATAATGCTATTATGTAAGGGTACTACTACTCCACCCGAATTTACTTCTCAACCTATGTTAGACTAACTTCTTCACTTGTCCTTGTACAATTTTACACACACTTTTTGATTCGTCAGCAGTATACGTCGGATATTTTGAAATGTGATTCGCATATTCAGTTGAATCATTTTTTTTCACTGTCAGCTACCTTTTCTTCCTATAACTCCTGTAACAGCCAAAGTGAGGCCATTTCTTTTTCAGTTTGTCGAAGTTACTCGATCGCGCTTAAATTCGTTGAACCAGCGGTTAACGGTCACTTTATAAGGGCTTTGTCTTTGAACATCATTTCAAGTCATTTGAATAATTGTTCTGGTTTCATGCGACATTTAAAATCGTAAAAAGTCATCGCGCAAAAATATTCTCGTTGTTGTCTCATTTTTCAGTGAGACAGAATATTTTAATTTTTCTCGGAAAAAAATTTGGAGGAAAATTTGAATTATGAACGTCAATATATCTTCTCTTAAACAACCGAACTTTATAACTTTGTAAAAACCAGCCAGTGTGTCTTTATTAAAAACTATTTTACGATAAATATTTTGCGTGGCCTGGTACAAAGTTGGAACGAGAGTATTTCTTTACATTAGAAATATTTTTGAACAAGTAATTGGGATTGTTTCTTTAGAAGAGCTTAAAAACGATAGCTTTTAAAATATCTGACTGAAATATATACTTAACATCATACTGACAAAGTTTGTAAAAATTTTTTTATTGAATATTTATTCTCTATATTTAAAAATATCATCCGTATATTATATACTCAATTGAAAACAATATAAAACTAGATCGACATTGAAATCGGGATCATGGTCATTCAGATGGAATTCACTATGATTAAATAACAAAAAACGCTATTTATACATCCATTAATATTTTACTTAAGCGTCGGCAGCCGTTAAAGAGAATATGTTGAATTCACACGAGCTTCAGAGGCCTTACTTAATAATGAACACTCTCATCGCTACAGCGACTAAAACGGCTTCCAGAATGGGATAGATATTGAAATTAAGACAATGGATGATATTGAAATCGTTTCAGAACGACTTGAATAGAGACAGAATAGAGACTGGAAATAGAATTTTACTCTATAATCGATTAATTAAAGTCGCAACTACATGAAATGTTCTATGAAGACCTTTCATCTAACAGTCACCTAAAATTTGATAAAACGTCACAATATTAAATTTGACAATATTTCCGATTCAAATGAAATGGTAGCTTGAATCCGCCATATTTTGTTTAATTGTTACGAAATGTGACTGTTTATTTCTAATTTTCTATGCACTCTTTACTACGTAATTAATATTTGTATTTATTTTGATGATGTCATACGTCAGTCACTACATCATAGTAAACTTGCATTGACTACATTGATATATTAAAATGTAGACAATCCATGTATTCTCTATCATATTTTCAAAAGATTCCATTTTTATTAAATATAAATGTCTAGTAAAACAATCGTAAAATAATTTGAGCTCCAATCCTTTTCATTACAGCACAACATATATAAATCTAAAGTTTAATACTCTCGCTCCTGAACAACAATTAATATAAAATTAAAATAAATGGGAATTTATAACGTAATAAAGTTATTCGGCTGTTATAGTTTTTCCAAAATACAGTATTAACAATATGTTCTCTGAAAGGTTTCAGAGAACAGGTAGGTAGGAACAGGTACGTAACAGGTAGGTACCTGTTATAAAAGAGGTCTAGCGATTTTGGCGAGAAGAAAAGGAATTACAAATAGATCCAACTAGATGTTCTACTTATGTCCCGAATAGAGCTCGGTCGTCAAGGTACTTATTTTTAATAATGTAGTTGACGCATTTGCGTTATACCCATTTGGGTTTGAGAACATATTTAGTTTTATGTTTCGTACTTGAAGGTGAAATTACACATTTTTAATTCAGGTAATTTAACAAATTCATAGTCTTCAGGAGTTCGTTGGTATATACATAGAATATTTTTTGTGTAGTTAACGTAGGTTAAGTATTTTTTAGAAGTCGATAAGGAACCCTTATAGTTTTGCAATATCCGTCTGTCTGTCTGTCCGCGACTTAGCTCAGAGATTCTTAGCACTAGAATGCTGTAATTTGGTATGGATATACATATTAATTATGCCGTCATAATTATGGATTAAAATAATAGAAAATATTTTTTTACGTCACCTTTCCTACACTAAAGTGGGGATACACTTTTTTTTCTCGTTTATTCCGTGGTGTGAGATATCGTTGAATAGCTCATTCAAAAACCTTGTGGGTTTATGAAAACCTAATTTCGCTTTGAGTATTTTTTTACGAAATATTAAGTTTTATGTTACTAAGTTTTGTGAGAACTGTGTCCCCTCCCATTGCCAAGTAAATTGGTTCTTGGATATGTGAAAAATTCACGACAGCAGCATATATAATTAATACGGTTAATACTAAAACTATAACAACTAAGTAGGTTTTACATTTTAAGTAATAGTCGACCAACTTATAAAATCTATTTGGAGAAATAAAAAGCAAAAATTTGTCAAAACTGCATAGTAAATTACTTAAATGACGTTGTTGGTTGTGTAAAGTAAGTAGTGAATAAAAGTTCATTAATCATATAAAATTATGTAAATATAAACTCCTTCTAATATAAACTCTATCCTTAATACCCGTCGTATGTGAGCTCGGTTTTAGACATTATAAGCCGCTAAACGTGAACTCAATAAATAGGTTCATAGTATCAAATAAAAAGCATCCTTCTATTGTGACAAGCTGCAACCACGGAACGTACACTGCGCATGGCCTGAAATTTGCCTTTTTTTTTTTTAATTTGTGACTGTGGTTTTAGTAATCCAAAGCCACACGCAGCCAACGTCGAGGCCTCAAGGTCTTAAAATGAAATAAGTAAATTGTGAGAAGATATACCTCAGCGTCAAAAAAACTTAATACAACAACAACTAATCTTTTCTGATTTTCTTTTTATCAATAAACAAAAAGATTATAAGTTTTCTTCGTGATTTAATAATGCTATACTTCTCAATTATCGTACTAAGATTTTTTTCAAAGCAATAGGAAAGAGTAACAGAAAGGAGTCAGCTTAAATTTTAAAAATAATTAGACCGAGATGATGCCCTTTGACGTTAGCAGTCTCCGACCCGCACCGGGTTAGCGTCGAGGGCTAAATCGGCTTAATCTGAAATAAAATGCTATAAGAGGGCAATATCTTTACAGTGGTGGAACAAAAACTAAATTTATTTTTCAATATATCGTAATTACCTATTATTTACTCAAAGTGATAAGTATCATGCGGCAATCAGTCTATTACGAATTATGTATATAATCTTTGTCATATCATATTTAACTTTAACTAGACATTAATTTAGTAGCCCAGTAATTTTCTTTTATGTATTTTTGGCCACTCTTATCCGATTACAAAACTAGTAGTAATAAAACAAATTAAGGCGAAGCTTTCACAAAGTAGGCCTTAATTAACCTTTAAAAGAGTAAAATAATAACTCCTTTACTGCTTTTGCTTTTGGAAATATATACTTTCGTGACATTTAAACCCCCTTATTTAATAGAAACTACAATGATGGATGTTAGACCTTTATGATGCCTGTATGCATAGGCACGTATCAAGGCAAAGCTTACAACCTTTTAATATATCTTTAAAAAGTCTCGAGACTATTGTCACTTTAAAGCTGTAGAAATAAAAATGAGAAATGCTAGCCACGACACGTGGCATCAGATATGCTTGACACGTTGCCTAAAATATAAAGAAAATGCTGAGGAACACAATGTTTTATGGAGTAGAACCGGCGTGCTTTTTGTGGGATGAAAAAAAAATGTCATTTTAGCTGAAAGAATGATAAAGAATTTTTTTATAGGAATTTCGATACAATTTTTCAAATTATAAAATAGAAAGAATAATCCTCTCCTTAAATAAATAATATAATCGAATTCTACTTCTTAACCTGCAAATGTATGTGCGTCGTCGTTTCCAGTGTATATGAAGATTGTGAGAAATTATATAAGCAGTTTGATATGGTAATTTAGAGAATTGTATGCCTTAATTTTTTCGTGATGCGCGAACGGGCAAACACACATATAGATTTTTTTTTCTATTATTGCACTTATATACCCTAAATTACGAAAAAATTAAATAACACCACATACTAATTTTCATTTTCATATTTAACGTTCCACAATACTTTAATAACGTTCCCCATACCAATTTTTAGGTTTATTTTCACTTCTTAAAGGGTTGATAAAATATCTCGAAATTTGTATTTGATTATTTGCTCTTAGCAGTACTCTTTTAAGTTTCGAGCCGAAATGTCTATTTCATATTGAAACTTTTATAGCCCATTTTAACCCTTTAGGCCTTGAATTTCGGACATGTAATTTATAAACATTAAAATGATTTATGTTAAAAAATATTGAGTCAAACAGTAGATATTCTTTATGTTTAGCTGGAACCTGGGATCTGTTTAAGCAATTATTTAAATACGTTTTTGAAGGCAAATTTTAACGTTTTTGAAAAATTTAAAATTACATATACTAACTCAACGCCAATCCTATATTGTAGATATCGTAAAAGACGAAGACACGATTACGTCGTACAAGGATAGTCGACATTCAAGTCTCACTAGCGAAGCTTGTATTAAAAAGTTTTATTAATATAATATATTAGTAGTCGTGATACCAGCCGAAATGAAGTCAAGTTAACCACTTATTGTTTGATGTGCGTCAAATCGCATACCGGGGAAATATGTAGAAGTAATAAAACAGTTACGGAGGAACATGTCGTGTTTGATTGAATCTTATGAGGTATTGCGTGACGCGAATAAAAAATATCTTACAAGCGAAAAGTCGTATGGGAAGGAATTTTCTAGTAGTTTTTATTGAATTCCATAAAATTATGCACGTAATACGGGCAAGGAAAATAGCGATACAGATGAATGGGTTCTGTGTCGCAATTGTAACTTTTTATATAGCCAAAGTTAACAGTGAAATGATTCGGTATGTATCAATAGTATTTGGTAAAAATTTCGTTGCTTTTGTTAACACGCTTTTATTAGCTTCATCTGTATGTATGTGTGCATGTATGCATGTTTGTAACCGACTCTTTTGAACTCGATTTTGACTCACTTTAAACGGCCAGATTTCATTTAAACTTTTAAAATAAAAAAAAATGTAATTTTGTAAAATTAAAAAAAAAAATTACTCAAAACATTATAAAATTGAACAATTTTGAAAAAAATTTTGAAAAATAAATTAATGTTATAATTTTCAAACAAAATCAAAATTTGGAAATTACATAAAAAACAGTTGAATACGATCAATTTTAAAACAGAAAGAAGTTCAATTTTAAACGAAATTTTAAATTTCTGAAATTTAGTAAAATTTTAAAGTAAAAAATCTTAAAAACTTGTATATGTCACAATTACATGTTGTACAAAGCAACGTTAATTTATGTCGAGCGCTTCACTCTGTTTTGAATTAACCAGATAGATCAAATGAAAAGGTTACCTAGGTAACCATTCTAGACATGAATAATATAAACTTAAATTCATTGCCACGCGTAAGATATTCTAAAATCGAGGCTCTTGTTCATAAATACCATTTTATCATTTTAAGACTAAATACTTAGAAAAGAAAACGTATTTGAAACAGAATTAAAAAAAACACGTTTTAATGATCAATCTAAGTAAAAAGCGAAAAATTAATATTTCCTTATATAGACAGAAAATAACAATGAACGAAAAATATTAATATTATTGTGAAAAACGCGTAAGGTGCTCGATATACGAAAAATATGGCACAAAGCGCCCCACGATTTTTTCACAATAATACTTATATTTTTCGTTCACTATTATTTTTTGTCTATATTAAGCATTATTTTTCGCTTTTTAGTTCGATTGATCATTAAAGCGTTTTTTTAAGTTTTTTTTACTATATTTTATAGGTTTTCCTTCTGAAAGTTTCAAATACAAATAGTAAGTACTTATGATATATTTTTTCGAAATTTTCCGAGTGAGCGAAGTCAAATTTCTAGTTTGTTTGAAAAAGTATAAGATATGAACCCATCGATTTATTAAGATTTTCATGTTTTATTTGGTATTTTCCTTACTGAGATACTGACAATATTTTAAATATATAAATACTAATTTAATACTTCAATACCGCTTTGTTTTTCTCTAACAGTGTTAAATTATTTTCAACAAATCTTATTTTTAATTATATTTTTTTTCTTCATTAATAGGCTTTTTCAAGAAATGATATAAGTACAGTGCATTTTATAGAAATTTGTTCTCCTATATAAAATATTATAGACATTCCTAGAGTTATATAAAATGAAATAAATACAAAGGCGCTATAAAAAGAAAGTCTAACAGACATTGCAAGTAGTAAACAGACAAATGCTAAGGTAGCTTAAATATAAAGGTTCATCCATCGTTATAATTTCCTGGCTCCAGTGGAGTTTACAAAAATCAATTAAATAAATCAAGGGGGGAATTTGACTTACGATATTAAAGAGTCCCCAAAATTGGTGCTCAGTTACAGAACGTAATAAATATTTATGAGCTTTAACTGAGTAATGTCTATAGGAAGTGCAAATTTAATGTCTGTTGAAGTAAGCGTCGTATTTTACATTTTGACTTTCTCAGAATTGAAATGATAATGCAAATTTCATAACGATATTTATGTACATAGATAAAATTGGGTGTCTATGACATAAATTTAAAATATATTCTTTTCTTTTCTTTCCAGTGTCTCCATTTCATCTGCATATAGTAAAAAATCCGATCTGAATTTATTGCAAATGTCATTTATATTGTTGCTGAGTAAGGCTGGACCAATAGATGCAACATCATTGTTAAAGAAATAAGAAATTATTATAGTATACAACATGAGTTAATGTAACCTAATAATGGATAGAGAATTAATTCCTTCTTCTTTCATACAATAACGGTCTTTCTCCCAGTCACGGTCGCGATACCCACTGTGTCCCTTACTTCCATATCGGTCGCATTACTTGCTTCAAGCCTGACCCCGTTCTCGCTCCTAATTATTTATCACCTCTATTATGTAAGTTGATTTTACCCGCTTGGATCGCTACTGTTATTCTGTTGCTTTCGTTATCAAACTGTTAAGTCTTTTTTTCTGTATCAGGTATTCAACGCTTTACTGTTGAGGTATACCTTCCCACAATCTTCTTATTTTACAATAGTTAATTAGAACTTTAAGCCCCCCAAGGTGGACGAGTGCGGACGTCGTAAGCAGTGATACACATAACAACGTCCGGAGCCGAAGGATTAAAGTGCTCTTCGACGTATAACCAGTGTTTCAATTTAACCTAACTTAAAAATCAAATTGATCAAATCGCTCGTGGTCAAAATCGAACCCTTACCTCCTTGTTAGAAAGCAACGCTCTTAACCTCTCAGCTACTACGCCTTTTCTCAGTCAACAGGTGTAATGATTACTGTAGTGTTTGTTCAAAAATTTGTTTAGATATATGCGTTTATTGCAATCTTGAAATTTCTGTTATGTTCGACTAATACTGTAAAGCATTATTTTATGTAAAAAATGTGAAGGTATATGTTTTTTGCTACTGAACGATGAAATTTCGTATTAGATTTTATTGAAACTTTACAAAAATATTAAAAAATACACATTTTATTATTTGTCGATGGTGTAACTTAAATTCTATTAAAGAAAGATTACATCCAGACAATCAAACAAATGGTGTGATGTGATTGAATGACATTATTATAATATTGGTGCAAATCGATTAATCTCATTTACCATATACATAAAATTCAGCATTACGCTCATCCTATCGTTATCGCAAATCAATGTGGCAATAACATTAAATCAGGCTTCAAATAATTTTATCCGGACAAAGGGAGTATGCTTAGATTATCATACATAAATCACTGTCTCTATATGTTACGCCTCAGAAAGATTTAGGCAATTTGAATCAATTACGTGAAGGATAAATTTGAATATATGTAAGTGATCATTTATCTTCGTTATTATCAACATAAATACATAAAAAGTATTGGGCGTATAAAAAGTACGTGTATATTGAAATATCCATTTCAATGTTAAGATGTTGGATTTCGGAAGCGAAAGCTTTTAACGCGAGCTTTGGGATAACGTGTGAATTGGTAAAAATCGTTACACGGCCGCAACAGTCAAGCGCGTCACACCGCTTTGATGAAGGTTATATCTCATTACAATGTATAGCTTTTACTGCACACTACTTTGTATAAGCAACAGGATATCAGACATATTTAAATATTATTAGTCAATAAACAATGGTAACATTACTACGAAATTTGTTATTCCATATGTATTCTCGCCACATTTAAATAGACATGTACAACTTCCTTATCTTTCATCTATTTTCTGCGTGTGCGCCAAAGATTCGCCGTCTACTTCTATTCAAACCGTGCATCTGCATTTCAAAGCACAACGGTTGGTATCTTTGGATCTTCGTTGTAGATGAACTAGCATCATCACCCCTACATCACACTGTACCGCAATAATTCGTTATATATATTTACAGTTATTTATACGAAAAAAATTTTGCTTATAGCGCCGTGATTCATGTGCGTATAAATGTTGTGTTAAGAGTGATCATTGCGAACAATAACAAACTTTAGAGAGTATAAGCGCTCTATATGGTAGAACGTCCTAAGGACAGGAGTTCCTGGCGGGCCAAGCAAAGAGACGACGACAGCAATAAAAAAAACAAGACCATTCGGCAGTCGTAAAAGAAGTAGATTTCATTTTATTTTCATATGTAATTGGTATGAAATATGTAATTTTAGGATATTCAAAATTTTTAAATGCTGTAATTTCTAAAGTAGGTAACCGATTTGGCTCAAATATAAACTCGACATTTGTGATTGTCTATAGAAAATGTATGGTGAGTTTCATTAAGATCTCTAAAGAATTGTAGACGCTATCGTAATGAAAAGCCCCGCGTTATATCTTATAAATAAATACATACATATATAAACTTTTGAACCATATTTATTTTTTGACTCATCTCGTCGAGTTAAATCGGAAATCAGCAAAATTTTTCAAAAGTTGCGTCATGAGGACAAATACAATAGTCAATTTTTTTTATGAAATCTACTAAAAAGTACCGAGACACCGTACATTTTTTTTACTTTACTCAACGTATTTAAACGGGAGACGTCATCCGCGCCCTGACACCTCTACCTTACTGACAGTTCGCGTTTTGTTGATAAAAAAGGTAATTTTTTGTATAAAATATCATTGTGGTGGTTACAATATGCGAATTCCTTTTATTAATGAAACGAAAATCTTTCTAGGCTCGATTTCAATAATTTCATTAATGTTTTTTTTTTTTCTACTTTCATTATTCCTCGACATAAAACATTAACGGGTCGGAATGAAAGACAAAGAAAAGGAATATATCATATATATAATAATAAACCAAATACAAATTTAAATTGTGTTAATAGTATACAAAATGAAAAAGTAATTTTGAGAGATATGTTTACATGTGCACTAAATGGCATTCCAAGATTGTTATGATACTAGATTAAAGTATTTACAATGCAGGTTTTGCAATGCAAATTTGAAGTCAGTTTAGGTAACAGGATTGCATTCACTTCATGTTGTCATAAGAATAAAGCTGTATTACCGCCCTTAAAACAAAATTAATATTATAAATCTTAAATTTTAAATCCGGGTTTTTTTTTCATAAAAAGTATTTTCAAAACGGTGTTCTTTATGTCAGTCTCAATTTTTGGGATTTGTTTTTCATTTAAATTCTATATAATTTATTTGGAAAATATAGGCAAATTAACTGTGTAGCCTTGGCAAAATCTGTGATTATAGAGGTATTATAGTCTTTGGCAATAGAAACTTAATAAAGTTCAAACTTAAAAATTTAAATAAACTGTTGTCGGATTTCGACCTCTAGTGTAAGTGTATCTAATTAGAAGTATAATATTTTATTAATAGCTCCCATTTTTTTTTAATTTTGCGAAGTGTTTCATTTTTATTGTAAACTACTGGTTTTAATGTTGTAACAATCACCAAAATAGGTAACTAAATTATTTTTTTATTTTTCTGAACATCAACTAAACTAAACGAAAAAAAAAACTATAAATTTGTGTATTAAAAATTGTGTGAGAATCATGTCAGACAAGAAATTTGTCTAACTCACAAGTTATTTGAGATTTAGACATCAATTAATAGAATTTTAATGCTAATGTGTCTGGTGAAATTACGCCACTACTAAACTTCCCACAATTACTTTATATTGAAATTTCTAGTTCTAAAGTATTTTTTTTTTGCCCACACGGCCAGTAACGATTATTAATTTTCTGATAAGATTTTTGGTTAATTTCAAGTAGAACACGATTTGTTGTTATTGTTCTCTTAACAAATTCTCGAATGAAGATTAATTAAAATTATTAGTTACTACTAGTAGAGCAATATTATTTAAAATATAAAATTCTATTTGATTAAAAATTACTAGAAGTTACCAAATAACTACATCTAAAGAAATTGATGAAATCGTCGTAACTCGTATATAGTACGCACTTGGTCCTGCTTCTGTCGATAAATCGTAGAATGCCATATATTTTGAAATAATATTTATACTGTGCTATATTTTATTTAACTAGCGTGCGAGCTACCGAAGAGTAGGTGGTCTCCGCCGCCCATGGACACTCGCAACGCCGGCGGAGTCACTAGTGCGTTGTCGGTCGTTTGGAAAGAAGTGAGGAGTGGGTTGATGGCCCTCTATCAATCTAGTACGAACGATTTGATTCTTATGTTAACAAGAAAAATAGAACAACGATAATTTTTCAACTATGCATATAGAAGCTATCACGGAAAAATTAAAAAAGAATTTACACACGTATAACGAAAAATATTTCCTTATGAACATCATCAATCAACATCTTTACAGTCCATCGCTAGGAAGAGTTCGCTCATTAGGAGCGGCCCTCGCCCTAATGGCGGTACTGGATAGTTTCGCAACTGTGGCGCTGTTGACAAATGTTAGATGTATCACACAGCCTTTGTAAGTATTACACGATTGTTCTATAGATACTAATTATTTATTATGTCTCTGTGTGAGGCTTTATCCACCCCGGAACTAAAGTATACCCTCTGAAAATCTTTATTTTTCAGTAAACGGTCATGGACCTCGTGCCCTCTGCGCTTGCTAAATGCGGTCTGGAGGCTGCTAACGATCTTTACGATCACTGTGACAATACCCAAACACCTGAGACGAATAGCTTACAAGCTCTACGAGACACGGTGCAAATAGTTAAAATAAAGAATGATTATTCAAGTGGGCCGTGATCAGAATTCCAATCCGATACCTACTGGTTTAAAAACAGCGTTCTTTGGGCTCGACCAAACTTCTGTCGACCACTAACAACACTGTATTTTTTGTGTGTGAGCAAAATGTATTTTTATACACGAATAATTATTTGTTCTTGGAAAGCATAGATAATGGTGTCAAATATATGTCGAAATATCTATCTATATGTAACAGTATTTATTTTTATATTAGCTAAATTCAATAGTTTTGTCCAAATGGTAAGTAGAAATCAATCCAGTGGGTTCGAAGCAACTTACAGTAATGAATCAGATGTCGGTTGTACATATAGTCACACAAGTGATCCTATAAGAGTACCTTTTTTTTGTATATGGAAGAACGGAATCCTAAAAAGTAAATGATTCTGTATGAATTTCCAAGACAATAAAGCAATCCTAAGATAAGTTAGAATTTTTCTTAGAGTTATCGGCACGGAATCGGTCTTTTCTTTGACTGGCATTTGAAAGAAAAGGAAAATTGATTAGTAGACGTAATTGCTCGACTGCTCGTAAGGCTTTACGTTTGTCCAAACCTGAGGCAGAAAAGTTTGTCCAGATGACGATTAAGTTTCTCAAGCCACACTGAAAAAATATTATGAATTTGGTAATTTCGCTTTTGTAGCTGCTACTTTGCGTTTAAGGATTTTTGTCTTTTTAGGTACAGTTTAAAGAAAATATTGCGGCTGAATTTTAGTTATTATTATAATAAAAGCATATACTAAATAAAGACACTAATTTACATTAATGTAGACTTTGTTGGATCTAGATTAATAATCTCATAAGAATAAGGCATAATAGGAGACCGTGTTTTATACTAGACATAATTTTAATTTTTTCATCAAAAAAGAGATTGTCGTCATTTGCTAGATTTAATAATTACTACTCTAACTTAACCAAATAAATTCTGTAACTATCTTTTGATCGTTACGATGTAAGGTCCAGGGATTGAAGCCCTGAGGCCTGTGGTCACGACAACGTCCGGGCCGACGGCTTAGCTTAATGTTCGTAAGTAAGTTTAGCTTATGTTCCCCATGCGCTGGAGTTGTGATCCAATGCTTCAAAGACAATTCGTTGACCTTTTGTTCACTGCCACTCTGAGCAGTGTGAAGTTCTCGAAATGATGTTCCCTAAATGTCTTCTTAAACCACGATTATATTCGTATTATATCTACATTGCTAACATATTAATGGGTATATTTCGTTTTGAAAATTATATAAAAATATACACTAATCCAACACGTTTCAAAGCTACAGGATCGCTAGTTTAAGAGTGATTTGTAGATCTCGAAAACTTACTTTTTGGTGTAAGTGTCGGAGAAAATCAAGTTCGGTAAAGCTATCAAAGCGCTTGCGCACCACACGGTGAAGAGGGACGCGCGCGCCACGCGCCGACTTAAGTGATGCTGCAGTGGTTTGACAATAGCTGCGTATCTGAAAAAAATTGTATCGATTTAGTTCATCCTGTCATATAAGACTCTACAGATAGTATATATATAATATTAGGTCGGGGAAAAAGTTTTTGGTTCTTGGTATTTTATAAGTAAAAAGTTAGAGTAAAATCTCTTTGGTAGTGTTGTTTATATCTGGCTAGTTTTAATACCATTAAATAGATGACATTTTAAAAAAAAAAGTAAAAACAGTTTCCTGCCATTTGCCATTTTTCTAATGTTTTGCTGTCCACCAAAATGAGTGAATCCAATGTTAAAATTTGATACATTTTGAAGTTTTATTGTGAAAAAGGGAAAAATACGACATACACTCCAAAAATTTTTTTGTGATGTTTATGGATCTAAGGCAGTGTCGGTAAGAGTGGCACAAACTTGGTTCACGCATTTTCAGTCGGGTAATTTTGATGTCAAAAATGAACCTCGTTCTGGCCGACCATTTATGATATAAATGCCGGATAAAGTAGATGTCATTTAGGAAAAACTAGAGCAATATTGGCATAATAGTTCTTACAACATAGCTGATGAACTGAGTATTAACCATTAAACAGTTTTGATCCATTTGAAAAAAGTTGGATATATATAAAAAAGCTCCATAGTTGGGTCCCACACGTGCTCATTAAAAAAAAATATAATGAATCGTGTACTCATTTACAATTTTCTACTGAAATCTAATAAAACCGACCGTTTTTGAAAAGAATAATCACTGATGATGAACAATGGATTAACTGTGACAAAAAGTTTATTGTTGATTTCGCAATAGAAATATAAAATATAGAGCTGAGATCAGTACCGTGCTCGAAATCAACTGCGGAACTTGGATGAGAATTAAAATCGTGACTGACATCGGATTCAGGAGTAGTCTCTAGAAATTGAGAGCGAGACAAGGATTGATATTTACAACAAGATCAATCGGATATAAAAGACAAAAAAATTCATTCTATTTTCATCGCGGGAAAAGCTGAGGCTGGAAGTAAGTTTATGTTTTAAAATCGATTTTTAATTTTAATTCATTTAATTTAAAAAATCATACATTTTTTAATATATACAAATGTTGAAAATTTATCTTAAACACAATTAATAGAAAATATCCTTAATTTAAAAAAATAATTGTAATTATTACTGACAACGATATTTTGATAATTTTACAATTATTACTGAAAACGAACACGACCGTTATATACGAGCATATGCAGACAGACAGATAAACGTAGATCACTAATAACATTCCTTTGAATATATTTGGTGTGAAACCCTAAAAGTTGTACTGCCAAATACAAACATTTATTAAACACGTGTAAATGCTTGGCATAGAATATCTAGGTAAAATATTTCATATGTTGGTTCCTTTACGCACTCGAATAATATACGACCGAGGCCGGTTCCATGAAGATGATTCAATAACTGCTACGCTTTGTCGGGGATATATCGTCCCGAATAAAATTTTCCGTGAACAGTCTAATAGAAATGGATTTACATCTATCATTAGGTTTTGCACGCGGCTCCACCCGGGTAGACATAGAATTAATTCCTGATTTATATATATATATATATATATATATATATATATATATATATGATGATGTTTTCTATGGCAATTCCGCGGCTCTATCTTTTTCGATCACGCTATCGCTCCCGATTCCGGTGACTTTTGAATTATGGCACAGGAACGCATTAATGGAAAGTGTAAAATAATTATGCGTGTAATACAGAAAATAATCTCTCTGTATAATGAATTTCATCTAAACTCCAACTCTCGCCTTCACTCTAACACTATATCTGTCTCGCTCCTCCTTCTCTTTCGATCCTGGTCGTCCACCCATAACACGGCTCTAAACAAAGGAAACAATAAGCATTACTGGCAAAATAAGAAGAAAATCAATGACTTTTAAATCGCTTGATTCTACGAAATTATATAGATAAATACACAAAAAAATCAAATAAGCAGTGACAGTGAGTTTTAACACTTTTCTCAATTTTATAAAAAAAATAACTGCCGAGTTATAAGTAAAAACGCAATGAGATAAACATTCAAAAGTTTATATATTATGCTCTATCAGTACACCAAACTTCATTAAGATCGCTTTAACTATTGTTGTGCTATGAAATGGCACACAAACGAACTGAAAAACAGTCATATACAAGCAATAGACTATTTCCATTCCTCGGTGTCAAATTATCTCTGTGCCAAACTTCACCAGAATATCGATTCTGGTGAAGTTTGGGTCTGAAGGCTAAACAGATTTTCGCGTTTATAGTACTAGAATAGATGGGTAAAGATTACATGAAATGTTGGCAAGCGTTTTGACACAAAACATTTGTTTTCTTATTATTTGCCTATATACAAGGCTAACGAATATAAATGTATAAAATACTGAAAAGGAGAATATAAAGATGGCTGAAGGCCTATTCCGTTAGAAATGACGTCTAGCAATATGGCTATGGTAATCCATTCGTATATGCTTACAAAAGTTACAAATAAATAATTATTGTCAAAAATGATTCAATTTTGCATTAGTAACAATAAAATTAAAAAAAAAATAGTGGAATTTAAAAAGTCTTTGGCTGTATGCCACTAACTGACTGACCCATCACGAGAGCTCCGATACTGTCGATCCGATTGACTTGAACTTTGGCATAGTTACACTTTTCGGAACGTAGACGCTCACTAGGCAGTGATTTTACGCAAATCCTTTCCAAAAAAATTTTTAATCCACCATCATCTACTACCTCCGTCTACGCGGGCGGAGCTGCGGGCAAAAGCTAGTTGAATATACACGTAAGCTGACATTCAAATCCCCAAATATATTTTTTCCTTTAACCTCCTTTCATTCGATAAAAATATTTTTTATTTCATAAACCGACAGCGCATGCGTAAATCTTTAAGTTATTATATGCCAAAAACGGCAATTTGTCCGGTATGGCCCAGCGTTCGCGGCAATCAGTTCATGTTGACCGACGGAGCCGTATCACGTCGCGGCCAAACGACTGCCTTTTGACGACTGATCCGTTCCTGGTCGTGCTGCTTGGCCCCGGCGCCGGTGCTATTTGCTTGTAAATGAGATTGACTGTTTGATTGGTTTAACAATGGATCGGTCTATAAAATATCACTCACTACAAAGCGGTTGAATCCTAAATACTTTTCTACGTATACGCCTTTTGCGTATCTTCTGAACATCTAGAAATTCTGAATAATTTCAGGAATTTCTAGCATGATGACATCTAGAACAAAGAATTTGGTTTACGCCAAGTCGTTGTACCAGGTATAATATGGTCTTGGTTAGAAATTATATTCTTAAAGTAGTTATGTCAATATTTTTTTTTTTGGTAAAGTTAATAATGTCGATACAAATATTACCCTAAACTATCATCTGACTTAATTGAAAACTGTTTTGATTGTGCCTTTTTTTTATTCGTTCATCAATGTCTCAAGAACATGCGCAACGTTTCTAATCGCAAATACTCACCAAATTTTACCAAATAAAAGAGTTTAGGATTAATCTGTGGTTTTTGGGAAAAAAGTCAAGTAATGGTAAATAAAGTGGAAAGAACACGATTTCACATCGCATAATAATAAGAAAAGATTATATTCATAAGGGAATATTGTGTAATCTTTTTAATTTTTTTGGCATGAATTCATGAAGTCCTAAAATGGAACTTATTACGGGGTAGGATGTTGGCATTTTAATATAGTTAGACTGAAGTTTAATATTAATATTTGATTTTTTTTTATAATTTGAATGAGGAAGCCTTCATTCCATGTCTATAAAAAATAAATATTCTTATACTTTCAAAAGCATAGTAACAAAGAGTGATCAATGTTAATTGCTTCTTGTTAATTAATTGGCAGTACATTACAATTTCTGAATACAAGAGTAAAATCCATCCATCATAAAATTCACAGAAATGCGATAAGTACCTATTACAGGTGGCTTTTAAAAATATTCTCCATTTTGCGTCACTGTCATATTTTATTTTTTTCATCTACTTGTCTTAAAACTTATAAAACTAATTCTTTCGACAATGAAATCTTTAAAAAAATCAAAGTTATCATTATCACTAAAAAAATTTGTGCTAATGCGCATCTGATCAGTATTAGCATTCAAATATCAATATTATTCAAAATATCAAAAAATCTAGGTAGCAAGAATGCATTTGTTTATGAAGTAACTTAGTAATCAAACTATCTCACCTAGGCGGCCGACAATGAAAGGTCTAAATTTAGGACAAGCTTACCGAAATTAAGAGACAACGCGCACGTTGGGTACAGTCCATTTTCGGCTAAATTTGTCTCAATATAGTAGTGTATATAGGTAGTAATTGTTTAGGTGTCTCTTAAAGTAAGACAATAAATTAAACATTGTATTTGAGCGATCTCACTACATATTTGAGACTTTTTAGCTATTGTAATGAAATTGAGACTAAAATAGGATAACGAACCACCAATGAAGCACCATATCAGCCAGACTATTAAATACGCCTAATAGATTTTATTTGGATAATTATCAAGTTAAAAAAAATCATAAATTATGTGAAAATGAAGATTATGGTTTAGTTACCTGTCTACAGTGATCGCGACCAGTGTAAACACACCAGCCGAGACGGTCAGATTCGCAGTGAAGTTGCTAGCGGTACAAGTGGCCGCGCCGAACGGCCAGTGCGCGGTCACCAAGAACACGAAGTTAGGTGCGCCGTTTAAAGTCGCCATGAGGAGATCGGCTACGGCCAAGTTCACCAGGAAACAGTTCGTCACGGTGCGCATGCGACGATGTGCTACAATAATGACAGAATTTGATTGGCATTAACTATATTACGATTTATAAAATAAAAGCTTGCAAGAACACTACACTGAATAAACAGAGTTTTGTCTTTATCTTTTTTGACAATTGACTAAAGAAAAACTCTTTTCTAAATTTAATATAAAACGCTAAAAACAAGAATCGACAAGCGTCAGTAAAGTGTTCTCAAAAAATGATTTCTGTTGAAACTAATTAACACAATGAAATTCGAAAAAATGTTTATTTGTTAGAATAACATTTATTTGATAAATGTCATTAATCAATTACCACTTGTCTATGGAAAATTTAAGTCTCCTGTAAGACCTATTCCTGAACTTCTTGAAAAAAAATTGAAAATTCTCTTATAAATGCGAAATTCATAATTTACTAAAATATTTTAACTTTCAAATACGTTTTGATAAGTTTTCAAATAATAGTTAGATTGTATCATATATTAAATAAATTACAAGTTTTACTCGTAAAGTTTTGAGCGTCACTAAATAATAGATTTCATTAAATTCATGACTATAAAATTAAGTACATTCATCATCTTAAAAACTTTTTACAACCTTCTAGACTAAATAAGTCAGTTGAAAATAGTTTATAAAGAGCTGACTAATTAGCAAGGTCTGCAACACGAAGTCGAGGCTAGGGGAATGGGATTTATTCTCCACGATATTTTGAACCGTTAACGAATTGAGTATTTAAGGGTGCGCCATAGCCCTTAAGCGTACAAATACATTTGGCCCCTGAGCCCTTAATTCTTCATCGAGTCGGCGTTACTAAGCCTACAACTAACAATCCAAATCCTTTTATCTTTCGGGAACAACTTCGGGGCAAACATAAATAACAAAGTTGTGTTTCACTCAACGCCCCCAATGCTAAAACTGTATGTTGCGTAATGATTTATATTATGAGGCAGGCATCCAATATTCGGGAAGAAATCCGAAGTTTTGTAAATGGGATAAATATGTAAATAACAGCGAAAAAATTCTTTATTTTTTCCACAACAAGTTCCGTTGAATTCTCGAATAACGTACGTAAAGATCATAAATTATTACGAAAGAGGTTCAATGTTGATGTGCTCTCGGTTTTTTATTGTACATCATGGTGTTTTATATTGTTAGTCTTTATGTAAAGGTTAGGTACTGACATGGGTCAGGTTATAATAATACAATGCTTTCAATTTAATTTAACGACAACTAATATATGGCCATAGAAAATAAATATTGTATAATTATAAGTTTAATCTTTATATGATATATATATCTACATATATAAAAATTATATAAAACACTTACACATATAATATTCAATATTTCTTTTCAAAGGTCATATAATTTACAAAAGCAAATTATTATATAATCATTAAAAACTCTTTTTAATTTCTTAGCTGCAAACAGTTTTATGTGTAAATTAAAAATAATATTCATTGTCATAAATTTACAAAAGCAAATCACTATATAAATATAGAAAAGAAATTACGGTTTTTAAATAAAGATTTTTTTGGCTTCTCGCTAAAATAATTTAATTAGCTTTCGAATATATTTATGATAATTTCGTATATGATACTTTAAGCACAAATTCAAAGTTCGCAAGTTCCTTTGAAACGCACATAAATCGTGAAATTCGAGGAATAACATAAACATTCGCTCGCATAAGCTCGAATAATGAATCATGTTGTGGGATTAGACTTAAGGGGTCGATACGAGTTAGAAAAGATGCCATTCGGATTCATAGATAGATTTTCTGATGTATTCAAATAAAAAGAAGCGATTCGCTTTGGTTGTGACGACTGAAAGGGACTCGATCAAAATACCAGTTCTCGATACGAGAAATCTATAGGTACGGATTAAAAATGCTGCGGGCTTAGCATGACGCCCAAGACAAGAGCCTCTCTATAGGGCTGTCCCTTGCATTCGTCACTTTGAGCGAGAGGGACGGACCTATAGAGAAACTCTTATCTAAGGCGTCGTGCTAGGCCCGCCGGTCGGATTAAAACAGATTACGTCAATGGGATACGGTACACAATTCGAAGTGACCGGTTGATACGAATAAAAAAATGGCCCGATTAAGTCGTATTGAATTTATCACAGTTTAATTCGAAAAATAAAAGAATTAATATGCATTGTGGAAAAATCACGAAATTGAAGTTTATTCATGTTATAGAATAAATTCGTTTCGTTTGATGGAGCGAAATGAATTGGAACGTGTTCAGTAATTCATTTGTTAATTTGATACTGTATAATTCGGATTCAACGCAATTTTGAATTCGAGGTAATCCATTTCCGTTTGACGAGATGCTATCAATTTTAATTTCGATATGGGTTTTTCACATAATTGAAGAAGCAGTTATTTTTATCAGTATTTCGTAAAAACATCAAATATTTTAAAGCAAGTAAAGTAAATTAATTTGGATTTTTAGATACTTTAAGTGACATAACATTGTGAAAAATCCGGGTTTGATTTTAAGCGTTAAGTTTTTTGCCTGACTACGCTACGCAAAGGAGGATAATGTGTTTATCAGCCTATATATATATATATGTATGTTTGTGCATTTGCGACGCTTTAGGGACCAAACTGGTGGGCCGATTTTAGTAATTCATACGTCAATCCATTTGTTTTAGTCTGTGAGTGTCACTAAAGACATGGTAGCAATCAAAATTCAATATGACCACAACCAGACGCCATATTGTAAAAGAGAAATAATTAAAGTAGATAAATTACGTCAAGTAGGGTATCACTGACTAGATTTTCAAAATAATTTCTAGATTTCTCTATTAGTAAGCAGAAAGTAAAGAAACATGAATCTGATGCCTCCGAATGCAAATATTTATCATATGTTATTGGATAATTTTTTACATCATTTTCGTTTCAATCTCATTAATTCATTTTATGCAGTCGGATTTTTTAATTATTTAATTATTTTTTTTAACTTTTATATTTAATCGATGATTTTGCTGTCAAGTTAGAGTTATAAAATATATCAAACAAAAACTACACTCAAATGCATTGTAACAAAAACGAACTACGTAACTGGTAATTATATAGCCATAAACTAGTAAAAGAGTTATATTGAAGCATTCAAATCATTTAGCTACTTAATGGTAACAGCTTACCTAAAAGATCATAGTACAAGCATAATACAAACACAGTCAACATTGACCAATTTCCTTTATCTTAACCTGTATTATGATAAATTAAATTTAATGGCTCTTGGGAATTTCATGCATGCTTCCCTATCTAATCTGTTTTTCATGCTAAGTCTCTTTGTATGTAATTCGTGTACTCTTTTGAATTAAATTATTCATTGCCATCACCTTTTCTTTTTTGATGGCAACTAAAAAAGAACTTTTTTTCTTGTGCCAAAGTTGTTCGAACGTGATTAAATTAGTTGAACTGTCTGTACACATTCACTGCATAAAAATTTATGACTCTTAACGTCATTCGAAATCCTTTAAATGTTTCTTCTGGTCTTTGTCAACGTTTGAAATGATCACGTGAAAATGTTCTCACTATATATTCTTTTTTATTAAGACAGATTTTTTTTTCGCGCTTAAAATGTTGAGAAAAATTTTAAATTACCATTTTTTTCTGTCAGATAATTGAGTTGTATAATTAAATGAAAACTAGCCAGTGTCTCTTTGTATAAGCCGTTTTTCACAACATATTTTGCATGGCCTCACTAAATTTGGACTTTACTGCTGAAAGAATCGCTTCTGCGTCGCACGACGCGTTTGTTTTGTCTGCTATTTTTAAATTAATTCTATTTAAATACACATATTTGAAACACGTTTTTGAGATTGAGAGAAATGTTTTTATTATTTTTGTACAATGTTATTTGAATTTACCCAATATTCTCCGATTCCGCATGTTTGTTTATAATTTTATTAGTAGACCAATTGAGCGAGGCTTGTTTGTTTATAACTTTATTAGTAGACCAATTGAGCGAGGTAACCTATAGCTCAATTTAGACCCTTCTTCCGATTGAATTGACAATATGTGAATATATGCGTGTCCTTTATAACAAACTTTAATTTAGTTTCGTTTCGCATTTAGCCGTTTATGTATTAGATATATCGAGGGTCGGTCCACGAACCAATATTAAAACCGTCAAGTTGGCGGTTAAGATAAAAATTCGCCAAAGTAATCTGATGACTTCGACATATAACCGCAGCTAAGATAGTTTCTTCTTTTCATGGAATATAAATCCGACTTGGGATATTATACAAGAGGGGCCGCTCCGTCGGCCGACCGCGTGACCGCACACTCGATTTGTACTTACTCAAGCGCACTCGACGACCACAGTGGCCACCCACGTACCGAGCATACTTGTAACGTTTCCATTCAACCAAACAGAACTATAAAGCATTTCGTGTTATGTGTTAGTGAATGATTGCCGTAATTTGACTGACGGCGTCCACAGTCGTTTTTAAAACAATTGTTAATCTATTAAACTGGTTATTGAAGCTGTTAGAGATATCTGGGCAAAGGTCGACGTCGCAGACTAATTGCAACGATCCGTTGTCGAGCTTTCCTTTGACGGTCATTGCTGAGTGTTGGTATTTTGAGCTAGCTTTCAAAGGTATTAAAATATTTTCTTAAATATATGAATCTATTTTAATTTTTTACACCCAATTTCAAATTTAAAAATTTACACCCGATTAAAATTGTTTTATACACTCGAGAGATTTATTTAAGTATTTAATGTGGTTTTACTAGAAATGCAGCTTATTAGCTTTAGGAATCTACTTGTTCAATAATTTAGTAATTATTTTTAAAACAATGAAAACAGAGTGGTAGAGGCATGCTGTGGTCATTTTAGCTGCAACATGAAAATTGGCCAGCTCGACGGATGAGACATTATCCTACAATACAAAGCTTTCGCTGTTGTCTTTCGTCTAGTAAGTGAGAGTTCTGGTGGCCCACTCCCATCCCATATACTCTAATTCTACCCAAGAAGCCGCCAATACACTGGTGACTCCTCTAGGGGTGCGAGTATCTATAAGCCACGATAACCACTTACTCTCTGAAAACTATATATATCTGTTTGTGGATTTCAAGGCTGCTAAATTGATTTGCATGTGATCGCATAAACTACTCATTTTGAACGCCTAGTATTATTTACACCATTAATTATATATATATGCGACAAGCCGTCCCACGCCATGAGCTTTAGATCTACCATAACATATTATCGATATAGTATATGTCGACGCGCTATAGCAACATATAAGGCTACAACACAATAAGGTAATTCGAAATATTTGTCACCGTAAAATACGGTGAAAGTATACGCTCGCGTAACTGATCCTCATTAACAGTCTTCCATACACGTTCTTTGCTTACGCAAACTTAGCTTGCGAAGTATGCAATTATGGAAACTTCTATTGCAAACTTTGGAAGCGCATAATAAGATACATAAGCAAAACTTACCTCATACGCGCTCAAGTATGTTTGTGTAAGCAAGTCTTTAGTTGAAGTATACTTATCAAATATGCAGTTATGTGTATGCTTTCGTCCGTTTTTTATAACAAAACACAATTTTCACTACTAATTTTCCAACAGATAACTACGACTGACAACTAGGACCCAGTGCTAAAGTGCGGCTGACAACTTGACCTGGTCACTAAATATTTATCTAATGACTGATTTCAATGTAAATATTAAATTTTGCGTAAAAACAATATATTAGCTAATGAGAACTCACTGTTATTACAGTACAACGCACAAAACTATGCCGCTGTGAAATTCGTCACGAAAGCGTCGCAATGGCCTAAACTTGGCACGCGGGGGGTGAAGAAGGAAGTGTCGGGGAGCGTTAAACCTGCGCATTACATTATTTGCAGGTGATTCAGAGGGACAGAGTTTGGTGCGTTGTACTACTACAGATGGTAATACTTTGTTAGCTGGTAACTGTTAAAAATAGCATAAAGTAAAAAAAAACAGTTTACTTAGGTGTGAACTAGTCAATGCCTATAGTGTGGGACAGGGTTAGATAAACGTTTTAAAAACTCTACATTTTCTAATATAAAATTTAAAAATATAAATGTATAATATATTACACATATAAACGTAAATATATTATATTCACATTTACTTTGAAGCTTTGATTCTTCATGGGTATTGCTCGGGATTGGATCTGGAGGTGACCATTTAGAAAATTAGCTGATCAGATGGGACATTTAAAAAAAAAACTGCATAAAATTCTTCTTGTCAAATTTCCATAAATTTCGACGTCATTTTGTTTATTTTTGGAACGTAGTACCTTAACGTGATTTGCAGGAAGGTTAGTTGACAGCAATCATCACGTAAGAAAAAAGCGTTTTGTCCCCTCAATTCGACTTCTGACTCTATCTAATAATCACTAGTCAATTAAGCGAGTGAATTTCGTTTTTTCAACATTTTGATAAAAATGTCTGTCTATTATCATGTTTCCTCATTCGTAATGAATATTAATGTTATTGAGGTAATTTTTAACGATTATTTTTGATTCAAATTCAGTCCCGGAGATGGAGTTTTCAATTTTAAGTCTTAAATAAACTCATTTTATACATACAAAAGTGATATCCATTTTCGAATTGAAAAATTACATTAATCTGCAGCTTAGTAAACTTAAAAAAGTTTTTAATACAAAAAAGATGGCGTTGTTTATTTAATGTTTTTTTTGCATAACTTACAATTATCTATTTCATATGTATTATATCCAATTGTAAGTAAATGAATATTTTACATGAATACATTATTACTTAGTATATTACTTTCAAAAGTTGTTGATTTATTTCTCTGTTCGTGTTATTTGATATAACATAATATAAAACTTCATTCCAACTCAGTTTCATACAACACCTCTAGCTTCTTTTTTTTATTTATATAAATATCTTTAAAACGGTTCGTCAAGACAGTTGAGCGTATAAATATATCTTTCTGAGCCTTCTCCAATCATTCTCTGTATGGACATTATGGAAAAACTCTGATTAATCCCTAGTACAGAATCAAACCTTCAAATTAACTTTTAATGTATGAAAATATAAAGGTTTTTTGAAACATTTCCCTTATTTAGTTCATCTGATTTAAAAATAGCATTTGGTTGTATACCAACCGGTAAACAATCAAATAAACTGAATATTTGTTTCTTACTAACACGATACGTCGCATCCTCTATGGTCAGTCCACCAAACCAAGGGACATTTTTTGCTATAACAATCGGCTCACGATTGCCACTCGTAAACTTTTATTTCAAATAAGTAATATGTCTGTGATATTACTTGTGATAGCTTACTGAAATAAACTATTTGCTATTTCATGGTATAACGCACTTTGCTTTTATTAACGAGAGCAAGATTTAAATACTACAAATATACTTTCTTGTGAAACCTAATTTTTAAGGATTTAATATGATGATGCGATGGAACTTCAAAAGCAAGCAGTGCAATAAATCTTATTAGGTTTTTTGGCATATTCCTACCAAAAAGCTACTACAAAGTTATGGTGCTGCGCAGACGTTATTCGTGTCAGTGCATCCAAATATTAATGTTACATCATTACAGAACAGGAAAAAACATTTTATAATCACAATCGACACGCGCCTCCAAATATAACAGGAATTAGAAATTTCACAAAACATTTTTTTCCTTATCTTAATCTATCTTTTTGCAGCAAGATTAAGATAAGGAATTTCATAAAAATAAATATTGATCAAGAATTAATTCATTATTTGTAGCATGGCATGGAGAGAAACTGAGCCTAAAAAAATGGTCTTTTAGCCGTTTTTCTAATCAGAAAATATTTTTTACATATTTTTGAAATTTAAAATTATTTAAATGTGTCTCTCAAATTGACAAATGGCAAGCAAATCAAATAAGGATTAAAAGACATTGAAAATGTTAAAAATAAGTATTTTTAATACTCTTCACGATGCCTATTTTTATTTGAGGTTTAATTTAAATAAATAACCATTATCTTTAATAAAAACTAATTACGGAAATATTAAAATGAGACCACTACGTTCCGTTTCGAAATTGCCACTGAATTGCATGGTCTAAAAAAAAATTTGAATTATTTATACAAATTTCTTTTATGACCAGGCAATTCTAAACATCAATATTAATTTTTAGGTGTTACAACTGACTAACTTCGTCTAGTAATCTATTCAGTAATATCATTTATAATCTATTTATTAATATCTATCAAATTTACTTTTCCATTTATTCAAGTTTTTGCGGAAAGAACAATTTTTAAGTCAATAATTAGACCATAACGCATCCTAATGCCATATCATATTTGAGTATATAAAACTTACATATAAACAATTACTTATTGCCTTTCATTTTTGTATTTATAATTATATCACAACTAAGCAATTATGCATACACGTAACCTAGTATTATGAGTTTTTCTAACATTTCGTTTTGACTTGCAGAGCAATATTATAACTAAGTTAAACGTGGTTTTATTTCAATGATTGAAAACAAAACCTAGGAAAAAATATTTCTTGAATTTGGTTGCATAACCATAAACGTATAAACGCATCGTCAACCAGATCCGTGTCAGAAGTCTTGCCAGCTGCAGCACGGATGTGGTCAACCTCGACTTTTCTGGCTAGAATATTGTCGCCAATAATTTTAATAATCCTACCGTAATATAACGCATATCCTATTATCATATTCTACCATATAATAATCCTCCACCGATATGCCTTCATTACTTTTAGACTTAATGAGAGAGAAAAATTAATTAAAAAGAGGAACCCAATTACGCATGAACGGGATTGAAAAAATAAATGTAAAACAAGAAAATATTCTTCTCTAAAATTGTAATTTTTATATTATTCCTTGACTTGGATAATTGTTCATTTACTGTGTAGATTATTAAACAATTTTTCAAACCGCTAAATACAGAAAGTACAGAAGCGAAGTTTAGCTCATTATTTCGCACAAGAACAGGTACTTTCTTCATTCAAGCCTCTCAAATTGTTTTAGCGTAGTTGCATTTTTTTTTTATTTCTATATTCATAGCGTTTTCGTTTTACGTAACACGTAGAGTAGATAATTAAGGCTACAACCTAAGTCAAGTAGGCAGTTGATAAAATTTTGCATTACACTTATTATTATCACCCACAGATGCATCACAAATAGTAGTCTTATGAATGAGTAGGTTGATGTATGAACAACTTAAAATATGTGCACTTACACACCCTACAATGAACGGACGAACACTCTACTACACAAAGTTGGTGTTTCTTTACAACGATGGATGTGTAATTATTAGTGCATTACATGTAAGTGTTTGTTTATAAATAAATTGTGCTATTTATCGCGACTCATATACTAATTAGGCAGATTCCACAATGACATACTTGATTCTTTTAAGGGACTGTTGACATAATATGGATTTCGTATCATGTCATCTACCGTAGAACACATTCTAAATCAAGAATTCTTTGATAGCATCTCATTTGCTGATATTGGTTTAAAAGTTTGTATTGCGCTAAGTAATAAAATACCACATATAGCCTGTGAAACGCATAAATCTTTTCTACGGTCTGCAAGTCTGTGTTCTACGTTTGGAGAAAAACTATTCTCTTTCAATGTTTATACATTGTCCGTTTTTCATAAATACTTACTCATGCATGATATAAACCCTTTTAAACCTTAAAAACTAATTTTTTTGTCAGATATAAATTTTGTTACCGCTGTTCCTTTCTGCACCTTTAATTTTATGCACAAATTTTCTCATATCAAACCGATAGTTAACACTTAAGAGAAAACGTCTCACTGTTTACTGGTCGCATGAACACAGTGAACATTGTATTAAATTTCAGTCTAGCATTGTCTATTAATGACGGTCGAAAGCAAGTGCCGACTAATCATAACGTTTCATATAAAGTTGTGTGTTCAACTTTATTCTGCGCTTAAGTCATCTACTACTCGCCGCTATTATGAAAAAAATCATATACTCAGGCAAACGCCCTCTAACACCCACTACACGTCACGGCTTACTTAGAGGTTTACTTGGAATACGAACAAAATGTGAGAGGAGCGACGATCAAAACGTGATTGCTTGAATTTATTCTATGAATGAATGTGTAGAGTAAGATGCGCAAAAGCACGTGTTGTGTTGCGCGTGCGCGATTTAGTTTTCAGTTTCATTTCACCGATGGCGGGTGACATAAACACAGGCGGACCTCTTTATGAGAAACTTTTTCGCCTATTTTATATAAATTTGTACAAAACTCACAAATTAAATGATAATTTTTTCATTGTATTAATTTTCACTTTTACAATATATTTAGTTTATCACTTGTATTTTATATTTAAATTATTCAAAATAAGACTACAAAAGAAACAATAAAGAATGAATGAAACGAAAAAAGATCATGATATACTCTGACATAATCTTTATTCATTGGATTCGCAGGACGCAGGGCTACTGGGTTAGCTATATATTGTTACTATTTTTTTAGGGTTCCGAGCCAAAATGGCAAAAATAGAAACCTTATAGTTTTGTCATGTCCGTCCGTCCGTCCGAAAGTCACAGTCTTATTATTCAAAAACTACAAGATGTATATTGATCAAAATTTATAGTGTAGGTATCTCGTATAAGCAGCTATTTATTTTAGTAGTTAAATAACAAAAATAAATATTTCTTGGATGGGTACTCCATACATATAACAGAAGCTGAAAAAAAATTTCATCACCAAATATCAACGTGTGGCACATATTTCGACAGTACTTTTAAAATCATTTTAAGGTTTCTAATATTTTTTTTTTTTGATTCAATATTTATAATTAGAAATGATTGTTTGGAATTTATCATATTGTAACCTCCTTAATTTATAAAGTCGCCAGTCCAAAAATACCAAAAATAAATTACAAAAGCAACACTCAATAAATACTTTCAACAAAACTTATTATGAACATGATCGGATATACCATTTTTTAATTATTTTCGAAAAACTGTGTTTCTTAACAAAAGGACGTAAGTGCCATGTAGATACGCTTTTTCGCTTATGCTTTTTAATTTACATTATTTTAAGAGTAGAAGTCGCCGTACATACTTTTTTCTCTAGTTATAGGTGACTAGAGTGCTTATCACTTATTATTGTGCGGGAAACGTGGAAAAAAAATGTACCAACCTAATTTTGTATCTGTAGTACATTTCTTAGTAGGAAAACCTTTTGAACCCTAAATTGTGTTGGATGATAAGTTTTCGAAACAAATAAGAGATTTTTTTTTTTTGTATTTGCTTAATTTTTTATTAAGTTAATATTCTTGGTTTGCCACATCTCAAAGATTTTTCTTGAAGAGGAATTTGTCCAGAACTTCAAAATATTCGTTTAGAGTAATCTCCACTTTGAATTAGGTGGAAAATTTTGAGCCTTTTCTGTATGTCACTTTTGAGATAAGGTGACTAATGGAAATTGCAGGGATCAAGTCATGATAACAACATGATATGATTAAAGTAGTACTTCAAAGTAAAGCGTATGCAATTTGGCAACTGCGATTGATGATATGTGAATTGAAGAATTATCTTCGTGGATAGAATCCTTATTATATGTATGTATATATATATATATATATGTATATGATATCATCTTTACTTTAATTCCTATAATCAATTTATAAAATGAATTCACATAACGGAGGGTCCATCGGTTTTGTTTTCTCGAAGTACTTAATCTAATCACATTACTCCTCGAAGGCCCCAAAAAAACCGTCACTACCACTTTACCAATTGGTTATCTCGTCTTAGTCTTTGGACAACTATTTTGTCCATTGTTTATACTGCTCTTTCTCCTTGGTATAAAGTGATGGATATAAATTTTGTCCTTTATTTTGAAATATCGCAAATATTTGCTTGTATTAAGATGAAAGAGCTTCAAGCTTTGCTCTGACACATCCACTCGCCTTGGTGTTGGTTTATAGTCAGCAAACTTAGCACCAAATGAACAAAGAGCTTTTTCATACCTACATATTTGGGCAAAAGTCCAAAACAAGTTAAAAATGTATTAATTCTGCACATATTTTTTCTATATTTTTCAACTTTAAATAATTACATCCATTAAGATTTTTTTTCTTAATTAAGACATTTTGTTTTGCGCCTTACAGTTAAATAAATAAATCGATATTAAAATCGACAACGAAAATTTTATTTTCATTCTTCCAATTATTAAGTGAAAACTAATCATAGAATACTTGTAAAAACAAATTTTTAAAAGATAAGCATTACTTGGATCAATTTGTCGCCTCAAAAAATCTGTCTAGGCATTTGAGGCGTATATTCAAAATTGTTAGGTACCGTTTGCATCGTTTTTGACAGTGCGATTATAGTAAAACCTATATACTGAATACGTAAGTGTTATTCATTTAATAGTGCTGAATATGAAATTTGCCTGATGGTTTGAAGTCAATTTTCTTGAGAAGAACTGATAATTTACATAATTTTATTACTATAATTTCTCAAATATTTCATTATCCTGAATAATAAAGTCATAAGAACATGAAAGTATAATTTAGAAGATTTGGCATAATTTTATTGTTCTATTTCTTAAATACTTTTTTCCATTATACTAACAAATAAAGGCACAGGTATCCATCTGTTCAGATCACTATCGTACTGACAAAATTGTTAATAAATTGTTTTCGCCAGGTGATAGTCCCAGATACAGCGTTGGCAACACTGGTTTATTTACATAATGAATTCGTGTACGTTTGATTAGATAGTTTAATAGAATTTGCAACTGACGCCTCGAGCATTAATTAACGCTGACACGTGATGAATTAATAACAAGGTGTATGTAATTAATGAACTCGTCGTAACGATTGTTTGGGATTTATTGGATTCACTCTATCAGTTCCTGTTTGTTGGCGAGTTCATTGCTACCGAAATAGAAAACCCGTTTAATCTACATTGATGTTACCTATAGCTTGATAGCCGATGGCAATACATAGGAAATAGAGATTCTAGGCTACGACTTAGTTCACAAAGTTTTAAAACGGTTATTTAATTGCACATTGATTGGATTTGTAAATTTTTAGGCTGCTTAGCGTCACTAATATTTTAATTGATGAAGTTTTTGAACCTTATTGATTTTACTAAAACTAGGATCATTGTCATTAAATTTGAATAGTGCTAAATAACTAAAGCATGTTGAATGTTACTGATTATTGGCATGGAGGCCCGAATTTCATTCATATAATTATGTGGATATATAAGAATACTTTTATTTGGTAACAAAATTAAAGAAATGTGTAAATCAGATATTTATAAATAAATAAAAACAACGTTTATGTTTAATTTGTAAGTAATTAACTAGACTTTAAATGAATGTCTTTAAACTTTAAATGAATGAATTTGCCATATACCATGATGACATATACAATAAACGACGTTCGTTTGTTAAAGTCAAAACCAATAAGTAGTTCTGTATGCATATTCTACTTTAATGACAACCAATTGTTTTGAAGGAGGAGTTAGATACGAAGTTTTGCAAAAAAAAAAACGACGCTTAATTGCATACATTCTCGTAAACAAAATTTATTAATTTCAAATGTGAAATCATTGAAATCATAAAATCGTTGCATTTGTACTGTCTTTTTATTCTTTCCTCATTTCTCTGCATCTTCTTTCTGTGATGCGACTTCTTGCACTGCCACATCCGTTCTCAACTTTGTTTTTTCTATATTGCTTTTCTTTTTTTTTCATACATTTACTATAAATATTCCTTTGTGTTTAGTTCCGCTACTGGACTTGCTTTTCCTTTTATCTCCAATTTTTTTTTTTTTTTGATGTACATATGTAAAATATGCGTATATTAATTGGTTTCACGAAAAACAATCAATGTATTGTGCAAGGCTTCCCTCTGAAATATTGTATCGAGCAGTGCATCTACGTTGGGGAAGTAGGTACCTTTTGCCAAACCTTGTAATTTTAAAATATATTGTACATACCACTTTTGAACGGACCAAAAAGTGCGATTTAAGTTGCAACTAGAAAGAGCCGAGATGTTTGTATAGAGTTTAAAGTAATGTTTATATAATTATAGAAAATATATCATCTAAAAATAATTTGGCTATTTTAATTTAAAAAGCTCGCTATCAATATTAACCTTTTATAAAAGCTGAAATTGTGAGCCTTACAATTTTGAAATGCACCGATTATTTAAGTATTGTTGCAAACTACTTTCATAAAAAAAAATAATAAAATAACAGAATAACTTCTCTTTAAAAAATTAAAGAATAGTACCCTGTTTGCTTATTTCGAAATACATGGGATGGTTTATTGTTTACGCATTTTGACTTATTAAAATGTTGCATATGATAAAAGTTGTTTGTTTACGTCGAATTTGATATGCCTCTGTTATATTAAGTAGTTTATAATATCGTTTGCAATTGAGGAATGTTTTAGCCCACTTATGTAGGGTATATGTACACTGGGATTCGAGCACTGGCTTGTTTATTTTTCTTTTGTCGATAAGTGCGTTCTTGAGTTGAGCGGATAATTTACAACTGTACATGTGGTCCCTTCATTTCAGTATCTGTATCACTGAATATCCACCTTATTTTTTTTTTGTGAAATTGTATCATAACAATATTATAATATATTATTTAAGGATATTTAAAACAAAATTTACATAAATTCAAATTTCGTTAACAATGCACGTATGTAACTCACGTTATGGTGTACTAAGCCTGATTACAGTTTACCCTTAATTACGTAGTGTATACAAACGAGGGTGCTTTTCCTTAATTTCACCGTATCTTTTTGATATGTTTGTCTATTTCTCGCAAATTTATTTTATTTACTGACGGTGAGTGTACAGATCAAAGTCATTTTCTGGTAACTCTGGATTTTAAAACAATAGGGTATATGTGACATTGAAAATTGCTGGTTTATGTACATATGTTAACCTAGAGCACGTATCCTTTGTAACAAGTATGAAATATAGTCTCAGAACAGTGAATTATTGTACAAGCTATAATTAAAGCAAAGCATAAGCTGTATAAATTTCAACTTGCCTTAGGGCAGGATGTACTATATAGTCTAGGAAACAAGTTGAAAATGGTGAAAAATAGAGAGAGACTGGTCCTAAAAATACGTGCGATAGCTCATTCGACCCGGAATAATGTCTAGAAAAATGTGTCGAAAGCAATTATTACTACATAGAAAAGTGAAAAAGTTATGAACAATTAAATATAAAAAAAGGTATTTCGTTTTTCGCCAACATCTCGTAAACTGTTATTACTTTAGGAGATAGAAAAAATATCCTTAAAAAGGAGGAAATGTTCTATAAAAATCTTTAACTGCCAGAACTCTACCTCCATTATTTATAATTTTAATTTAACGCTGAAAATGGGCCTCCGCGCGGCATTTTAAGGTAGCGCGTGCAACATCAAAATCGAGTACATCACACTAAATAATCTTTTTAAGTACTGTTTATTTAAGTATTTTATATTTTTTTAAGCATTTAATTAAATACTAGTTTCAAAACTTTAAGATACTTCAAATAATTTGTTTTCGTTGGAAATTTAACTTGTGTTAATTTTATAACAATTTTATAGACAATTGTCAATTAACCAAAATTTCTCCAACTTTTGTTTTCATTATACATAAATAATTTTTTTTTAAATAATTCACATAAAATTCTTACACTTCGTGAAGCTCTTTTTAGATACAGTTGAACCTTGATAAGTTAAAGTCCAAGGGAAACACAAAATATTTTAAGTTATAGAGTTCTTAAGTTATCAAGGGTCTATGTTAGGGATAGGTTAATATAGAGGTAGGTATGTAAATATGTATGTACCCTTGTTCCACCCTTTATCAGCGTATGTAAGTGTTGTTAGTTTTCTTTTTGAACTCATTTTAAGCCAGTCTTATCACACAGTAAGTAAAGGGATGTTTCCAGGACAATGATCAAAAACTTATAATCCAAGGCTTACTTATGTCTTAAGGCTAACCGCCGCAAAGCTTTAAAGAATTTCGAAGAAGCAAACTATAGGTGACATGTATTGTTTACGTTAACAATTTAACTAGTGAACACGTGCATGCAATAAATACCGAAACCTTTTTTTTTTTTGCACACATTAACAATTTAACTAGTAAACACGTGCAAGCAATAAATACCGAAACCTTTTGTTTTGCACACTCTTTCAAAATGACTCATTGACAAATAATTTTATGTTATAGAGGTTGTGCAAACATTTCTTTAAGTTACTGAAGGCCAATACAGAGATTACTAATTTAAGTTATAGAGGTTGCGTATTTTAAGTTATAGAGGTTTTGGGCTCTGATGGGAAGGGAACATATTATTTTTTGAAGTTATAGAGGTTTTTAAGTTACCGAGGTTTGAGTTGTCGAGGTTCTACTGTATATGCTTAATGAGATCACAGCATAAAAGGTTCGAAAATTTCAATACTTTGCTTATTTTTAACTTAAACAATATTACTTTGATTTTTCAATTTCAGTATTGAAATTGGAAAAAAAAAATATGGCTTGTTCTTATTAAACATATGTACAAGAGCTTCATTAAGCGAAAAAAATTTATTTCAATTATTTAAACATTTTTTTTAATATAGAATTACTATACAATAATTAATGTACAATAAGACGAAAGTTGGAGAAAATTTTGTTAATTAACAATCGTCTAACTTGTAACAAAATTGTAATAAATTACCAAAGAAAATAGTGTCCTAAATAAATCGTAATTTATTCATAATTTTAAATTAGTAATTAATACCTTAAAAATATTTAGTGTGACATACTCGATTTTGACGCCGCGCGAGCTACCTAAAAATGCCGCGCGGAGGCCCATTTTCAGCGTTAAGTTAAAATTATAAGTAATTATAATTTTATTTATTAATTAGAGGCAGAGTTCCGAAAGATGGTTACTTTAAATAGGGAATTTCCTTTTGTTTAAAGACGTTTTTTTTTTATTTTTTTAAACAATAGTTTAAGCAATAGTTTACGAGATATCGGCGAAAAACGAAATACCCTTTGATTCTTCATCTTTAATGGTTTTTAACTTTTGTAATTTTTATGTGCTAATAAATGCTTTTGATACATTTTTTTAGACATTATTCCGGGTCGAATGAGCTATTGCGCGTATCTTTAGAACCAGTATCTCTATTTTTCACTATTTTCAATTTGTTACCTAGACGACTAATGTCATATGAATTATTTATATTCGAATGCAAATATTACTTGTTAATTGACACAATCCTCTATGGATTTGCTCGGTTCAAAGACATTGTTTTCTTTAAAGGGCTCGTTTGCTAATATAAATCTAATCTAAGACTTTTTCAACATTCCATGATTGATTCCATGACAATTCATATCTTACTATTTAACAAAAAATATTTTATTTGGTAATGAATTAAGCCAGTTAACTAAAAGAGATGGAAAAATATGAAATCAAAACTAAAATTGGCTAAAATCAACGTACTATAAGCCATAAAAGTCTTTCCTGCTACTTCTTTTTTATAAAATAACGTTTGATATTTCACATGATGCCATAAAACTTTGACGTCATGGTTTATTAATTCCGTACCCGTTCATTTGGAATCTTAAATTATTTTTATTATTCCTTCTTAATAATAATCTATAAAAAAAATTAATTTTTTAGAAAAAAAAAGATTTAAATTCAATAAAAAAGAAAACAGTTAACTGCCCTGTTGACATTTTTGTAATAAAAGGAAAAACATTTAAAATATGTTATAACACATTATGAACACTTTTGAAAATAAATATTTTTTTATTATATTTGAGAAACACATGATAATGTCGCCTTTATTTATCGTTTTGATTATATTAAAAGGAGTCCTAATTTTTGGATAATTACAGAGGAAAAAATTAGGTAGTAGATATTTTCCCGGAAAACGGTTTTCACTGAACAAGGAATGCGTATAATGAATAAATTAGGAATCGGTGGGGGGTTGTCGCACCCTCATTCCTTGTTTATGGCTTAGACTAAAATCGGTTCCTAGCCATTATAAGACATTCTTCTGATTCTAAAGGCGTAACCGAATTCGCCAGCCGCGCGAATGTATAATGAGGTATCGATTTGTATTTCATTATCGCTAGTTGATTGCGTTTGCTGAAAATAATTGTTCGTAAATGACGCTTTATATTTTCAGTTGGGAGTAAGGAAATTATGCGATACATAAATTGGTTTCGTTGATTGAACAATAATATTTAAGAATTTTAATATTAGATTTTTAACGTTATTTTCATCTACTCAATTGCGTCACGATAACGCCGGTATTGTAAAATCAGATAATTGACAACGTTATAAATAACTCGACCAGATACAGTTAACTGTAAATTATTCAAACGTGCACATACACTTTTCTCGAGGAAATTGAGAAGGAACAATAACAAAAGGGTAATATGAGAGAAAGCAATGATTTTTAGTTTTATTGTATGTCCGTCTGTTTGCGCACATGTCTGAAATCACTAAACGGATTTTAACGCTATCTCAACGGGTAGATAGAGTTTGACTTTAAGCAGAAGTCGTATTAAGTCGAGTGCCGGGAAAAAAATTGATTTAAATAAAAAAACGAAACTATACACTCAAATCCAAATCCTACACTTAACGTTCTGATCATCGCGCCGCTCGACTTATTGAGAAATATAAAAAGGGGTGGGATGGGAGGAGAATAGGACCGGTGAGTGAAGGAGAAGGTTGAGTTGCTATTAAAAACTTTACGTGACTGAACCGAATTTCACGCGGGCGAAGTCGCGGACGCAGAGCTAGTCGTAAATAAAATATATTTTAAGATTGGAACTCGTATGGACTGAATGATCAAAAGATCTATAACGACTTGGAGAATTAATTTGGTCATATTTATATTTTAGATTTCATTATACATTTTCAAATTAGGTTTTCAAAATCATAGTTAATAATGCGTACTCGTCTATAAATTGGACTGACTTCGGATAAGTTTTTAATGACTTACCCAGTACAATCCATATCACCAGGGTGTTGCCGAGAATGGCCAACAATAACATGACAGCAAATACTATGAACCAGGCCAGCTGCCCCCACCAAGGAGGATGATAAGGTCTTTCCCCAAGACCCAAGCAGTTTCCAAGAGTCATTCTGAAACAATAAAATAAACCATTAAAGTTAGGTCATACTACTTCTGTGGCTATACAAGAAAAATCTGAAAAACTAAGAAGCCATACAATTAGGTATAATAATATTTATAAGAACGGTCAATAGAATACAGAGAAAGGTTAAAAATTAAAAACAATAATAATCATTAAAGGACAAGAAGAAATGTATTTTCACACTATAAAGAATTTATTTTGTACAATAAAACATTAATTATTTGTAATGAATTTTCGCAATTCCTTAAGAGCCGTTATTTATGGAACTACTTTAATAATACGGATAATTCCCTTATAGTATTTTGGACAGGTAAACGAACTTGCGAGTCACCAGAGAGTAGGTGGTCATTGCCGCCCATGAACACTCGCTACGCCGGAGGAGTCCGCCGGCCTCTTGCTTAGGAATAATATATACGATGGTAGGGAAGTGAAGTAATGGAGGGAGGAGTGAACCACCGAAATTCTCATTCACTGAACGAAACCTCCTTTGACATAACAAATTTTTAAATATATGGACCTGCGAACTTAGAAGTCAACCGCATTTAAAACGTTGAACAAACGATAATATAGCGTACCAAACTTATATATTTGTGTATTATTGTTATTGTATCCATTTAAATAAAGTCAGAACCTCTAGGGTTATCATTAAGTATTACTTGTTACAGTTATGAATATTTACCTCGCATTACAATCATATAACAAAAATTAATTTACTTTAACAATATATACTAGATGTCGTTTAATGAAAAATGTCGAATATTCAAAGGTTTCAATGGTACAAACGATTAGATCAACAGCGCTAATTAACATAAGGTTCCTATTTGAAGCAAAATCGCCAACATTTTGGCCGTACTTAAAGTCAAGCAATTCGATTAATTACATATTTAAAACTTTACTGACAATTATCCGCTATCGAGATCCCAACTGCCCGGATTATATGAACAACATGCCTGAGTGCTCGTCGCAGAGAACTTTGTGTAAATGAAGCATCCACGGAGTAGAAACTTCACGGATTCAAAAATTAAACACGAGGGATTTTAAAATTTTAACTTTTAAGTTGATATTTCACGTTTCTCACTTCCACAGAAGGACATATTTTAAACTATCTGACTAATACATAAGTACTAGCTTACAATATACGACAGATACCATAAACTACAGAAGGCAAGAATACGTTTTCTGTAGCTGTTATGCGGCTTGCTTATTTATTATTTTATTACTAAGCTGAATTTATCTATGGTTCCAATGTCTTATATATTTGTTAAATAATTAAACATTCAGCTATACGCTTTATCAATTCTATGAATACAATTCATTTTATTTTAGCATTTGTCACCTTATGGAATTTGATTGGAATTGTATACGAACAAATTTAATAATGACTTGTAGACTTTTTTCAGTGTCTATTCCAAGTTGAAATCAAATTTCGTTCAGTACTTAAAGAATGTCATTTGCAGCTCAAAGTATTTTCATTAAACGAACTATCTAGAATGATTACACAGGACGCGTACAAATTGAACTGCGCAAATGTATTTTGAGAACGAATATTGTGATACTTAGAATTTATAAGGGTGAAATGTACGGACTAAATATTCCACAGAAAAATTTAACAGAATATTTTTGATCTAGGTTAAAAACAAAATGTAATTTTATTGATTATAAATAATGTCTCTGCTTCAGTTATAGTGATTTGAAAAAACGTATAAAACGCGAAAAAAATAACTGACTATTTAAATAAACTTCATCTGATTTTAGTACGATCTAATCCATCTACTAATTCATGGGCATAAAAGTTGAAGCCGCCAATAAATGCCAAAATAACTTAATTCGTTAAAACATGTACTGTGAACATATTATAAAATGATCTACCTACTTACTACTTGTATATACTAGCATCGAGCAGCCATCACGTGACCGTCGAAAATTAAAACGGAAATTATTTGATTTGTGTGATTTACTATTTTCGTTTTTTAACGATTTTTGATAATTATACATGTATTTTACAACTTTATTTTTTCAACATTTGTGTCTCAACCACATTCATGTATACAAAATGGAAAATAATCAAATAATATCTGCCTCTAAATAAAACTATTCCAAAAACTTAATACAATAAATTGACTATCGCCGATAAGTGCAATGATAAAAAGGCACAAATTCAGTTCAAGAGCTTTCTGATGATACGAAGCTTAACTATAAAAACCTATTATCATATACCTAGATATGCTAGATATTTGTTTAAAATTAAGTTGTTTGGATCTTTAGATCTGGATGCTGTCGCTTACCAGCACGAACGTTTTTGCTGCCTTAAGTAAATATTTATTTCGACTTTGATAAAAACTCATTGACCATTGGTTACCAACTTCCTAACTTCCGAGTCTAAAGCAATGCTCTAATCACTCGGTTATAATCAATTAAACAACACATTAAAGAAAATATTCTGAGAAACATGTAAAAATATAAGTATAATCTTAAAACTAAAAATGTTAATTGATTGATTTTGACTGTTTCTGAACTTAAATTTAAACCCACCCACAAACTAAATTAAAATAAAACTATCTTTTGTTTAACTAACTCTCCGAGTTTCAAGTCAATTTACTAATAGGACATTATTGTACTGAATAAGTCTACTACACCTCTTAAATTGTTGCTCTAAAATCAAAAAATATAATTATTCCTCATTTTTTAATTACGAAACCAATTAAGGCGAAATTCAAATCAATATTAAAACAAACATACATTAATTACCGTAAAGGAACCTCAATATCTGGGACAAATAATTTCACCAGCGAACCTAACCACAAAAGTAATTGATAGACACATAGGAAATGCATGGACACAGTATTGGAGTCTAAAAGAAGTCATGAGAAATAGCAAAATAAGGTTAGATACTAAAATAACATTTTTCGATATGTGTATGTTGCCTGGCCTCACGTATAGTTGCCAAAATTGGGCGAACACCAAACCTGGGCGACCACCAAAACTCACCATAAAAAAATCGAAACATGTCGAAACGCTATAGGTTGGAACTTGATGGGAGAAAAAGATAATGAGACAGAATCGGGACCTCATGTACAAAAGAACAAATAAGAAAGAAATATGTTAAAACAACTATTAGGAAGCTAAACACGAAGTGGGCAGAACATATAATTGGAAGAACAGAAAAATGATCACAGTAGATTATATGCTGGTTCACATGCGACAGGAAAAGAAATCGGGGTAGACCTGTCAGAAGGTGGGTCGATGAAATAAAAGCTGCAGCTTGTGTTACATGGTCTATAAAAGCCAGGAATAGGGAAGAAAGAAGGCAGTTGGAGTAGGCCTTTGCCAGTAGGCAAACAGTGTCATAGCTATTTAGTTTTTAATTTCAATAATTTCATTGAGACATTATATTAAAAAATGTCTGAATAAAGGTTGTTATTATTATTATAACCTTGATATATAAAGATTTGTAAATAGAATGGCATTATCACCAATTGATATCAAAAAATATCAATTGCGAATTTTTTTGGTATTTGACTAATTTAATTTTCTCCAAGAAATTTTAACAGTAACTTTAAAAATTTAAATAGTAATAAGTGTTTACTAAAAAAGGTGTCTATTAGCCTGTCAAAGGGGAAAAAATTAAGGAAGTGCCCGCTAATGGACTTTTGTTGTTCTGTTTTATTACCATCGGTCATAAATTCACCTTCGCTGGAAGGTGACCTCACCTCATATTTTTCACGTTTAAGAGCTTACATGTTAAAATATAAATAACAGGTTCTACTGAAATTTTCTCTATTATTTTGATATTGGAATTCGCGATTATTATTAAAATTTAGGTTATTTTACTTATAAAGGCATTATGAGTTAATTACCAAGTTCAATAAAGTTTTTTTATGCAATCAAATTATCCGATAAACCTAACTAATTTCTCGTCCTACGTGTTCATTACGTACAATTGCCTATGTACGCGCACCTACAGCTAACTTTCAACTATGGCAGAATGTTAGATGTTTCAAAAGTGTTAGGCAGTTTGGAATACTTTTTTCAAATAATTTCTCCGCAAAAATATAAGATTCTTATTTTAAGTAATATCATAAGTATGAGTTTTTTAAGCTTTAAGGGTGCCTAGCGGTGTGTATTCAGTTTATAAATTGTTTGGAAATGTATGACGTGATTCGCAATAGTATGCCATTGAAAACATAAAAAAAATCACTTTTTACAATTTGCAGATTTTCGGTAGGAATTTAAACTGCATGTGGTAACAAAGAAGGATAAAATTCTTGGCAAGTCAGTACGACCGAATGCTTTAAATTAATTATTCTTGTGAACAATTACACTTAAAAACTACAATAGTTGACTACTTTAATGTATTTTTGTACAAAAAAATTCAGATAATGCAATATAACATGTGCCGAGGACCTCTGAGATCTTGAATTATGATAAATAGCGACTTATAGAGTATATATTACATAGTTCAAACGTACGGCTAATTTTATTATAAACATTGTTTTACAGAATCCTAATGGTATATTTGCTGAGCGCTAACTCTATACATACCGTGTTCATAGTTCATCGATAGAACTGCATGTGAATTAACTTTGTAATATATTTTAATATGTAAATCTGTTCCAGAATACCGTTTGGAATCTATCATGCACCTTTCTGCAAATATTCATAATCTCCTTTTTTAGAAAAACTTTTCCAAAGAAACTATAGTCATTAAAATAACCGTTTCTGAGAAAAATAGCTTGGATCATGTACTGAAATTTCACTAACTCACAACCTTGACAACATCTGATAATCGTTCCTGATTCCGCGCCTCCTGAGCTCACTATGTTGTCAAACTCGAGGCGTAGCCCGCAGTTATTGTCGTCGCACAGCTGCGCCCGGTCGCGAACTTGCACGGAAGCTTTAGATATGTTCCTTACTCGCTATTTTTTAATTTTAAAAGATAAGAAGAAAAGATAGGTTTTGTAATGATAATATTAGTGTTAGGTTACAGTTATAATACAAGTGTTACATTTACGATATTGATGTTTTTGAAACATGTGATTAATATTGAAGTATTTAATAACAATGCGTTTTACTGCTATCGAACATGCAAACATGATTTATTGTTGGGGAGTTTGTAGAAGAGACATTGCTGCGGCTTTAAGATTTAGAACTGAAACTTACCCTGACAGTCAATAACCTGGGAACTCGCAAGTAATATTGCATGCTGTGTATCGTTTGCCTTAATTTGCTTTCTTCTTTCAGAGGTGAGTGAAAAAGGTGTAGAAAATTAGAGGCTAATTTAATAATACCATCGGCAATATTTACATTACTGACCACATCAAGTGTCATTTGTAGCTAAGTGACTAGATAAATTCTTTAAAAATAATACATTACGGATCCCGAGCGTGGGGGATTCGTCGCGTGGCGACGACTGTACTCGCGCTTGCAGTCTGGCAGGGCACTATATAGAATTATGTCTAAATTTTTTATAAGTGTATTTTGAGTGTTACATTTTTGTTATAGTTACTTTGGCAAATTTGGCAAAGTTATTCTAAAAAAGATGATTATAGAAGATAAGAGATTATAAATATTTGCAAAATAATGCATGATCGATTGCATCCGTATAACTTTGAATGTTACTTAACTTGCAATACGAGTTACCTGTGTGTGCGTGTGTGTGTGTGTGTGTGTGTGTGTGTGTGTATGGGTGGGTGTGGGTGTGTTTGCGTGTGTGTGTGCGTGTGTGTGTCAAAAGAATAACATCGGCTTTATTTTTAAACCAAACGGTAGTTTTTATATATATAAACTACAGTTTCACCGTGTATATACTATCCAAAGTCTCCACGATCTCGACTATCGTTCCGAATTCGCCTTTAAAACTGTATCATAATCCGGAAATAAAAAAAAATGCTTAGAGAGTAATATTTCATCAGGGTGCTGACATTAACAGCGGATACCTCCCCAAGCTTGTTCCAGGCAGCCAACTGAAAAATTATTTCTGTGAATCTATTTAGACGGGCGAATGATAAAATTAATGATGTTTTCAATTTGATAAAAGGTAAACCACTTGATTGTACATGAATGAGATTAAAGGAAAGGCACTACCTTTTCTGCTTGTCGCGTAATTGGTAGCTAATTTAATATACATTTTGCATCAAAACAAAAAGCAAAGGAAAAAAATTAAAGAAAAAATCAGTATTACGTATTAAACTATTTTTAACTATAAAATAAAAAATATGATTATTTTGTACTGTAAGATTTACTAACACAAAATATGTTTGTAATTAAGTATGGCCACTTAATTGAGTATACCCAAATTTATTTCATTTGTTGGATTCATAAATCCTTGTTTTAATAAAACATTCGCAATTTTACATTATTTTATTATTTGCATTTTAGTTAAGATACCTATTGATATCAAATTTTTAAGTAAATTTCATAAAATTCGAATAATTCAGCATCATTTTAATTTATTTAACCTAAGTATAATTACGTGCTTTGAACAACTAAACAATAATGTGAATAACCATTAACTGAAAACAAAAATTAGTCGATTTTGAAACGTACGTCATCTCAACGCATCCGCCATTTTGAAATTAAAATTCACCATCACATATTCCGCTCAAAAAACCCTTACATTTGATTACCACATTAAATACGAAAAAAGACAGAGGTGAAGAAATAGATAATCGACGACATTAAAGCGAAGCCATTTTGATAAAAATATATCTAATATATAGAGATTGTGTTGTCACCAGCCCCAAAATTGTGTAAAATTTCAATTAAATGAGTAAAGTAGAACTAGTTTAGAATTTATTAGTAAAATATGACTCACAAATACTGAAGGGTTAAATATATCTTATATGAGAAACAAAAGTTTATAATAAACCAAAAGGTGCTTTAAATTGGTTTGACATTCTGGGATGGATGGATGAAAATAAACTAGAGAACTAGAGAAAATAAATCTATAAAGCGAATATGTTAAATAAGTTAAATTAAACCAATGAGCTTATATGAAAATATTACATGTAAGGTAAATGTATTCAGTTCAATTACAATCAACGATTTACCTAAAACAATTTTGGTTTTGTTTCATTTTTTTTCACTTTCAAGCAACTTATGACGTCAAATTTTATATTTTATTTTGATTGACGATCGATGTATATATTATTCTCAGTTTTAATATACATAATTAACTATAGAACGTTGTGTATAATAAAAATTAGAGTTTTAGAGTCATGCTGTGGTCAAGCTTATGATGAAACATGAAAACAGATCTGAAGTGACAACTTTCGCTGTTTTATTTCTTCTAGTGAGTGAAATTTTAATGGAACACTCCCCTCCCCATCACCTCACTCTCCCTCCATTAATTTCTTCTTTATCAGCTATCCTTATTTCAATACAAGATACCGGCAACGCGCCGGTGACTCGGAGGTTGCGATTGTTCATGAGTGACGATGACCATTTGCTCACTGGTAGCTTGCAAGCTCGTTTGTGCCTTGAAAATATATGTATTAAAAAAATTAAAACATTCCCTATACTACATAAATTATAATTTATTTTGCTATAAAAAATCACTGACCTTAAAATCTCTTTTCTATTAATAAATCGATAGGCGCAAACTTTACAGACATTTTGACCGCCTTTCCGCGGGATAAGTTAGTAACATGAATAAACTTTGGGCCGGCGTCCTCGTGTTCACCGGCGCGTGTTGCGCGCTGGTACAAAGATATATGCTCACATTTTTTCCCCATTGCGAGAAGAACTTTATGGGATTAATTTGTAGACTAAAACAAAAATTAGTTTTTACATGAAGCGTTGTTTACAAGTGATTGGGGTGATTTCTTTTATTTTTTTTTTATATCGACAACATTCCAATCCGCTTCTAAACTCCTTATTCTTAAATTGTTATATGTTACGAAATAAAGTAACGATGCAGTGATAAACACAATAATTAAAAAAAACAAACCTGTATCAATTATATTATTATACTAAACTGTGGAGTATGTTCAAGTGTAAGTGATAAAATTTGATGACATATCAATTTTTTGATAAAGAAATTAAAAATTGAAAAATCCTGGAACATATGATATGTTTCGACCTCAATTTCATAAAATTGTAAATCCATCAGACATCGACTTTTCAGGAATTAAAAAGATAGACATTCGTACAATTTTTACAACGATGTCCGCATGTGTATGTTGAAATTCTGTGAAAGTGCAGGAACATGTATGTATTTTTTATGAAGTTAATATCAAAGTAAGTTGTTGTAATTTAGAGTGACGTCCGGGCGTTAATGTTTCATTCTCACAAAAGAATAAAAACTTCAAAAACACATCAACTGGCACCTCTTACTTTGATATAGTCAGCATATTTTGATGACATTTTCCTGAATCTCGTAACTTACTAGGTGAAATACGAAATCTTTTATGAAAATAATAATGCAACTTTAGTTCTAACGTCGATTCACTACATTATCATTTTCTATTCTTTACAAAAATTAAATTTCTAGGAATATTGTTTCAGGTGTCTTTCTCACTAAGAAAAGAATATCCGCAAACTACCGAACTTAACAATAATTTTAAATGTGACCTGAATATCGTAATATATTCAAAATTGAGGCTTTTCAATATTTTCCTATAAAGATGTATATTTTGATACGCGATAAACGTTAAAAAAAAAGTTGTTTTACCTTTACCTTACTTTGATTGCTCAAGACATTCTTAACGACATCTCGACGATGAAATTGTCATTTGGTTGTCAGTTTACGAGGGAAACTGAAATTAATAAGCGGTGACATTAATTATGAGGCCTTAAATTTTCCCGTTGGTAAATTTCGAGAAAATGCATCACTTAAGTCTTACATTAAATGTCAATTAAGATGTAAAACAACACCTATTAATAGAAGTACTTTGGCAAAAATTTACGTATACGAGCGTGTACTTCGTACCGCTAAATGACGTGTCGTTTTGATATTTGAATTACTAATTAATTGAACCCTATGTACGTTTTGGGTGCGTGATACGTAAGAATTTCCACATGAAAATGTTTTTTATAGAAAATATTAATTACACTAAAAATTAAAAATTAAAAAAAAAATCTTAAATTCTGGAAATTATGTCCCACGTAAATATGTGTGAGTGCGTGCGCGCAAATATGTGTATAATTCTTTATAAATTGAATAGTTAGACAAATTTAAAATCGGACTAGCGGCAGTCAAAATGATTAAATTTAATTAGTGTAGTTTAATTTATTAAGTTGTATTCATACTTTCCTAATTTCATCACAACCTGATCAGCTAAATTTGTGATCGAACATTTCAGTTTCAGTAGTAACATGCTGACGATAGAAATATACCATTATCATTATAACATCTCCATTTTTTTAACTTTAAAAATGAGAGAATGCAGAAGAGACGGCTACTAACGACTCTTAAAAATCACAAAAAAATATTTGGTGGCGACAAAACATAATTTAATAACAGTGGACTTCATTATATTACTTTGACGAAAGGAGTTAAAACCAACTGAAAAGTTGTTACTTTTCTTTTATGTAACTATTCATTCTAATATCTTTCAAGTGTTATTTTCGATGTTATAGGTGCTTATAACAACGAATACTTTGCGATTATCGAATTACTTAACATTTGGGTGAATGATAATTTTACCGCTTTAATACGGCTTAAATTTCCTAATGTAGAGCATTTCTTTCTAGACTGTAAAAGACAGAATTACAATGAATACTAAGAAGGTTCAAAATAATGAAGTCGGAATATGCTGTAGCGACTGTCTTGAGGCCTTACAAAGTCGAGTATCTATGGTAAACTGGAAGTCACGTTTTTCTCTTCCCTCCTAGAGCATATGTCGGCAACCACCGGCCAGCTGTCGGATTTGATCCGGCCCGCGAGACATTTTGAAAAATTTCATGCTGATATCCATCGCTATAAATTATGAATACTATTTTAAAACACTACTTTAAAATGCACTACTTTTTGAACGCGGCCCGTAAATGTATTTACATGTTAAAGTTTGGCCCACAACATGTCAAAGTTTGCCCATAACTGCTCTAGAACATAGATAGACTAAAATCTTGAACGTCTAGATTCTAGACCTTCAAGATTTCTAAGTCATGCTTCTGATTATTTGCAACATGTCTACTTTTATCATTAGTCTTATTTATTTGTTATTATATGTATATATATATATATATATATATATATATATATATATATATATATATATATATATACATTAGTACCAACATAAATATACATTAGTACCAAAAAAAAAATTTTAATTCGATCTAAATCCTACATCGAAGACTTTTGTATTCAAAAGAATATTACATAAAGTCATATGGTTTAAGTGTAGGCAATTATTATAGCGTCATTTCTTGACTTTTTGGTTAAACGGTAATTTATCATTTTTTTGTGATATCGATAGCGTCCTTAAACAAAATATGTTGTTAATAAAAACATAACTGCATATAAAAACCTGACAAATAAAATAATTACTTATTTTTAAAGTCATGCCAGCTAAAGATATGCCAGACGCAAATACATCTTAGCTTTTATCTTTTGACAGCCATTTGACTCGATACCTCACATTTTCTGTTCAAATGTGAATATCTTTCATTTTATTTTCGTAACTTCCATTAGAATATTTTTTTTATTCTTCTTGCTTCCTCTTTCATCTATTCCAACAATAATAAAAATTTATTTCACCTCATAGGTTTTCGAAGAAATTTTAAAGTTTATGTCACTTTATTACTAATTGCGTAATTAAACTTCAGAATTCATCCAGCTTTAGCTCGTGGCTTATAAAAACAATAATGATCATTATCTCAGACAAAACAGATTACCGCTGTTAAATCAAATTTAGTGTAGTTTCAAATGAATTACTCCTGACATTTTCGGACGTTTCATTAAAATTATTAATCACACCACACAGCTGCCTTTTCACTGCAAGAGGAAAGGGCAAACGAAAAATAAAGACAAAGTTCTCCTTAAAAACGTCTGCGGCCATCCTCTGTAAACAAGTTAAGCCTCTCGACGGACTCTTCCTCGGCCATTAATTAAACCTTTCCCAAGGAAAGTTGGAAACAATCCCCGCCGACAATCATTTATTTTATCTCTGATGTAAGCTATTCAGAATCGTCATCTTGTTAGGAATTCATTTGACGCAACTTTTTTTTTTTCATCGGCCGAGGCTTGAAAATCTTTCACGACGAACGAGGTAAGAGAAGAAACTTTTGTTGTTTCTGAGAAAAGGTCAATTTATTTACACTCTTAATTAAAACTAAAAAAAACTCAGTGACAGTTCCTGAGAACGATGACTTAAATCCATCATCCCTCGTGAAGTTATTTGTAACTTGAACAATCCTGGCCATTTCGATATTTACAAATTTTTACTCTTTCGAGTGTAAATTACTAAACATACAGATACTCCACAAATATCAATAGAATAGGATATTAAAATTAACTTTATAAATTTATTATTTATGAAAAATTAATTATAATCATTTTTTTATATTTCTATATAATACGTTTACCATGTCGCTTTAATGCTAAATGAAGTTCAATAATATTAATTCTATAGTGATGTTTAATTTATTTTCAATGTAAAAAACATGAAATAAAAATACTAGCGGTAAACAAGCGAAACTCGAGATTACCTGATATTTTTAAAGTATTTTCATTCCATTAAGTGCGTTTTCCATACCTTTGGCGTTGAACTTAAATCTACGACCTTTATCAATGTCCGCCTGTACGTTTACTCAACACGATAGATTGACGTGTTTGAATAGTGTTACATCGGTGGATCGCTTGTTTAACAAAAAATCATTGCTACAAAAATAAATAACGCCGTTTATACCACCGACGTCCATTTTGTACGCCCCTGAATTTTTCTTATAAAAAGCGAAGCTTTCGCGGATCCTTTTTACATATTAAAAATACTGATGGTTCATTCGAATATCGGCGAATAAACGATCCGGTTCCGATTTTAGCGTGACTTTTAACGGCCATTTTCTCTCAGCCGCATTTAAAAAAATAAAACCTTTCCCCTCACGCCCTTCGTCGGTATTGAGGCGTGGGCGTTGAAAGTTCGACACGTGTGGTTGTCGTTTCAATATTTCATGCGTTTCGAGGTGAGCTTTTAACCGAGTCTTATATCATAAATAGATAGAAATTCAAATGAAATGATAGGAAGCATTGTGACAAAATAATTTTTTCTTACTTTCAATATAAAAAATTGAAATGAGCACTTTTACGTATTATGTTTAAATAGAGAGAATTAGTACAGTATTAAATTTAATACTTATTTATAATGTTATAAAAAAGTATTAATAATAATCGACCAATAGCACTTCGTATCTTACTCAGTGTAGGGTACCGTAGCCATTACTACACAGAAATGAAAAACCTACGTTGTTACACTTTTTTTCATATTTTGCGCAGCGAATATATCCCCACTTTATTCGCCTATAATTAGAACAGTAATTAGCTATACCAACGATTACTCTTAAACTAACTGTGCTGATTGAGCTGTGATTTAAAACACTTACTAGGCTCAAAATGTAAAAGTCCGATTTGAAAAAATGCACTAGCAAAAGAGAATATCTTCATGGCACTTACGTTTTTTTGTTGAGAAACACAATTTTTCGGAAATAACTCAAAAACTTTATATCCGATAATAATGAAAACAATTTTTATTGAAAGTATTTATTAAGCGTTACCTTTGTCATTTTTTGTATATATTTTACATGTACGGATGAAATGACAAAGGGGGGGGGGTTCTCATTGCTTAATTGCTTAGAAACCTTAGAATAATTTAAAATCGTTCATGTTTCTAAATTTTGTTTTTGCAACTTCTGTTAGATGTATGGAGTGCCCCTCTAGAAATACTTATTTTTGTTATTTAACTATCAAACTAAGCAGCGGCTTATAAAAGACACCTATAATCCAACTTTCATTAATATATACTTTGTGGTTTTTGAGTAAAATGTCGGTCTGTCATATACAGACTGACGGATGAACAAACGGACATAACGAAACTATAAGAGGTTTGTTTTTGCTATTTCAACTTCGGAATCCTAAAATACTGATATAAATATAACGTTGCCCGTTTTGTGTGTCGCGTAAGACATATATTCATAATTGACGTCATGTTCAAAACTTCGTAACAAATTTTGTAATAATAAAAATATTGCGTTTTCGATCTTTAGTAATTATTTGACAATAATAAAAAAAATGACTTGTACAAAAATTAAACAAAATCCATCATCAAAAATCTACTTAAATAATTAGTAGTTTTTAGAGTCGGTGCCAGTTAAAGATAAATAAGAGCCAATTGTGAGTCTCATGTTCATGTTTATAGATCTTTTTTGTCTTGCTTTAGCTTGAACCGACTCTAAAACCGACTGATTGTTTAGATAGGTTTTTGAAGGCGGTATTTATCGAGTAATTACAACTTTTTGATACATCTAGCCACTTTGCACGTGGACTAAGCCATGGTGAATGCAATTGGCCATGTGTCTCCTTTACATTTACACAAAAAAAGGGAGATCAATATCAATCCTGAATTTATTATCCGGTGGCGCTTGTACTCATTCCAGGTTATTTGAATTCTTAGTTGTAATGCAACCTCCGTATCGTTCTTATACAAACAGCATAAGAATAAATCGGTAGTTGTATTCCAACTAAGGAATTATCTCTATTCTTTATAATACATAAGTTCTATAATTTATGCAGATCCCATTCATATTTACTCGCACACTATATTCATTCATTGTAGTTATACTGTTATCGATAAAGATTTCCGATATGTTTTTATTAAGTTCGTTAAACTGTTTTGATTAATAAAAAATCTTAATTGTGTGTATAATAAGTTTTCTGACCATCGAAGAGCAGTTTCTGTCGATAAATCGCAGTACTATCCCTTAATTCTTAACCGTTAAGGAGTGCTGTAGATTTCTTCATCAGCTCAGCGGCATAATTGATGACTCCCATATGCAAACTGTTGAATAACTAGTAAAAAGAGCTCAGGCACACTATAAGTACTTATAATATTTGAGGATATCGTTCGATTTCCTTGGTATTCCATCATCAGATGCTGATTCGGTGACCGTGGGACAACTTCTAGAGTATATCCTTTCAAGCAAAAAATAATTTCTAAATCTATTCATAATTGTCGAAGTCGTTGTTGATCATAAACAAAAAAAATATACACAGTAGAACATAAAACCTCGTTCTTTTTTAAGGCTGTTACAAAACACTTGTAGGTACACTTCGTTGAGACACGAAAACATTGGCTGAACCATTTTGAGGCAACCTTGTTAATTCAGCCAGCGTTCGCCAGGAAAGCGAAATAAACTACGGCAACATAAATAAACGCTTAAAGCCCTATCGCCCTATTAAGGTTTATCGGAAGTTCTTGTTTTAACCCTGAGAGAACTGGCTAAGTGCACGGCGATTTAGCGTGATTCATACGTTAAATATATATGATTATATTTTTTATACATATTAAATTTCATTACCATAACATAAAATAACTAAATGTATATAGATCAGAGCGGTGGTATCTCTGTGGTTTATAATAGTCAGTATGTGGTCTGGTTAGTGCGTTGCATTTGAGCCAGTAGGTAGTGGCTCCGATCTTGATCGCAGGCAAATTGAGCAACGAATTTTTATACCTAAAATATACCACACAATACGCCTCGGAACGCACGTTAAGTCGTTGGCCCCGGACATTGTGATTGCGATGGTCGTCAACAGCCCTCAGCCCACATTGGAGGAAGTGGCGGACCAGCAAACGTGCAAGCAATGCTCGAGGTCAAAGCACCTTGATCAACAAATCTTACAGATACAAGAATTGTTAGAGGATGTGCCTCAGTAATAAGGTGATTACAACCTAATAGCCTTCACGTTTAATATGCATGTGTGCAATACAAGCTATTTTCGAAATGAAAACTTTTTTTAGACACGTTGGGCACTTTTGGCTTACGTACGTGCTTGCGAACGTGCGTGCGCGCATGTATGTATATACATGAGAGTTATAAAGGTAGCATGTGAGGCGTCCGGCCTCCATTCTGAGTTCCGCGTACGTGAGTTCCGCTTATAGTAGGAACGAAGAGTTGATCGGGCTCGGAACTGGGTACGTAGACCTTTACAGTGATAGAAGCGAGAAAATTGAATGTAATTAGAACAGTAGTGAACTCGCATAAAATATTTGAACAGATAATTGAAATACTGGTCGAATAAACATTGTCTTGTCGCTGACGGATCAAATTTATATATAGATGTATTTATATCAAATAATATACGTATTTAATAACACGACTCTACAAAAATTTTCGTTCTTACTCCTAAATTACATTTTATGATATTCCGGTTAATTGTGCACAAAAACGAAAAGAAAATACCTTTTTTTGGTATAAAGTTTGCTTTTGTGACAGTTATTGTAATAATACTGATTTTTGTACTTCTTTTATAAATTTTAATACATCCAAAAATACTGCGCTATCGGAGCGGGGTTTTTACGTTCAAGCAGTACTGCTTGATGACACTCGAGTGATAAACAACGATCAGGTGTTTTGTACAAGTCTAGAAAAACTTAAAATTTCGTCGCGAAAGTGTAAATATGATGCTCAGGCATTTTGTTATGCATGTGGTCAATTTATCAAAGTTCGAGAGGTAAAATAGGCTTTATTTCGTTACCCGTGCTTACGGAATAGCAGAGGGGTTATTGAGCACTGTACTCATCGGCCGCGACCTGTAAGAACAGAACTTTGTGTCGGAAAACAAGAAGTAAAATTTGAGTCGATTGTTGAAGCGGAAAAAGTATAAATACCGCCTTTACACATTAATTTAGGGTTGATGTAACAATTTGTAAAAAAAACTGGATGAAACTTCGGAAGCGTTTGGTTACTTAAGAAAATTTTTTCCGAAGTTATCAGAAGCAAAGATTAAAGCTGGGGTTTTTGTTGATCCGCAAATCAGACAGATATTCGTCGATGAAACATTTTCCACGTTGCTGAAGCATACTCAGAAAGCGAGTTGGAACAGTTTCAAAGCAGTAGTTTCTTGATTTTTAGGAAATAACAAAGCTGAATACTATAAAAAGCAAGTTGAGGATATGCTAACAAATTTCAAGGCCATGGCCTGCAGAATGTCATTAAAAGTACATATGCTGCATGCTCATTTATATAAATTTAAAAAACTACATGGGAGGGTATTCAGAAGAGCAAGGAGAACATTTTAATCAGGACTTTATGAACTTCGAACAACGTTCTCAAGGCGAACACAATGAAAACATGATACGAGCTTATATTTGGGGTTTATTGAGAGAAAAAACTTGTGAACATAAAAAAAAATTTAAACGTGCACTTTTAAATTATTTTCTACTTTTTTTAAAGTTATTTTGATAGTAAAACTTAATAAAAACAATAAACATATTTATTTGAATGGTTGCATCTTCAATTAAAAATTGAAACCACAGACTTTGAAAAATGTCGTTCAATCGGTCTCATAAATACAAAAGCAAACTTTTTCATGCCATATATATTTTTTTCGTCTAATTACGATCTAAAGAATCGATATTTAATACTTTAAAGTCAAAGTCAAATTTTTTTGGACCCGTGTAATAAGTACTGCCCAAAATTGTTTCTTTAAATTCCAAAATAATGCTCACAAGTTACAAAAAACTAAAAATTTTTTACTTCTGACTTACAATTAGTTGAAAGATTGACAAATGAAAAATTGACAGTTTTTTTAATACACTGAACCAATTTTTTTGGCTATTTCGTGTTATTTCTTTAGTAATTGCACTGAAAAAAAAATCGGTCATTTCTCTAAAAGTTGGAATAATGTAACGAATTTTGATGGTTAATTTTGTACAGTGCTTTGGTCGTCTTAACCAATCTAAATATCGGTTCGATTAATCCGATATGCACATTATTTGTTGATGCTATGAACTAAGCTAAAGCAATTAATCTTTTTTAATGAAGCTAAATCCGAACTTGATCAGAAGTATTTTTTTCAGAACAATATTTCCTGCGGGTGCAATCGGACTTGCGTGTTCAAGGTTTCCTAATGCGCTTTAAATTACACACAAAGATATTTTTTATAGATTTCGACATGAAGTCTGAAATTCGGACAGAATCTATTGTGGAAATCATATAGAGTAATGTAAAATCAATACAAGATATTTATATCATAGCATTTACATTGAAACACGAACAATAAACATTCTATAATTTTTAAAGATTTTCTACAAATTGTTCAAAAAAGAAAAAAAGTAAATCGACGTCCATACGCTCAATACGAAATATCTGCATACATTACTAAAATTTATTTAGATACTATATTTCCAATTCCTTTCACCTTATACCCTACCCACGGCTTTTTTAACCCCCCGTAATAAACCTCATTATTACGATTTTTTTACAATCGTTTTGCGGCCATCGCCCTTTAAAATTATTGCAATTTTGAGCTTTCTACGTAAACGGCCTTTGAGAAGAACGATTCATTACAGAGGTCGTCTAGTGGGTGTAACATGAAAGTGAATTTTATGACAGGCAGGGGGAGATCCAGTGATCTTTTACGCAATCTTTTAACAATATTGGTAGAAACCATTAAAAATCGTATTAAATACATCACATTTCTAACAACTTGTAGAACCATGAAGCTTTTCAAGAAAAAACTTATTGAAAGGATATTCTTTATTAAATTAGAGTTGAAAAATGACACCGGAAACATCTAACGAAAACGAATACGCTTGAAATTTAAATTAAAGCTCAAACGATTTTAATATAGTCTTGTACATATAAAAGTCTCGAGACAGTTATATAAATATTAAAATGGTCAATTAAATAATTTTTGCGTGCAAATACGTTGCATGAGGTCTCTCGTTATTTGCAACCCTTATGTCATCTGCCCCAAAAGTATGAATTTCCTAGTGATGTTTTTTTTTTCATAATTAGTGAATGCTGTTGTTAATAGAAATAAATTTATTAAAGTTTGGAAAAGCTCAGTCTTATATGTTCGTGGCCTAATCCATACAACCATCCGATGGAGACTCGAATATTTTGTCCTTAAACTACTACTCTTTTATATTATACATGTAATTATACTTATTAATCATGAAAGAATTCCCTAGTTCTAATCTTGCCTAGTTAAAAAGGAAAAGAAAAATTCCTTGATTTTATTGCTACAAGCGCTACATTATAATGAAATAATAATAGTCCAATAATTATGTGGTCTATGGAATTTGAGATAGGCCACGCCTTACTAATAAAGTATAGACAAACTTTATTAAAATAAGTGAATAAATGAAGTGAAATTCAGCCGTAGTATATAATCTAGACGACAAGGTCAAAATCGTGTTAATTCTTGATAAAGGTCCTAAAAGTATGTGAGACAGCTCATTGAATTCGGAATGACATCTAGAAAAATGTATTTGAAGGATTTTACTTCACGATAAAAATTACAAAAGTTATTAACAAATGACGATGAAAAAAAAGTATTTCGTTTTTTGGCAATTACTCATAAACTATTAATTCTTGAGATTTTAAAAAAGAGATTCATAAAGAAAAGAAAATTGCCTAAAAACAATCTTAACTTTTAAAACTCTACCCCCTTTATTTATAATTTAAATTTAGTGCTGAAAATAGAGCTCGCGCGGCCGATACAGCATGGCGCGCTACCGCTCGACAGAGTCTATCACATAAAATATATTTTTTATAGGATTAAATATCAATATTGAAATTAAAAAAATGGTGTCATCAGAACACTTCAAAGAAAAAAGTCCAGTTGGAAAAAAAATTGTTGATTTTATAAAAAGTTATACAATTGTTTCGAAGTAGTATTTCGTGGACTTTCATTTATACTAAAGACGGCTCAAAGTTTAAATAATTGGCCTATAAATTTTTAGCTTCTTTGAGCTCTTCTTATATAATATATATATAGATATATATATATATATATATATATATATATACTTAACAAGACCACGGTATAAAAGTATCTTAAATTTATCTTCCGACATCCAGAGGGCCCAGGTGTATGTGTATATGTATATATTCACAACGCGTTACTGTGTGTACATTCTGTATGTATACTCGTATGTGGGATGGAGCGTGGATCAGCTCGGTTTATATGAAAACTGTCTGGCTGCGGTAGGTAACGGCCGCCGGTCTACCTTATTACTGTATTGGGCGTAGTTAGTGAACTTGGGCTAAGTCGTAAAGTACACAACTAAATGATATCATATAAAGGGCAAATTTTATATACACTGTATGCTTCAGTAAATAGCTTTTTTATTTGATAAAGAAGTAAGCAGTTATTTTTAATGAAAAAATTTTTTAACTAACAAATTTACGTAAACAACGGATTCAACATCTATTAATATATTAAAGCATAATTTTTTGTAAACGTAAAAAATGTGGGGTGACAGTTGTTTTCAGTAAATTTTCAAATAAATTAATAAAACCTCTGTCCCAAAAACTACAGAAAAAAAATTTAATTGTTAGAGATTGCCATTTCGAATGATACCTGACACGATATGTCAAATATTTTTTTTAATTTGACTAAACTGACCCATTTAAACTAAAATATATAGCTGAGCTGCCACACTATTATAAAATACGGACGTGAAGTTGCAGCTTCCGCTATTAATTTCGTCCAGTAAGTAAGAGTTCCGGTGGCCTACTCCCCCTCGCCCCTCCCCATTGTATACTCCCTTCCAAAAGACTGGCAACGCAACCGTGACATGTGGGGTTGCAAGGTCCATGGGCGACGGCGGCATGCATTTTCTGATTTCTGCTCGTTTGCTCCTTGAATATTCCATAAAAGATATTTTTACTAGGTTTTAGCCCTAACAGCCGTTAAAAGGGGGACGTGGAATGCAAAATGATTTTTAAAAATGACTATTAGTTAAAAGTGAGTTTAAAACGAGATGGTGGAATAAGCCCTTAATCCAAAAGCTTGACCCTAAATTTTCACGTGTTTACAAAAAAAATAAATTGAAAACCTCGCAAGCCTATCTGAAGAGAAACAAAAAAAAATAATATTATGACAAATACTTACAATAAACTTTACGTATTTCCAATAAATTGCCCAAAACCTACATCCCCTAAACCTTACCTAACAGGAAAAATCTATTTCAATTCCGGATTCGATTTGCGAGTCGAACTTATTGGATATAATACCCAATAAGTTTATTAAATTATTTTAGTAGGTAGCTATTATATTGTTATATTATAAATAGTTTTATAATTTTTTAACTCTTGGCTGGATTATTTGTTCATTATTGCTTTACGCAACTACCATATAATTAATTCAAAACGTAATTATTTAAATATATGAATATTCAATAGTAGTAACATTTAGTGTTTATTTTATTGACGTGAGCGATCTGAACAAAAAGATAAGAAAGGAAAATGTTCCAGTTTGGTACTGTTGTGTCATTACCAATTCTCAATTCCTTTAGTTATTATTATTTTAACTTCCCGCTAAGAAAATTGAAAATTGTCAAAAATCGAGAAGTTATTGGTTTTACCCCATTTTTCAAAAATCGAGTTTTCATTAAATCTTGACGTTTTGATGTCACAAGAAGCCACCCTGACAATTTTTCGTTGGTGTCTGTACGTCTGTATGAGTGTGCATGTGGATGTATATAAACCTTTCATAAATTTTGAACGGCTTGAACGATTGGAACCAAATAAGCGGTGTTTCAAAGTGTGTTTGAAACAGAAAAAACAAAACTATTTTTGTTAATAACTATTAAACGGCTTTACCAATCGATTCCAAACACTAATCAGCTCTTGACATGAAAAAACCACGTCGATTGCTGCTGGTTTGGTCAAAATCAGTGGATGCGTTCGTGAGATAAAGATATCAAAAAAATATTTTTTTAATTGCTTTGAAATTTTATCTTTGATCATTTAAAGTTAGCGGGAAGTTGCAAAGATAGCCTTTAGGGTCAACCCTCTTACTAATTTTTTTTTTATAAATTTTTTTAATATACATACACAGAAACTCTGCGATTCATTATATGTAAATGTAACTAGTTAGATAGCAAAAAGAAAATATAATAAGCGTATTCTAAAATATTTAAGAAGTTGAAGTTTCTAATTTCTATTTCATCTGTATCTCTAATAAAAGGTACGCAGAAATTGTTTTATACAATTTTCTTACCGATCCAAGTTAAATGTGTAAATACTTCTTGTGTAAGACGTGCATCACAGACAGCGGCGTCGGTGAACACCATGCAACTCTAATGTGATTGCATCATGAAATTCATTTTTCATTAAAACATAGCAATGGTTTTAAACGACTCCGACCGCTGAAAGAATAACGGATTAGCCACTATCTTGTAAAGTTTAGCGCCCGGTGAACGGGATTTTACCTCTCGACACGTCTTCTCCTCGGTAAGTGGGAAAGTTTTAATAGTGTTCTGAACTTACTCTTCTATTATTGCACGCCGCGGCTCTTTATTCTATTCCTGTAATAAAACATGAACATGCCGCGTACGCCGCTTATGAGACATTGCATAACACAGCGATAGGCGATACGAGTGGCGGACTCTTTTTATATTACATAACTTCGGCGAAAGGCTCGCTTGCATTATATTCCGAGACCGTGTAATAATACACGATACTATGAGGTTTTTTTTTTTTCATATCAATGGCGATGATAGTAAACCTATAACAAATACTCTACTTCCGTGGTCCAATTATTACGGGCGGAAAAGGAATCCGGCAAATATATAACACAATATTACTTTTAGGGTTCCGTAACTGAAAGGAAAAAAGGAACCTTTAAAGGATTACTAAACAGTCAATCTGTCTGTCAAGACTCTTTTTCTCGGAAACGTGTGGAGGTATCAACTTGAAATCAATACCAAACACTTAAATCTGAGGTCCCACGGAACTCTAAAACAATCGAGGTTCTAAGCTAACGTCATCAAAAATTACGGCCATTATGTTTTATATTAAGTTGGGGAAAAGTTTTTCGTATTTTATAAGTAAAAAGGTACAGCAAAATCTCTTCGGTTGTGCGGTTTGTATCTAGATAGTTTTGATACCACTAAATAGATGACATTTTAAAAAAGAGAATTAAAAAGTAAAAATGGGGTCTTGCCATTTTTCTATTGTTTTTCTCTCCACCAAAATGAGTGAGTCTAACGTAAAAATTCGACACATTCTGAAGTGTTATTACGAAACAGGGAAATTTGCGACAAAGCCGCAAAAAAAATTTGTTACGTATATAGACCTTTAGTCACTAGTGACGGTAAGAGTAGCACAAAACTGGTTCAAAAGTTTTTAGTCCGCTAATTTAAATGCCGAAGATGAAACTCGCTCTGGTCGAGCTATCACGAAAAAAGTCGATGGCATTTTGAAAAAAGTAGAGCAAAATCGGCAAATATACAAAAAAGCTCGATACGTGGGTCCCAAAAGAGCTCACTGAAATAAATCTAACGAATCGTGTATTCATTTGCGATTCTCCACTAAAACGTAATGAAATCAAACAGTTTTTAAAAGATTAATTACTAATGATGCAAATGGATTACGACAAGAACGTGAGAAAAAGATCATGGTCAAAAAACAAGCAAGTTCCACAGACTATCGTGAAACCCGAATTAACTCGCAATAAGTTGATGATATGTGTATGATGGAATTGGAAGGGCATTATTCATTACGAATTTTTTCGCCGGGCAAAACCACCGATTCGTATCTCTACTGCCAACAGCTCATGAGACTAAAGCAAGAAGTGGAGAAAAAGCGCCGAAATCGATCAACAGAAAGGGTTCCGTTTTTAATCATGGTAAAGCCAGACCGCACACGTCTTTAGCTATTCAGCAAATATTGAAAGATTTTTGTTGGAATTTATTAATGCGTCCACCATATAGTGCTGACCTTACACTCTCAGATTTTCACCTGTTTGGGTCTCTTCAGAATTCTTCAGGTAGTGCTAGGTTAACATCAAGACAGGACTGTCAAAACTACCAGAAATTTCCAATTGGGACCAGAAGTCCCAAAATTTCTACAGCAATGGCATTATGTCACTACATATATAATAATTAAATGTAAATAACATATGATGAAAAATTGCCTTGAATTTTTATATAAAATACGAAAAAGCTTTTACCCCGGCCTTATACGTTGATACAAATAAATTAAGGTTACTTCTTGTTGAACTATAACTATGAAATTTGGTAAAAATAATGATGCGAAAAACGGAAAACTGAGAAAATCATTAATTTGTACTTATATCATTATATCATTGAGTAAACCGATATATGAGAGAACACTTTTTAACTTCCCACCGTGAAAACTGAAATTTTATAAATATTCGGATTTTTAAAAATGGAAAAATTACGAAATAAAACAAGTTTCAAAATTTTCTCAATTAACATCTCTTTGGTATAGTTTTCGAAAACAGACAGAAATCATCGAGACTTAATGGATCACACATTTATATACATATCAATTTTGTACTAAAACCTCAGGGTGCGAGTCCGTTCACACTTGTCCATTTTCTTTATGTATGAAAAGCCTAGAGAACACCACTGTGTTTTTGATGTCCCTTTATCGTTTGATAAATTGCATTTACATATAATAGACAGTCAGTATAATATTATGGCTAACCAGATTCCGCCTACAACTTTTTCCGCGTGAATATAAAACGAATTCATTCGTTTTTTATATAGATTGATGTTACAGTCAATTCCAATTCCTATCCTGCTCGCGTAGTTTTTGAATAAAATACAAAGAAACGTCCATTCGTCTTCACAAACTTTCGAGTTCATACTATAATATCGATGAGGCTTAGATAAACGTTTCATCTTTGATTGTTGTCTAGTAACTCAAATTTGAAGTAAAATAATAATGATAATTTCATTCCCGTAATATATACAGCAGATATGTATCACGCAATCGCATATATGTAATAATCTATAACAGCCCTGTTATTTCAATTGTTTGGGCTTGAATTTTTAGTCCTTCACGCTAGCCCAGTGTGGGTGGACGGCTGCTACGTAGATAATCACCAAAGGGTTAGCAACACCTGGAACTGACAGCTAAGTGTATTCTCTGAAGCACAAAGCGAGTGATTTAATTTGATTTATGTTAAAACACAAGGGTCGATTAACCCGTCGTGGTAGAATTTAAAATTCGTTATCTTCTGATTTGAAGTGAACTACAGCTCGTAGTGTTTCAAGAGTGTAAGTTTTGTAAGCAAGCACTATTTTCGATCACACAAGAACTCGTTTCAGCACAAGGCGAAGAAGATTAGAGCATGTAGACATTATAGCTGTGGACAGCCAATTGATTGAAGAAAAGTTTAAGTGAAATCAAGAAGTATGAGAATCTAAAACTAAATGTATTGTAGACGTTAATAATGTGTCGATGTGTAGATGAAGCACATGAGCTATCCAATGTGAATAAGAGGACATACGTTAGCAATAAAGAGGACAATTAGTGAACTCATTGAGACAAAAAGTAGTCATGAGCTGTGTATTAAAAAATCATGAGTTTAATGTCTGCAAAAGCAAATCACAGTTTATCAAGATCAAGTTATTTAAAAAGTAAGCTTAGAGAGATTAGATTGTACTAAATTTTATATGAAGGGAATAGAAAATAGCATAAATGATTGCTATGACAAGAGATTCTCAGACAATTTTCAGACGGAAAACCAAAATTTTTATCGATAATAATTCCAGAAAAATATTGAAATAATGATTCCAGCAGTGTTTTCCTATGTGAATTTACAGAGGCTGACAGAAAAGAGTAATAAAATTGTAACTGAATATTTCAATTCGATTATCATAGCACGAGAGAAGTCATAGAATCAATGAAAAACATGTAAACAAGGAAAGCTGCTGAATATGATAAGGTATCATAGTCGAAGCTAAGGAGGAGGAGCTATACTAATCTGATATACAAATTTTTCAGCGAATGCTGAAAATGCAATAAAGTACCGAATGATTGATACAACGCATTGTATATAGCTAATATATAAAAATTAGGGCATATTTGCAAAAAATACCGTTGTTAGGAATAAATTGCAAAGCCTCCGGCTGCATGATGACTATGCTATGGCCTCTTACGTCTTGTTATTTTTTTTTATTATCATCTCGTATTTAGGATTGAATTGGATGTATCTGGTTTTTTATATTAAAAATATGAAATATGCACAAATACAATAAACTGGAAACATTTTGTTGTATAAATTTGACCGGTATTTTCCAAGACATTCTAAATATTCAATAACTATAAACCGATTTTACTTCTAGACGTAAGATTAAGAAAATCGGTTTTTTCTCTCTCACAAATTCTCTCGCACAAATCTCACAAATTATTTTCAATGCCTAAAAAACCGTATTCGTTTCAATATTTCGTAAATAGATGTTTCAAAAAGGTGAAACGAATCCATGGGCAGCCATTAGTTGAACAATTTCACGCCTAAACAAACGGAATCGATCAAGTGTCGGACGCACGGCTGCTCTCTGTCGAATTTCCCTTCATATGGACATCACGCGAGTATAATACACGTTCACGGTAGGGGCCGCGCATCATATATACAATTATCCATACAAACATAGACACGTACATGAATTATGCATTCTTAATTTTCATTGAATAAAGGATTCCCTTTTGATTTCCAATATACATGCGAAAGCAATGCCATAGGAATTTTCATGTAGGCCAGTTTACATAAATCAGACATAGGCAAGTTCCGAATTGAATATGGCACGCGCCGTAGATTTCTTCCGATTTCAGCGAATCAATGTGATTCGGTGGTTTTTGAATAGAGTTGGTATTAGTTTCGTTGAAACTTCGACGATTTTACAATACAAATCAACGAAGGATTTATTCATTACTGTGTTTCACTACTGTGAAACTGTTCGCAAATAAAACGTGCCTTCACAAAGTTAAAGAATCACTTTCATCGTCCGCTCGCTTAACGCCGCTGCGCGAATTTTTACAACATTGTTTGCGGAAAGTTTGCAAAAAAAAATCGACTTTATGAAAGGGTTTTTACGAAGCCGCAAGGACTGCAGAACGACTGTTTGTTTACATAAATTCTGCCGTATAAATATTTTTATTATGCCCTCAACCCTTCGGGCTAAGCTTTATTATAAGGCGCTGTCCCGGCTTATGTAGTGTTTTTTTTTTATTATTACGTGAAGAATATAATATCTTTAAGGCGAGAGTCTTGTTACAACCCTCGCAAAGTTATTTGGTAACAATCGACAGCCCAAGGGCATTCAAAGTGTACTGAAAAGGTTAAAAATACACCGAAGAAGCTATTTTCATAGTTATATATAGCATATACGATACATTTAGGGTTTTGTTTTTAAGTTTACTTTAGTATTATGGATATAATAGATATGGTGCAGATAAATGTTGTGTATATTTCATTAAAAAAAAATAAACTTTCTTAAGGCAAAATAACTAAAACGAGTTTGTGTCTGAGGCTATGTGCAACATATTGACTTAGTGTTTTGAAATTTATGTTCAAATGAAAATTATTTGAAAAGAAAAAATCAGTGTATTATTATTATGTACGCGCATGAGAGGCTATATTTCTTTGGCGTAATTAAAAATTTGTCTTTAAATGCATTCAAATAATCAATTACAATAAAATAATAAGAGAACTGGAGTGGGATAGCCAATACAGTTGACAAAGTTTAATTTATATTTGAAAATTTTTAAAAATAATATTTACACATAAATTCTTATACAAAGTATAACATCAAAAATATGTTAGCATTATTTTGTTTCCATCTTTCATTTTGCATTCAGCTACACAAAACTCACCGACTAATGTTACTGTAGAACTTGCTGATTCGTTTCCGTATATGTCAGCTGTCAGCAACGTAAATTTCTTCTAATGCTAATTCGAACTAGCCCAATTTTGAAATTCTAGGCTACCCACCACTGATTACCGAAATAGTTTGCTCGGTGGGGGTATCCCATAGGGTAAGTCGGAGAGGGTAGCAAATGGACAAGGCAGCCTGACGAAGGGGGTATACCTCTTGGTCACCTACTTCGTGACAGAAACTTAAAAAACAGGAAATAGAAAATAAGGAAAGAATGCAATATGGGAGGGGGGATCATAAGAGCACCGTAAATATATTCATAAATAAGGAGTGAGTAAAGTAAGAACCTATCCCTCAAATGGGATAGGTCAAATAATTGGTGACCTACGGAATATATATAGGAAAATAAACATTAAATAGGGGTATAGTACTGAAGGTATTATAATAATATTTATAAAGAGATAAGTGACAGATTTTCATAACGCTCCTAAGGAAATATGAATTCAAAAACGTGATTCTAAAAGAATTTATTTGTCCTCGATTAGTAGTACAAACAGATTTGGTATCATTAGATTTTCAAAATTCATTTTTATAGATCTTGGTTTTACATAACAAAGAAAACACTAAATGGTCCAATTTTAAAAGTTACTGTTTTACTGTAAGTTTATAGCTTGACAAAGCACGGTGATAATTATTATTACATTCTTTCAAGAGATACGACGAAAAAAAAGAAAATGAATAGGGTTTTCAAATATTTTTAAGCAAATTTTTGAAACGGAACGTCGTACATGTGCCAGTGATTATAATGTTACTACTAAAAATTGTAAGTTATGGACATTGAGCTATTATTGTACCTTGAGTGGAAAAAAATACTAAAATGTATATTGAGTTTATAAAAGTGCAATATGGGTAATTAAAAAAAAAGGTTTCTAAGTTCTGTCGTTTTTAGGTCGGTTAATGCGTTTTTTGTCAATAAAATCGTTTAAAAAAATAAGCGAAATTTATAATATTAATAAGAATGACTTTACTACTTGCGCTAATGTCAAAATAATTAAATAATGACGTAAATCAAGTGTAATTCTATTACCTAAAAATTAAAAATAGTTTTGATTAGATTCGATTTGAAATCAATACCAGAAAGAAAAAGTTTCGGTGCACATAAATCGTCATGTGCTGTATAGACGGACAAAAACACGGCAGTTTTTGGTAGTAGTATTTTTGAACTCCACTCATAAGTGGTCTCACATGATTCAAAAAAAAAACAGGGATACATCCCGTATGCCTGTGCACTGTAACATATTTGCCTTGATTTGGCTACCCGAAAATACTATAATTAAAATTTTAATGATGATAAAAAATATATGTTAATATGTATATAATTATACACATAGACTGCAAACATATTTCGGAAATTTCTAAAGTTATAAATGATGTATGAAACAAATATATCTTTAAACAAACAGTTTTCTTTTTATTTCACTAATTACAAATTCTTATAAACCCCAACGTACTTATTGCTTAAGGATAGGCGTGATTGAGGAGCCGCTAATTTTGTTTATTTTATCATTAACGTGCGAGCGTATTGCACGTTAATGATGAAATAAATAAAATTATCAAATACAACTTACCCTCGTTAATCAATCTAGTATGGTTAATTGACTTAATTGAACGTACGAAACTTTGCCGCTCTGAATTATCTGCGAATGATGTAATGCGCAGGTTTAATAGTCCCCGACCTTCTTTCTTCACCCCCGCGTGCCATTTTACACCATTGCGACGCTTTCGTGACTACCTTCATAGCGGTAGAGTTTCGTACTTTGTACTATACACAACATAATACTATTTAATTGCGAAATTTATATACATAGTTTATTATATTTGCGCCATGTATTGTTTATATCATATAGTGTTATTTATTGCTGAGAACCAATTATATATCAACAATGCAATTACTTTAAAATTCAACGAAACAACGCAAAGAAAACAACTTTAATTTTCTTTGATAGCAATAAGATTTTACACAGACGTTCTGTGTGGAACCGAAACTCTAGAAATCTCAGAGTGATATATTTTTTTTTTCATACGATTGACACAGATTATGTACATATCAATTTAGTCCACTACATACCTTTATTGCCGGTTGGAAAGGCTTCGCCGCATTGCTATCATAAATCATTCGGCCGCGCAAAGGTGTACTGCCGAAATCCCAAACTCAACACGAGCTGGAAATCTAAACCGAGGTGGAATTGCGGCGGACCCCTGAAATTAACACTTACCTAGAAGTATTTGAGCAGAACAGTACAGAACGAGCGAGTTAACGCACCCTCACGCTGTAGGCACGATGCGGGAGCTCACAGCTCTATTTTCCTGGAACGTCATAGGCACGTAATACGAAATATTCACCTCGTGCCGTACTTGCGCCAGTCCGCCTAAAGGTACAAACCGTGAGCCCATGGAAGGCGAACCATTGTTCAAGGCGAGACGATTTCGCGTTATGTACTTTTATTAACTATGCTATCGTCAATGCTATTACTTATCTAAAAACAACTAACTCATCCTGTAGGCCCGTACGAAAAGAATTTCAATATCTAAGAAACCTGTAAGTAGACTGTTTCCATCGAATTTATTTACGTGGCTTGTTTATTGCAATCGATTAAGGTTTTAAAAACGAATGGTTCAAAAGTTTGCTTCATAGAAAATTAATAACATCAAAATTCGTCTCCCAATTTTATATGTGAAAAGCTGTCGCAATTTTATTGGTAATAATTTTTCTAAATGGTATGACGATTCATATAAGATATCAAGTTAAGCCACATTTTCTCGGAGTCGCTGATAAAATGGCGAAGTTACAAGGCTGTGCATACGCACGGACGGACGTAATAAAGCTACAGGGGTCCAATGTAATTTATTATCACCGTTCATACTTCATGCAACTACCTAGTGAATCTTGTAATGATCTGTGATACGGCTATTTTAGAATAGAATATACAGTAGTGATTGATGTAAAAGACAAAAATGTCAAAATTCAACACAACAAAATATGTTTGGAAGTTTGTTAAAAAGACTTCTTAAACGTACGTTGTCAGAATCGTTATTACAATTCCTTTACCACGTGGTAGAAACCACAAGTCGTAATGTCACTTTAAGGACTACTTAGCGCAGACGTTAAGTATAATTTAAAAAGGGCTCAAACAAAAGTTTCCGTAAAGAATCCTACATACAGCCGACAGAAGTTTGGACGCGAAATCAAAATTCAAAACAAATAACTTTTACTCACATAAATATTGAAAAGAGGACAACATTTTTTCATAAATTAATTTCAATTTTCCAGTTTCAAATTTTGTTTCAATTAAGCCCGCTTTAGTAGGTATTCGCTTATGTGAACTTACAAATATGATTATTGCCTACATAATACATTTCATTTTCCATTAAGCTGGAAAAAATTTTTACAGGAGAACATGAAATGAAAGCTTAGTGTCTTATTTTGAAATGAGAACGAAGTCATTCCGCAGAATGGATCTATGTGAAGATTTGTCGACGAAAATAAAGAAGCAATAATTAAAAAAGGTCTACTACTTTTTTATCAGAAATTTAGGAGGTAAAATAAAATTTCGTCTGATAACCAAAGGACAGTGAATCCTGTATAGTACATTTTATGGTCTTATATTGTGAAAAAGATAATGAAAAGCATTCTTACACTTTTAGCAGATTTAACATTCATTATGGCAATATGAATTCCTATTTCATATTCACATAAACAACAATATATAGTATGTATAACTCTATGACGAAATATAATCTATAAAGAAAGTTTGTAAAAACTTCTTTTTTGGCCGATTATCAAACGAAAGATTTAACAATAGTTGGTGTCGAGTTAGTCATATTTTAGGTACAAAATTGAAAATTTCAAGAAATAGGTCTTTTCATCGATAATTTTTTTGCTAGCATTATAATTGGGCACATCTCAGGCTGTGTCCAAGAATGAAATTACTCATTAAATAGCGTGATAACATCGAGATATGTATCAATATATATTTAAAAAATCACAGAACTCACCTTTCCTGTAACAATAAGAGATCGTTTAAAATGAGTAAATACTTGACAAGATATACATAAAATCAGTAAACGAAGAAACGATTTTATATTTGTTTGTATATTTCTTAATAACATTACAAGTCAACAATCCTTGATTAAAACAATTTTTTAGAAACTTTATTAATACATGTGTTAATGAAGAACGTAGAGATTTTCAGTTAGATAAATATTTTTATTAAGCTAATCTCTACTTTTAAGTTCCTGCAATGTAGACAATAATTACAATACATCATCGTCATTCGTGCATTTCAAATGCAATTGAAATGTGTTTCAAAATCCTCCTCGAGTTCGAGTGCACATGGATAGTAACTTGAGAGGAACTTAGTTTATTGTAAAAAGAACTAAGTGCAATAACACGATATAAACATTTCTCCTTTTTTTTCTTTCATTTCTGTATTTAATCATAAATTCAAATAATTAGTAGTTAGATATGTCCTTAAAAACATTGCTTTAATAATTTTGAAAACACAATTTGAAACTGGTAGTACGTTAAATTGGAAAGATTAATCGGTACTATATCTTAAACCTTTCTGCATTTTAATGTTTAATGGGCAATAAATATTTTTATTAAATTTGTGCCCATTTATACTAAATTAGAAAAAAATGCATGGACTAAAGTAAATTAACGAGGACGCAACATAAAAAGAGAGAGACGTCTTTAAGCAAGCCGTTGAAACGGAGTAGACGCGAACTTCCAATTTCACACTCCAATAAGCAAAGGGTATTTTAAGATGTTAAAGCTCTCCTTGCAATAACTGCGACGACGTTAAACAAACTGAGCGATATCTTATGCTTATCTATTTCTACATATCATAACCGGGTTATCAAGCGTTTAAAAATTATTAAGCAAGCGATTTCTCAGAGTACATTACTATCATCAGGACAAAATTAAAGAATATGGCTTATGTTGCTATCGAAATAATGGAGTTTTTGATGATGATCGTAAATAGAAGAGGTTATCAATTCATGTCATATTTTTATTGAAGCTCACCGATAACTCCGATAATTTACATGAATCAATTTTGACGATTCATAAGATCGTACGTAAGATCGTATGACTGTTGATTTCGTTTGTATCTATCCCTGAACTCGGAAGATTTTTTACCAAATTCTTCATAACAAATAACAAACGCACTGTGATTGAATCGATGTTTTCATAAAGATCACATGCGATGGATGCATATTTCCAGTCAAGTTAGGTTAACAATGGCTAAAGTTTAACTTGCACTACAAAATGTCATGAAAATCTTCAATGAGAGAGAGCATATATATATATATATATATATATATATATATATATATATATATATATATATATATATATATATATATATATATATATATATATATATATATATATATATATATATATATATATATATATATATATATATATATATATATATATATATATATATATATATATATATATATATATATATAATATATGTATATATATATATATAAAGTATATTATAAAAGATATATTATTGAATTTTTAAACTAAATTGTTTTTCTGAAAAACAAAGTGGTTTTATTAAACACGCCTTTATAATATCATAACAATTATCGTTTAACTATGGCAATTACTCTTAAATCTCACCTGAAAATACAAAGAAACGACATTTAAAGTTCACTAATATCGCCTCCTCAATTATATCCATTAATTTATCTCTCTACAAGTTTTTTTATAACAAGAAATTGCACAAAACAATCTGAACGTCATCCGCCATTGAATCGCACGTCACTCCGATGCGCCCTGTACCAACTTCCACAGACAACTTATAAAAGCGCAAAGCGCGGCAAATTCGAATTAATGAAATGTCACATATGGTTTTGAAGATTACGGACTATTTATATTTGACCAGATGAGGCTATTGTATATAGATATAAAACCTACATGGTTATTCGATGGGTGAGATAGACTATGCAAATGTAATTTGAATTTTAAACGTAAAGAACACTTAGAACGCTTCGAAAAATAGTCGAAGTTATGGATAACAGGCGGCTATTTATCTCGAGACACTCTATTTTTATTGTTACTTCGTATGCCAATGTTATCTTCGTAATATAGAAAGTGGATAAGAACAGTTTACCAAGTTAAACTTGGCTAGTGATAAAAGATCCTGGGGCTAGGAAGTTCGATTAGTGAAGTGTAAATTTTCGTATACTATCGCTACGAAAATCTCTACTAATCTCTAACAACTAACAGCGCATGCACCGTGATCAAGTGTTTTTCAAAATCATAAATAACAGCTTTTGAGGATATATTAGATTAGGTTGACAATGCTGAAAATCTATTTCTTTTATACTCTATGGTATAACGTGGCGAATCTTTATAGATATGCCACGAAAATCTTCAATGTCTAACAGCTCAAACAGCGTTTATAAGGAATAGCTGATCGGAGGAATTGTAAGAATGATGATTTAACTGATCTTGATTTTCGAAAATTCGCCACGATACTTTAACAGTTAAACAGCGCACGTATCGATTATTGTAATGTTACACGTCATTTGCCAATGAATTTTTATCAGATCGATTTTTTAGGGTTCCGTAGCCACATTCAAAAATTAAACCTTTATAGCTTCAACACTCCATCTGTTCATATACCCGTTTGTCTATACGTCTGCATATTACAACCCTATAACTCCGCGTCTTTGATAATGAAAACTTTCATGCTGTAACTTATATGAGTCGTCATACAATTTTTCAAAGTATTTGTAAAATCAAAATTATCGATAGCTTTACATACACTGAATTGAAAAAAGAAATTTGCTTTCGAGCATTCTCTATTTTTTTCTCTCAAGTATATATTTTGCGTTTATTAGTTTAAAAATTGTTCATTTTATATCCCAGTTTTTAACTTTTAAACTGTACAATCCAAAAATTTTAAAAAAACATCTCATACTTTTTCGTATATATCTGTACAAGTTTTTTGTACATAAGATCACAGTTTTCAGTTTTCGATAATAATAGTCTAGTTATCGGCTCACATGAATGCGAATTTGAGTTTTAGTTACAATACATACTTACAAGTACTATTCAAACATATGCTTGTGCCGATATAACTTTTGACCGAATATTTAAAATTTTGAAATATAGGATTTGATTTCAACTAAGGGAGATTGCAAATTTTTCTGTTTCAAATTTTCATTTTTCTGGGTCTAGTGGATTTATTTCCTTGTTTTTTTTCAGACGAAAGTTTTTATTTACTCCATAAAACTTTCAATCGGATCCAATTTATCTAAGTTGAGATTATTACATAAAAGATTTTTTCCAGTAACTCTTGCAGCCAAAACTTGTTTATAATCAAAACCGATAGAAATAGATTTATCTTACATTGCTATCAAATAAAATTCCATAAAATCAAGAGAAAAACTGCGAATATCTCAAAAAATCAAAATATGTTTTATCTAAAGAACATGTTCTCCAATTGTGCTGCATAAACTTCATTGACCAGTTCAAATAAAAAGAACACTGGCTGAGTGCAAGTCGGACTCGTGTAAATATTTAACGAAAACTATTTTTTTTGTCCGGGCATTACTTTAAATCTATGAACACATCTCCACGCGACTTCGACCGTTTGACCGGAAATGCTTTAGATGGCTATTAATTTTTGAATTTCCATTAACCTTTCATCTATTTTCATTATTTACTTTAATAACCCATAATGCCCACTAAAACTTTTTGAATTTCTGTTATCGTTTCATTTATTTTCATATTTACTTTAATAACCCTTAACCCGTAACGCCCATTAAAACGCTCGTAACGGATAGTCAAATAGATAGAAATACAAAATGAAACTGATTTTTTTTATCCGGACATCACTTCAAAAGCTACTGAACATATCTGCACGGGATTTTCATCGACACAGAATAGATTATAAATAGTTTTAACCATTTTTTTTAATTCTATACACTTAATCATAACGTCCAGCGAAATGAACTTATTTCTATGATATTTTTTAAACATCCAAATTTAAACTTAGAAAAATATACGTATTTGTGTTGTCCATGACATTCGTTAATTGATGCAATATGTTTTGTGATACAAGTGCATTGCTTAAACAAAATAATTGTATTTTCTTAAATTAACCATGAAAATCAGAATTCTTTTTTTGCTCCGTACATTTCTGATTGGGATATACAACTACGTATACTTATCAAATCACAATTTTTTGATCAGTAGATTATCAGAAAATAATCTAGATCCGAGAGTTATTCTGAAAATATTTCCTGTTTTCTCATCGGGAGTACGGTATCCTAAATAATTGGAATGCTTTATACAAAAAGAAACATTTTTTTGTGTAGAGAGTGACCAGAATTTCATTATTGTTTTATCAATTGAAAGTGCTTCTTAACGTTTTTTTTTGTTTCATTTCAATTTTTTACACACAAATTTTCGTTTCAGTCGAATCTACAAAAATTAAAAGTATGACTGAAATTAAAAAATTCTTAATTCACTGGATCACTTTAGTAAAGAAAACATCTTCTTAACTTCACTATAAAATGAAACTTGAAGCATCTTAGGGTTTATTTTTTCTAATCTATTTCAATTCAGGAAAGAAAGTGCTGGGTGAAAATTGCTTAGTACGGACAAATGTAGGTGCAAACATACTTAATATTAATTTAGTAATAGTAGATTTGACCTTATCGCCTATGATATTAACCGCTAATATATAACTTCGCACCTATTTCCCAGAGGAGGTAGACAGACACCGCTGCTCTCCATTTATACCCTACATACATCTCTTGCTTCTCTGATTGTTATATATTTATAGGGTATTGTGTGACTAGGGATGAAACAAAACGATTTCAGACCAGGAAGAAGTTGGCTGCCCGAGCAAAGCGAGGGCTGACACCACATGGACTGAAATCGTGTTTCATCCCTCTCACGCATTATATTTTTCATATAACCTGTATTAAAAATGCTAATTTTCATTGTCTGAAATCAATCGAGACTAGATAATTTCAGACAAATGGCGATAATACCATTAAGTTGACGGCGCATATTTTTCAGCTTGATGAACGAAATAACTTAACAAAACTTCATCCGACCATGATACAGCTCCTTCGGATCCTTTCCAAACAACAAAGTTTTTGTTTATAAACATTTAAATACTTTGATTTTTCAGGTTATAATATGTCAGTACAGTTAACTATCAGAATGACAATTATAAAAGCATGAAATAAACGAAATATATTCTGACAGGATTGAACATAAAGCTGCAACTTCATTTAACGGGCAGAAAGTGATCACTTTCTGCCCCGCAACAGTCAATTCCAATTGATCTGGAATTGACTAGTCTCGGTCGGCTCAACAGGCACAGAAACTCGCATTTTCAATGCAGGTGATATGAAAAATAAACGAACACCATTATTTTGTTTTAGAGTAGCAACGTAATATAACAACTTTACTTGACAAGAAAAATATTTATCAATAATATAAGGGGACTAGTACTGTCCTTTTTCAACAACTAGAGCCCGCATATATCCAGTATTGACACTGATATTGATCGATCACTTCATTAACGATCGTCGGTTTTGTAATTTTAAATTTAATACCCTATTTAATAAACCCGAGTAAATCACATATATTAAATGTTTAATATTCCCTGTATCTATTTTACTTTTGTTTATGGCTTATCAGAGTAAACTTTTTTCGGTGTGCCATATTAAAATATCAAACACAGCACACTTATGGGAGAACTTCGTTGTCTTTCTGGTCACAGACAGTTTTGTTTTTCTTCCACGCGCATAATATATTTGACCTAGTCACAATTACATTTTAGTAAGTACTTATCAAAATACAGGTTTTAAGTCGAATTTTAAGTTTTCATATCTCGTTTTAAAGCAATTAACTGGGAAGTAGATTTTGTACATATCGTGTATGATGTATTTTTTTAGGATGATTTGAAAATTGTGCAGTATGACCACTCTAAACAATTTATTTGATAGATTTTCGGTTCTATTTTACATAAAAACTCTATTATCGAAGAGCTTTGTTTTCAATTTTTAATATTTTTAGTAATAACGCCTTTTTGCTGCAGAGGTTTACGACGAACAATCTTACATAGGTAGGTACCTACCTACACAGCCTGATAAATACATCAGCCACTTTTGCTTGGAACGGTCAAGTAATAAAAGTCGAACTCTGTAAATGGAGATTAGATTTAAAATTATAATGCGGAGAAAGTATGCAAACGACTACAAGTAACGACCGCTATGCGTCATCAAATACTATGCAGCTGTTTGTTGCTTTAAACATTTGTACATTTATTACAAACTTTAGCGAGTCGCCGACGCCGTGGGGAGGCAGGTGCACCATCTGCTGTTGTTTCTTCAGCGCGCTCTATGTAATCACCATGAAATATGAAAACAACTTTTTTTGTATAATAAAACTAATACCTCGGTTGCATACTTTACCAAATAGCTGTGCTGTGGTGAGCAATAAAATTGTATTGTCCTATCTGCAAAATGGGTTTCTATCTTTATAGAAAACAAAAAAAAAGGCCTGCGGAATAGTCTACGACAAAAAGAAATTGGAAACAAAACGAAGAAAAAAGCGGGTTAAAATTTGTTGAAAATTGAATTAGAGAAAAAAAAGAAAGTCTTCTTAAATCCCAATTTCATTACATTCTAAACCGGTTTATAAATTGAACGTATTCTATTTGTTAGGCCCAAAAGTTGTTAATCAGTGACACAGAAGGGGCTCGTGTTCTACATCGGGACAGTAAATGAATTGTACAAATACAAATCAGCAATTAGTCAATCGATCAAGCGGATGGGCCATTGGTTAAGAGCGCCGCCTAAAAACCAACAGGTATCAGATTCTATACCGAATACGGGCGAACTGACCTATGAACTTTTAACTTCAATCGAATTCAAGCACTCGCTCAGTGCTTCGGAGAAGAAATTAACCCACCAATAACGGACATTGTTATAGCATCGATGGCGACAGTCGTTAACAGTCTCCGATTTGTTTCAAACCATCGTGGAGTGCTGAAAAAATCCAAACCCTAAACCAGAAATTAAAAGATTTTGGAAGGGTACTTCTCCGTAGGGTGGCGATCAAAACATGACGCATCCAACAATCCTTCGATCGATCTATAACAGACACCCTTTTCTGCATACCATACATTGACATTAATCAGCGAAAAACCAAATATGAAACTCAAAATCAATAGAGTGACTTTCTTTACGTTCTTCAATAGTCAAAAGCATATCACGTTAGAGATGCCAGCAACCCTAATAGATACATTTGTGCGAGGTCGCGCACGCGTCGTACATGGTGAACCTTCGGTAATGAAAGTTGTACTGTTTGAGCGAGTTCGACTCCGCGATAAGTTTCGCAACGGAATCGCTAATCGCTGAGTGAAGTGAAGATCCTCGGTGAGATTCACCTCATAAATGTTTCTGGTTACTTGTTTTGTTTATATAGCAAATTGTTTTACCGACAATTCTCCGTTTGTTTTCTTTTTCTGAGAATTCATAATATTTTCAAAAGTGTGATGAATTTCGATTTGTTTGTACACAAAATAATAATTAATAGTTGTGTTCCGTTAGAAAGACGTTTTCATTTACTTGTTACGTTATTAAATACATGTCTATTATATTGTGAACACAGCAACAGTAGTCAGAAATGAAATCTATCGTGTTCATGTTTTAAAATTTGTTACTCAAATGAGAAATGTATTGGTAGACAATTTTTTTATGAAACTATCCGTTACTGGCACGCTCAGATGAGCTTATATTAAAATTGAGGAGTGATGGAATAAAACATGATATTAAAAAAACAACTACAAATGTATTATAATTTGACTTAAAATGCTAGATTACATGACTTGATGACATAAAACTGTATCAAAAAGCCATATTATCTATAGAAGAACCAGGTACAAAGAAGCGATCCGGGTGAGACTATTATTTCCACTCTAAACATAAACTGAACATGAGCCTGAAACAAATAACAATATTTTGCTTATGAAAATGTAACCTTTAAATAAATTTCACTAGAAACGACTCATTTTCAATGTCGTCAGACAGTGATTCGCGCGATTGATATTTGTGCTTATTTATTACGTTCTTTTTTTATATTTTGATTGAACTAAGTGTGAACCAGCAAATTCTGTGTCGGTGACATTCATTCGTTGTCTATTGACTACTAACAGTCTCTCATCAAAATAAAAGGAATAGATTGAGTTTGGTTAGGACAAAATTGGAGGGAATGTTTCCGACGTTTTTCGTTAAATTTAAGCGATTAGACTTTATTTCAATTTAAATGTTTTTCTCGATACTATAAACAATTATAGCATGTAATTTAAAATGTCTAAACTTTTATATCTCATTCTATTTACATATAAAATTTTAAAAAAAATTATTTAAAATTAATTACTTAATTCTAAAATAACAATATAGAAAAATAAAAAAAATGCTATTTCTTTAAAACTGTATAATAATATTCTAATGATTCATTTCAAATCATATAATTTCCAAAGGAGTCTATTCCAAATCATGATATTTCTAAAAGTGTCTATTTCAAATCATGCCAATTTTTTTATACTGGATCAAAACAAAAAAGAATTCCCAAAAAAGAATTTGATAATCTATTCACATTCCGCTTAAATAGTAAAACACGAGTTTTATAAGATATCTGTGTCTACAAAATACAGAAGTTTGTTTCATAATAACTCTTTAGAATGGGGAGTTTTTATAGCTGTCCAATGAAATGCCACATACTGGAAATATGATTTTTTATTCCATCGCTGCCCATTATTTAGCACTGCTTGCTTTCTTTTTATAATCCAAAATTATCGACGGTTTCGCTCGCCTCCCTCCTCCAAACAGACAAATACCTTGACACAAATGAATATGGCTACCAAAACATTTTTTATGGTTATCACATGGTATATCGGAATTATATGGTTGCCTATCGTTTGCGCAACTGCATCTTTTTTATGTTTATACCAATTTTTATCAAGATCGGCCAAGCTGTTCTCAAGTTATAAAAGAACATACAGACAGACATATATTTTAAAAATGGTTAGATCAGGGTCAGTGTGTCATAATATGAATATTTAAAATAAATCTTAACAAAAAAAATGTATATGATTACAGATAAAATCTACAGATTCACATTACGTACGATTATGAATACGGAGTTTTTTATCCTTTCGCGCAATTTGTGATGTCGATTGATGAACACTAAATTAATTATGATTTACGCACAAGTAAACTTTTGCAACATAAATTTAAATATACTTTTAAGGTATTGCATAGCTTTTATCGCGGGCTTTGAGCGCGGTGACCGAATGAAGAAATTCCGTAACGAAAATAAAACCTAACACTCCCCACTCCGCCTACTATGTAGCTAGGCCGAGCGTTCGCTTGCCGTGTATGTATATGGTACCACTGTACGAAGCTCACTCGGATCGAGACGAACTGCTCCGAAATAGGACGAATACGTAAGCAGCTGTTTGTGAGAAAGTATATAGGTGTATAGATATCTATCATATCTTTATAATACCACACTCACCGCGTGTGCCCCATAAGTATACATGTAGGTATATATGTATACATAGGTGTACCTATGTACAACAGTGAATAACAGTTGCTGGTGAATAGCTATACGCGTAAAATTTGTGTATAAAGTGTTTTAAGTATGAATAAACAAAGTGCATTTTTAATGAAGAAAGTGATGAAAAACTTGAATTAATATCAAAGAAAAAAATAATGTATAAATAGATAAATATTTATAATTGCATAAGTTGATAAAATATGCTATGCAATAGCTTTATCGCGGCAGTCCCCGAGTGCGTGAATCCACACGTTTTAATTTTTTTTATAAATCGCGCAATGTACTTTGTACATACAGATCAATACTGTTTACGAATTTAAAGCGTTTTTCGTATAGAATACACTTTTATAATTTAATAGACGCGAAACGGCGGTTTGAGGGCGTAAGGCTTAAGGACCAGACTGAAGTAATCAACGGTCCGCTCTCGCCGAGCGCGGCGGTTAACGAGCCCGAGAAGCGGTCGACGATTTTATTCGACCCTCGTCGTATTTTTGTTCGAGTAATACGTTTTTAATTGCCGGCTTGTTGAATTCAAGGTTTCCTATTCCGCATTCCTAGATATTCAGATTATCTGTTCTGTTCTGTGTAAGATCTTTTATTTGGCTTAATCCGGGGTTATGCACCTGGCGAATAGCCGGTAACGATTCGATTCCTGAGGAACTGAACAGCCTGTCGAACTCCGGTCCTAACTTCTCTTCTTAGTCTAAGATCCCGGCATTAGAAAAATGTGCCCTCATCTGTTAATTGAAAAGAATAATGTTTCAGACTAATAACAATATTATAAATTTATGAGAATAATGTCTGCCACTGTAGCCCTGGTGCTATTTATATTGATTATTTGCTTTTTTTTTCATGTACACCGCAAATAAGTACGGTAATAAACATATTTAGAATTTTATAAACTTTACATACGTGTTAATATTTTTTAATTAACTGATAAGAGAAATAAGTTCTATTTATCTACCTGTTTATACCTGACTACAGGTGGCTGTAGCAGTCATAAATTCGCTGCCTATTGTAACAAGGCGTAAAACATAATATTCAAAATTTTTGTACTTGCGATTGGCAATTAACATAAGAATCAAAAAATTAATGAATAATTAATTAATCAATGTTAATAGCAGCAGGACTATGGTGGCAGACATTGTTCTCATAAATTTATAATACTGTTATCTACCTTTAAAACATTATTTGATTCAATCAACAGATGAGGAAACATTTTTCTAATGCCGGATCTTAGACTATCAAACACGAAGGTCGCGCTAACAGTTGACAACTACTGTCGCTCTGTCGTGGGTCGGCTTATAAATGTCGCCGCCACGAGCGACCTACTTTTTTTTTCAGAAGCACACGTCCTGTAGAAAATCGGCTGTCGACGAAAATTCGGATGGCGGCTACGACGGAGAAACGGATGATCCCGTAAAGATTTGATTTATCCTTTTGAAGTATCATTTTCATCGTGATCTTTTCCTCACATTAGACGGAGCCTTGTAATAAAAATTGGATTCTTATTGTCTTCTTTCTTTGGCATGCGTCTATCACTCTTTGTTCCATAAGAAATAAACAATGAGTCATTGTTACAGAGATACGAAGTTTGCGACTATTTTCATTAATCTAAATTTGGGGATTACTAAGTTCCGTTATTACTATGTACTGTTGAAATTTGGATGTTACATTATTTCGGCATGTATTGTTAAGGAATCTGGAAATTAGTATTTGTAATATTTATATTGGATGATTACAATACCAAATAAAGGAGAATGAATACAAAGGGCCTGTAAGAAATTGTGTGTATATAAACGTCCTAACCACTTTTTGAAAACTCTTGAATATAGGTCAATATTCTTACATATAAGGGATAATAAAGCCTAAAAACAATGTTGAAATGGGATGATTGTTCGCAAAAGTAAAAAAACTTATTAAGAAGAATATGGTTTTATTTACAGGGAGTCTGCCCCTTCATTATCTTCTACTCAAGGATGGTCGAATGTACTCAAACGTGATAGGCGAGTATTCAAGTCAACCCTCGTGCAGGCCGGCCTATGAATACCTTTTCACAGGCAATTACATGAAAAGTGGAGAGTAAAGAAAATAGATTGGTATGGGATCGAGTGAAAATCATATTGAAAGCTGAGAAGTTGATCTTTATATCGGTATCGTATACAAGGTCATTCACAACCGACCATATATCTGAAGTGACAACAAGTCGGTTGCCACATATGCTGAAGCCGCATCAGGCGCAAGCGCATGTGAAATGTCGTTGGCAGGTTTGAAAGTTATCTGAGCAAAATCTAGAAGAGGACATCAAAAGAATTGTTACTGAACTGAATTTACGTATCTGAAATGTGAGTTAAAATGTTAAGAGCAAGCAAGAGTGCAAAGACGATGTAAAAGCATATTAGTGGAGTAGCTCATGTCAGACAATGCGAGATCGAGAAATTGGCAAAAGGACACTGCTCCTGCATGATAGTGCTTTGAATTCAGACCAGTCAAATTGCAAAGGCTGTCGCGTATCACTGCAAGTTCAAAATCAACGACTACGTGCCTTACAATCCACACTTTGTCCCCAATGTCTACTTCCTGCTCTCTGATATGAAGAAAGATCTCCGATCATGTGGATATACTGAAGATAAAAGATTAAAGGCGCCCTTAACCGAACATTATCACAAACAAACTGAAAACTATTTTTATATAGGTTTATAAAAAAATAATTTACAAATGTAAAAAAATGCGCTAAGATAACGGGGATTGTATTAAAAAATAAGAAATAAACTGTGCGTTTATTGATATACACGCGTCTAGAGAAGTTCTTTTTTTCTTATTATTTTTAATTTATTTTAAATTTAAAGTAAGTATGTTGAACGAGGTAAAAACAAAAAAAATATTAATTACATTTTCAAAGCAGCTATTTAAATAATTGTACGATACAAAAATAGTTTCTTCGTTTAAATTGATTAATTACTTTCATTGTTTATGCGAAAATACGAGATTTGAATTTAATGAGTAAATTATGCAATCGAAACCAATAAACATTTAATAATTCCGTCCGTTATCAATTTGAATCGTTATTATCTTTCTTTATTTAACGTAGTAGAATTATTAAATGCTACCTTTAATGAATGTATATTTATTTATAAATATACATATTTATATATAAATATACATATCTATATATAAATATACATTCATACCTAGTAAATACTTTAATAAAAAAATAGTAATCAATGAAGTCTGAAGTGTTATTTTAGTGTTTTCAATTCTAAATTAAGTTACAAACACAGATTTATAAAACTAAACGTTATAATTAAACAAACAACTAATTTGAAAAACCAAAAATGCTAATACGCGAACAATATTGGATAAATTCAACCACAAAACTCAGTGAAGGATTCAAAAATGTTAAGCCTTTAAATTAAACGTGTGGTGAAATATCGAGTTTCCAGTTTCGGGCTTACCGCATCAACTCCAGCATTTCAATATTGAGATTCTGGGCGCAGGCGAGATGAAAAAGGCGTAGAGCTTTTTAGCTTTTATGAACTGGAAAAAATTCATAAACTAGGTACGGAATAATAATATTTCCTTCGTGAGGACGTGAAATATTCTCGTAAAGAAATACGCCAAGCGACAAATAACGTGTTCCTTTCTGCGCATTGACATTTATTGAGCGAAAATCACTCGAGCAAAGGAACCCCTACGAGCGTTTTCCATTTAGGCGAAACCCAAATGCCTGCCTCAATGGAGATACAACACAAACTCCTAAATTATGTTAATGAGGTACCTAGGCTATTAGTTTACACACTACACGGCGCCCACTGAAGCTCCTATTTCTCTATTAGCATAAAAGAGCTAGATTATTAAATATAGAGATTTACGTTTCTGTTTTCAGATTTTCAGATTTACTTTAATTTGCTGGATTAATAAAAAAAAAGTAAAACAAGAAGAAAATACAAATCTTAATATAAATACGACACTTAAAATCATCGGCTTAACATTAGCTTCAGGGCATATTGTTATGAATAAACATTATTATCATTCGTCATAAAGTAAAATATAATTCAGGCCGAAAACCAATTAATTTTGTCACAAAATTTTAATTTACCTAGCTTTCTGCTCGCGGTTTCGTCCGCGTGGACATAGAATGTTTTCCTTAATCTTTCATATAGAACAACTTGCAGTCAATCTCTCATTCCCGCTTTCAATTCTAGTATCTATACAGCTCCTGATTACGATCCCGATTAACACTTTTGATTCTAATTCCGCTCCAAGATTCGGTGTCGATGGCAGTCCCTTTTTCAATTTTTGTCCCGTTCCCCACTCTAAATTCTATGCCCAGTCCCGCTTTCAATTCCTATACCGCTACCAGTCGTGGTTCTGATTGGTACGCATTCAGGACAGTTGCTAGTATCCAAATAAAATATAACATATACTATTCGGTGATGTCTAACTTTCTATGTATGAAAAAAAATAATCACATTTGTATAGCCTTAAAATAAAAAAGTTTCAATCATAACTCTACCCCCTTTTATCCCTCATAAACAATGAATTTTTAAAAACTTTCTCTTAGAAAATATTTACTCACTATAAGGTATAGCCCTGGCAAATTTCAAGTTCGTAGTATATATACTTCGAGATTTCGCGATTTTTCCACGTATTGATCTACACCCGTGTGAACATAAAATAAATTCCTTCATCTTATATATCAACCAAATTCGCTCTATATCGTGCCCCCAACCGCTATCTGTTTTGGATTCTGATCCCGTTTCTGTTCTCAATTGCTATTTTATTCCAATCTCGATCCCGATGTAGTTCCCAATTTTATTCTCGGTATTTCAACTAAGCCCCTAATTCTGATTTCGGTCACGCTCTGACTTCAATTTTATTTCCAAATATGGCTTCGATCTCTGTCCCGTTTTTGATTTCGATACCTTCCTGTTTTAGCTCTCGATTTCACTCCTCGCCCCCTTGAAATTTGGTTTCCGCTACGGGACGCAGTTTCGATTTAGACGAAGTCCAGGCAAATGTTAGTATCAAAATAAAATTTCGGCTATATTACTGGAGGACAATGTAGCTTTCGATGAATAAATTAATTGTAAAAATCTGTAACCGCATAAATATGTAGATGAAGCTAAAGAGAAAAGTTGATAGTTTTTTTCCTCTGGGAGTTTCTTATTAATAAACGATTTTTAGAAGCTATTCATAAATTCGGTTGAATAATACAATTACGCAAACGAGATCTTAGGCGCTTATACCGTATATCGTCAGTAACAAAGTAATCGGATAAATGGTAACAAAATTTTCAGCTAAATGAGCTGAAACGTGTTTCTGGAATAGCGTTTATATTTCAATGAATTTTTTTTTGTCAGTGAACCGATTAACATAAAACAAACATTAAAGGTTACGGGAAGTTTGCCATAATACATGAGTGAAAACTGTATTCAATTCGGTTGAGTCGTTGTTTGAGTTAATAAACACACAAAATCTCTAAAAATATTTTTTTGCTTCAGTAACATATATACAACTTATACAAATTATTTTTTTGGAAAAATATTTAATGTACAGACACTGCTCGCTTATAATTTTATTATATATATAAATTGTATATTCTATAGACCATGCTGTCATTAAATAAGTAAGTGCCCACTCGGATAGCGGAATCGTCAGCCAGTTAGGCTTATACCTTCTCGCCGGTGTTCATCCCAACGGTGCAGGGCGCATGACCTTGTTCCTTTAGTAATCCGCGCTCAATTCACTTTCGCTCACTTTAGTTCCGCCGATGGTATTTATAATTATGCTTTGTTCATCCCGCTTTAGCCCGCGTTTGTTTGATTCAACCGCCCCTGCGCGAACTGTGTCATGCATTAGAGCACCCGCATTAATTGACAGACTACAAAAGCCTGACGTCACGCTTTCCACGCTCGGCCCGCCCGCTGTAAAAGTCTCTTCTCTATGTCGTGAGGAAACAAGTCATAAATTGGGGGATTAAAAATGGCGTAAACAGTTAAAAAAATATATAAAACAAGGCACATTATGAGTAAGGCGAATATGATTGCGAAGTTCTCAGAACCTCGTACCTGTATTCGTTAAGCTCGCAGTCATATAAAACTAGATTAAAACATTCCCGGGATTTCAAAGGATCGCTTGTTGTGTGGATCTTTTTTTTTCTTTACTCGGGTTTATATGATGTCGCTGTTGGATATCCTACAATTTTATTATATCAAATGAATCATGGTTTTGAATGATTTTCAAGCTTAACACTACGGCGAACTGATTAATGATATTTTAATGAGAATAACAGACAAGAAGCAATAAGTACCAGTTAACTTTGTAATCTCTGACAGTATATTACTGATCAGTCCTTTATGAAGAAAATAATTTTAAACTGAATACATTAAGACATTCTTATTATTTACGGGCATTAATTTTATTTTGTACACATACCTACTTAACGTTATTTTCTATATTCGCCTAATATAAAACAATTTTATATGGCATTGATAATTTTAATTAGCAATTAATTTTGGTCAAACGAATACAGAAAGTTTCACGTTAATTATTTTGGCCTTACTTTTATGTCTTATTTACGTAACGCTTATCGAAACATATTTAATTTATAAAATGTAATATGTAATTGCAAACGACACATTATATATTATAACATTTCTTTTTTTGCAACTTTTTGCCTAGAAGAAATCTCACCGTCTAAAAAATTTTCAGATTTTCCCACGTCTTAATTTAATTAAATTCGTCTTAAATAAAGAAGAAAGATATAACAAATGCAATTTCAACAAAACTAAATAAAAATTTTTTCATAGTGAATTATAAATTTAAACATCTCAATATCTTAATTGTGATTTTCATGTTATATTTAAAATTTTTGTTTTATTTGTACCATTGACTAGGTAGTTCGATTCAATAATTTTCACCTTTAGTGGTAGGAATAATAATTTCGGGTCTCCTCTTTGAAAAAAGTAACGTATGCAAATAATGTCATATATCATATATATTTAATCCGAGACAAATGTATGGCTACCTTCTTTTTTTACATGGGGAAATCCTCGTGGACATTCGGGGCACTTAGGGATGGTCATTCGAGTTATGGAGAACTCCTACCGACTAAAACCCCATGGCGTCCTTCTTATAGCCTTGTCCTGGGACCTCGAGTACGCTTACGCATTCATCCGTTACCACAGCGACGTTACATCTTTCTGTTTAACTCTAACTTAATTGTGAAACGTACCTCCCAATTTCTTCAGAAAGGCTTGTGGAAATACGTGCCGAACATTTCTTGTCCATGAACGGATAACGGACTTCCCCGAGTCCACCGCTCTCAGACGTAAGTTAAGGGGAAGGGGGGGCTAAAGGAGCGCATACGCATTTCTCCTTCACCCAGTACGGCGGCGGCGAATTTCAATCATAGAGCTATATTCACGCTTTTGTTTCGCAACTACCTTCTGCGACATAATGTTATAGTAGAATATTTGTACCGATATTCTACGATATCCTCCAATTACTCCTCATTATAGATCATCTTTTCCACAACGGTCGGTAACGAAAGGTCATCCGCCACCACGGCCGTCAAAGCCGTGCGTTGCGCTGCTCAGGCAGGCTATGTCTCCAGTGTGCGTTGAGCAGTATTTTCCAGGCGTCCGCCGCAGTGGTGACATTCGACCTATGGCTCCTTTCTGGCGGTTTAATACAAGTATTTTCCAAAGTAGCCATGCTCTGAAAGTACCTGCATGTGGTGGAAGCTCATGATGACCTGTCGTGTGTCCATCCACAGTTCCAGTACCCGGCGAAAAGCCTCAACGGTTCGGAAACCGGCGCTGGGATACGCCAGCTCCTCCTTTCATTTCACGATCAAAGTCTTGCGAAGCTCAGTATATTTTACGTCCATCGTCATTTCTGCTTAAGCGCCTCCCCACGCCATTTGTGCACGAGCCCAAGAGTTCTCGCCTCGAGATCCCAGACTGGTCCTCCAGCCATAACGCATGCCGCCTCGTAGCATCCGCTAACTCCTCATTATCCTCATTGCTATGACCCTCTGCGGCTTTTGCATAAAGATAACTGTTTTCGCTGTCAAAATATCAGTTCATACTGGAGCTCCGTAAAGAGCCATCGAACGCAATATGCCTATGTATAGACATTAGATTTGGACCGCCGAGGTTGGACTTAATTAAAATATGGCCACCTTACTGTAATGTGCTAGAACCAAATAGAACGCTATAACCTCTATTTTTCGCCCCATGCATTTTCATGCAACGAACCGTTGCTCCTGTCTTGGTAATAGCTTTGTGATTTTGGTGCACTTCATTAGTATCTGTGATTAATTATTTATGTTTATATGTAAAATAAGATGGAACTGAATTCTTCTACTGTAAACAAAAATATCTTTAAAATGAATAACTTACCAATAAATATTAAATGAAGAAAAAACATAATAAATAATAATAATATCTTCGGACATATATACACAGAACCGTCCGGTTCCAAACTATGGGTACCAAACAGTTGATATACTACATACATATTTTTTTTTATAAATATATACGTATAATACATAGAAACACCCAGACTCAAGACAAACATTAATTTTTAATCAAATAAATAATTGTTTGTCTTGTGAGGGAATCGACCCCACGACCCCAGCGCAACAGGTAGGGTCACTACCACTGCGCCAATCAGGCAGTCAATAAATCAGTTTTATCAACGTAGTGTTAGAATTTAAGAAAACATCGTGTTTGTTATTTACCAAACAAAACATATAAAGATTTAAGTAGAAAACTATGAGCTATAAATGATCTATATGTAGTAAAAAAAGTATCTGATCTGTTACTGAAAACAGAAGAAAATTGTTATTCCATTCTTTTGACAGAAAGAGAATACATAAAAAATAATTTCATTGAACCAATAAATACAAGAAAAATATAAGTTTAGTATAGGTATTAGATACCTATCTAAAAATTATACTCGTAATTATACTACGAAACACACATCTTGCGAATGTGATTAATATCAACACTACATATATTTAATAAGAAGTGAAACAGTCAAATTTTAGGGTTCCGTAGTCAATAAGGAACCCATATAGTTTCGTCATATTCATACTCTTAGTATTAAAGGATCGTAATTTGGTACAAGTATACATACTAGTCATGCCGAGAAAGTAGTAAAATGAAATCTTAAAACGAAGCTTTTTTAGGGTACCTGGATACCTCTTTTGCACGTAAAGTGGGAATATTTTTTTTTCTCGTCTGTCCCATGGTACGAGGTATCGATGGATAACTCATTCAAAGACATTTTTCGTTTTAGGGATTTGCAAAGAGCTAAAAGTACTAATTTTAATTTGAGTCAAGTGTTTCCTCCTCCGCCAGGTTAATGATTATTCTTGGATATGTGAAAAAAATCACAACAGTATATATAACAAAGTTAAAAGAACTGTCACAGTTAAGTAGGCTTTACAAGTCAATGAGTAATAGTCAGCCAACTTACAAAATGTACTCGGAGAAGCAAAAAGCAAAAGTTGGCACAAATTCATTTAAAAAATTACTCAATCTGGCGTTGTTGGTAAAACAGGTGGTACACATAGGTTTATGAACCATATAAAATTATAGAAATATAAAACCATATCATCAATCATTAACACCTGTCCTGTGCAGGCCTGTGTTTAGACGTTATTAGCCTTAAACCATCAATGCAATTTTTAATAGGTTCTTAGTATTAAACGAAAATCCCTCTTCTTAATCCGTATATCGTGACGGTCAACTACGGGCCCCTACATTGCGTGTGGCCCAATTCGCACTTGCCCATTTTAAGTAAAAATTATTTATGTCGTATACTATAGACAAACACAATACACGTAAAATTATAAATTCCTTATGTTTAGCCTTATCTCCCACCATGTGGATATTTATGATTTTACTTGTATTATTATGTATAAATAATCCTTACCATCCAATATTTAACACAGTTTTTTAGTCCGACCATTTTTAAATTCTAGGATTCATTTTTCTACTTGTACATTACAATCTACAATTATTGACTTACTTGAGATCTACATCTTCAAGGATTTGATTGGGCAGCAAATCCAGGAGTTGGGTGACGCTGAGGTTATCCCAAGCGTGGTTCTCGCTGAGGATCTGTTGGGTACAGTTGAAGAAGCGCTGGATGTCTATGTCACTATCCATTTTGATCTTTGTAATAACACGCTTTAGTCCACTAATTTAAAACCATTCAACACACTTATTAAACTTCACTGTTATGAATATTGCAATTATTTGTATTTCATATTGTTTATTACTTTTATTTAATTTAAAATTATATTTATATTAAAGTATAAAGAAACAATAGAATCATTTTTACTTTGTATAGTTGATTAATTCACAAATGTTTATAGTTCATTAAATTAATTCCCATTACCGATTACAAATATTCATTACTTCACTAATTAAGTCTCCTTTTTAATTAAGATATTTTTGTGTCAAGTTCGTCACTGAGACAATTTTTTCTCTGCGAGATGTTTTTAGATCTTCATTAAATTGTTTCACTGTCAAACTGGAAACAAAGAATGTTGACGAAGGCTGGACTCAAATGCCGACGCTAAAAACGTAAAATAATATTTTCAGAGAAAGATGTGGGTCCAGTATCGCGGATGCTGTGATACGATTTTAATATTTATTTTTTTATTCTCGTCATGCTCTAAACTCGTGAAATTCTTTTTATTTTTTTCTTTCATTGTCATATTCCGAATCGCAGACGCGAAAGTAACAAAAGTTTATTAGATGTTTTGATGGCAAACTCAAGCACCTCTTCTAAATGTAAAAATAAGGTTGCGGTGAAGGGACTTCATTACTGCATTCGCTATTTCACATCTGTACCAGCACATTATCTTAGTCCGATGGCTGTTTAAATAAAAATTTAAACCTTGTATAAATTTTTATGGTTTCGGAGATAACTGAGAAGTTTTGTGAGTTGGGTCTGTAGACGTTAAGATACTACATGTACACTAACTCTTTTTATTAGGTCGGAGCAAAAGTTTTTCCGTATTTTATTAGTAAAAACTTATAATAAAATCTCTTTGATTGTGTTTTTTGTCTCTGGCTAGTTTTGATACCTTTAAACAGATGTAATTGAAAATAAAATAAAAATATAAAAAGGGTTTCCCGCTATTTGTCTGTTGTTTTTCTGTCCACACAAAATGAGTGAATCTAACGTAAAAATTCTAAAAATTATGAAGTTTTATTACAAAAAGCGAAAAATGCCACACAAGCTACGAAAAAAAATTATGATGTTTAGTTTAGTGTAGCAATGTCGCTAAGAATAGCACAAAAATGGTTCAAGTGTTTTCAGTCTGGTTACTTTGAAGTTAAAGATGAACGTCGCTCTGGTCGACTTTTTACGGACAAAGTCGATGCCATTTTGGAAAAAGTAGACCAAGATCAGCATTTTTCTTACGATATAATTACAGAGCTGGGAATCGACAACAAAACTGTTTGGACCTATTTTAAAAAAGGTGTTTTTTTTATAAATCTCGATACTTGCGTCCCACACGAGCTCACTGAAAGAAATGTACTGAATCGTGTAGGTACTCATTTGCGACCCTCTATTGAAACGTAATAAAACCGAACAGTTTTTGAATAGATCGATATAATGATAAATTGAGTACTTACGACAAGAACTTACAAAAAAGATCATGGTCAAAAGCCAAGAACGCTCCACAGACTATAACGAAATCCGAGTTAACTCGCTTTAATTCGATACTACGTGTATGGTGGGATTTGAAGAACATTATTCATAATGAAATGTTCTCTCACTCAAGGCATTCTTATTATATGCTTCTACGAGCAATCGATGTGCCTCAACTGCAGATTTTTTTTTAAATTAAATAAGTAAATTAAAAGTTCCCGCAAATGACGCTTATTTGGCTCAAATTTTGACATTTATGGATAAAAATAAATATATGATGCTAATATGAAGTTAATAATATGACAGGGTTATGTCGTTCTTGAATAAGCAACCTAATTTTCAAGCCGTTTATCATCTGCGAATTCTAACATAAGCCTCGTGCCATAGCAACTCTCTCAAAACGACCGAAACTTATTTGTACTCCTAATATATTAATTAAACGTAAATAAAAAGTATGAATAATTATCTTGAATTTGTATATAAAATACGAAACAATTTTTTTGCCGACTCTATATTAAGCCAAACAGACGCGTGATGTAGCTGGTTTTTAATAAGACATAATAAAACATATTTTTTTGTATTTTTATATAATATAATATACAAATATAAATTATGGTTAGGCGTATTACGTTATAATTTGCTTAGTAGATAACCTTTAAATACCCTAACACTCATCTATGTCACATATTTTATTTTAAAACAACGATCTATACTGTAATACATCTAGCCATAATTTATATAAATATGTATTTATAGCTTGTCTGTGACGGGTTTTATCAACTTGCAGATTCTAACCGAGTTTTCTATGAATAATTTGTGGTGTCAGTGTCATCTTAGTTATTTGGCGCAGATTCGCAATTAATGCCGTTTTTACTATTTGTTTATACTTTGCGCATTGTATAATTACCCGACAAGTCTAATTTTTATACAAATTCTATTTCTATTAATGACTGTCTATTTTAATTATAAGACTTTTGTTATTTAAGAAAATTTGTTGTTTAAAAAAAACAATAATATAAAAGAAACCTTAAACAAATTCTAAAACGAGCGTAGGACGACTATAGGATGTTCTCAAAAATAACCTATTGTCTTTTAAAAGGCCTGCAACAAACTAGTGATTCCAGTTGCGGGTGTTCATGAGCGTCGCTGACCATCACACCACAGCGATGGTCCGTCGCAAGCTTATTTACCCTTCAAATATACTATAATATGAATTATGTGCTGAAACGCAGCTGCAAGGTCAACGTCATTGCTTAATAGATAAGCAATGACGTTGAATGAATTCACACAAATTAAAACAGCTCCTAATGAGTAGGAGCATAAGTATAATCCAATGGGCTATAATAAAGTGGTGAAATTTGTGATTACGTTCCATACAAGAACTTACCTTTATTTTATGGTAACAATGCATGTACGATTGTTAAAGATAACCCGAAATCACCCCGAGGATATGTAGGCACCCGCTGGCGTTGTATTAACAAAAGGGCCGTAACAAGAAAATAGGGTCAGCAAACAGAAAGAACGCCAGTCGATGTATCCCTTTTCAGGTTCACTGACCGCTCTTCTAGAAATATATTCGAAACAGCAGGAAGGCAGCAACAGTTATACAAACGGCATAAAGTTGTTTACAGCTGCATAATTATTATATATAAAAAACCGTCTTTGATGTCAAATAAAACAATGAAGTTTAAATTAACCCGAAATAAAGTAATTATTAATACCGGAAGAAAATATTAATAAAAATTAATGTCTTTAAACTTTATAATAAAAATAATTTTTTTCATTTACTTTATGGTAATATTTAATTTCTTCCAATGGTTCGCTGTTGGGTGAACTACCCGTAGACGAGATGTTATTTTTAAAAAGCTGCAAACTAAAAAAATAATCTTTATTGTTTGACTATAATTTACCAGTTATTTTTAAATAAATGGGTGTTGAAATTTGGGTTGACACAATTATTTGGCAGCAAACTGTGACGTTATTTAGATAGGTATCATTAAAACGCTATCTGTCTGACGTGATTCTGCCAATTCTAACTTTTGTAAACAAATAAACCAGTTTTTTTTCGTAAATGTAATTTAACAATTTCACTTCATGTAACGAATATTTAATATAAAATAAAAGTTTTAAGTTATGCTTTAACCACTGACTGTAACAATTTAAAATAATCACTGTTTAAATACCTATCCATGTGGTAAAGGGTCTCAAAAACTTGATGTCATTGTAAAAGATAAAATAAACAATATGCAGGTTTTAAATTGCTCAAGATCGACTAAAGCCTACCTACCTACACTTCGTTCATAGACAAATTGGAGTATTACCGCTGACCCACATAAAACACAACATGTGTATCCTTTTCTAACCGACTTAGCCATTCAATGTTTATCGATCAAGCCGGATCTGTTTGGAATAAATAACGACAAGCTATTAACTAGCGAGTGAAGGCCTAGGTAAATTATGTCCATAATAACTATATTTTCGTGTAGTGCATTAGCCGCAGTAGAGTATTTTCGGTCATTTGTAATAAATATATCCAGCTCTAGAACGTGGCAACCTTCCATATATGTAAAATTGTATCAACAGTACAACGCACTAAACATTGCCGCTCTTAATTGCCTGTGAATGATGTAATGCGCAGGTTTAACACTTTCGACCCTTCATTCTTCTCCCCCGCTTGCCAATTTTACGCCATTGCGACGCCTTTGTGTCTAATTTCACAACGGCAGAGTTTCGTACGTTGCATAGTACAACTAAAGTGTTATAAGAAATACAAAAAAAATTTTTTTTCAGCACCTTTTTATAAATGAATGTTTTTGTAATTTTTTTTTAATTTAAAAAAAAATAAAACAGTTGCCTGAATTTATTTATAACGAATCGTTAAGTGAAAAAAAATGAAATTATTTGTAATGAAATATATCTTTTTATTTACCCTTTGAGAATTACCACTTATGATTTTAAGAATAAATTAATTTCTCACTTGTTTATAACTTTTTTATAAACGAATTATGTAAAGAACTTTTGACCAGTCTTAATTACTGTCATTGTTAGATGTTAAAACAGTAATAATAAAATATTAGTTAAAAAAAATTACCATTTTTTGGATATTATATTTTTCTTTAGGTTTAAAAAATTTAAATAAACATAATGAAATTAACATAAACTTTTACCGCATATTCATGTTAAGTATATATATTAGAAAGGTTCCGAAAAGCCAAAAATTTGTAGGTCAATTATTTAAACTTTCATATCGTTATTTATGAAAATGGAGACTAGAAATAAAATTGTTAATTAATACTAGTAAAACTTTTTGAATAATTGTTTTGAAAATTTTTTCCAACGAGAATTTATTCTTTTAAGTGTCCAGGTGATACCACAATCGATTCAAATTTTAAATTAACATTTAATACTATAGAAAAATTATTTTATGTGATACACTGTCTTTTGCAACGGTGCGCCAGTGCTATAACGGCCTCGTGGAGTACTATTTTCAACGTTAAATTAAAATATAAATAATGGATATAGAGTTCCAAGAGTACAAACATTTTATTGAAAATTTCTTCCTTTTTAAGGATCTTTTTCTTTTTAATTTCTTAAATATTAATAGTTTTTAAGTTATTATTTATATATTTAAACAAAAAACTACATACCTTTTTTTCATCATTATTCTGTTAATAATAATTACAATTTTTTTATTTGTGGTAAAATACTTAAAATACATTTTTCTATTTTTCTATTCTAGAGGTTATTTCGAATTTAATGAGTTATTGCTCATATTTTTAGTGGCTTTATCACTATTTTGTAGGTTTTTCAATTTCTTGGCGAGACTATTAATAGGATTCTGAATAGGAAAACAAATGAAAGAAATTTTAATAAAATACTTACATCAATTTTTATAGACAAAATATTAATTATGAATAATTCATGTATAACTACATAATTAGTTACAGGTACCCAGAAACAATCGTCTGTGTATAAAGTCAATGTTTTTTTTTTTATATTTGTTCCCTATGCGTGCCTAAACTATTTATCTATTACAGTAGAACTTTGGTGATATGTCGTACACGCGCCCGGGAAAGTTGCTAAATAGCTTACAAAAAGAAACTAGCATTTGTCTCCGGCTTCGTCCATGTATCTGTATACTAAAACAAAACTAATGAGCTGATTCTAAAAAAAATTTAATTATAGAAAACTACAAAATGATGCGGCCTATCACACATTCCTTTTGGTAGCATTTTCAACGAATTTTTGTGTTGGAAACTTTGTATACAGCATTTGGTTAAATACAGGTTTTATCAGGTGTCTATTTTTTATTTAAAAGAACATGACTTAGTCGCTACGCTGAGTCGATAGGAAAGCATTCTCCTTTCAGATTATTGACACTTAAATTTTTATTGCTGTTAGATATTTTGGAGGTATGATAATTCGATGATCACCATTTCATCATTGGTAGTCAATTCTTAATTTAGATATCTTTATCGCCTTTTTTAGAACTTGTGGAAAAAAATTATCCAAGGACAAAATAACATTTTAAAAAAAGGCATAAATTTGCATTGTCATTATTTAAACAATTAAACACGATTTACTCATAGAATAATTAATTTCACTCGGTCTCTCTCACTCGTAGCGGGCGACATGCATCTGTCATTTTATTTAATTAAGTAAGCGGCGGTGTGAAACTCATTGTGATTTCATACAATGAGAATTTCAGAAAGAAATTAAGCTGAATTAAAAAAAAATGTAATGCGGATCCGACGGGTGCTTTCCAAAAGCTATTCTTGAGTTTCTTTGTGTTGGGACCTTTAACACGGACGGACTTCTAAGATAACAACTCTTTTTACGAGCGCTCCAGGCGAATTGAACCCGAATTATTTGCGTGGGCTTTCAAAAGGATATGTCAATGAAAGACACAAAAAGAGTTCAGATGGCTGACGGGAGACACATTCAACGGACAAGGGCGCGATGATTGGTCTTTTAGTTAGAGAGCTGGTGGGTGATTCCAAGGAGCCATAATGGAGGAACTGACCTGCCATATAAATGTGGTGAATGTATTAAACATGAATTTTTCGAAATTCCAAATTACATTTAAATAATACTTTTTTTGTAAAAACTGTCACGTTTTGTTATGTGATTTTATCGCATGAATTTAAAAAAATTCTGAGATACGTAATTCAAAATTTCTAACTGAAATATAAGAACCAATTTTCTTATTTCATATTTGACAAAAAATAACCATCAACGTATTTAATATATAAGTATTTTGGGACCGATTTCAAAGAAAAATGCTTCTTAACGCATTTTTGTGTGTTCGACGTAAATGTAACTGTCTACGAAAGTTGTATATACAAAAGTGAATATTTATGAAAATGAGATCATTGAACTTCAACACCGTGTGACTAATCAGCGCCAAATTCGAAATGTTTTTTTCTTAGAAAAGGTTTTAATACAATCTACATATCTGAGCATTTTTTCCTGACTTCGTCCGCATATTTGTGCTATTGCACTGTACCACTACGTCGGATCTAAAAATTCTTTCACCCATAAAAAACTACATTATCCCCGAGTAATATAGCTTATATTTGAAATTGGTACTATTATTTATCTCGAATTGTACAAATCAAAACCGAGATCAACAATAGAATCGAAAATAAAAGCGGAACGAGGAGCAAAATCGAAAGCTAGTACCGCGACCTGTAAAGACCGTGACGACTCAGCTAGACTATACATTAATCTAGTTCGAAGACGAAACATTTTACTGGCAATACCCAGGGTATTGCCAGTAAAATGTTTTCAAATATTTCTCGGTGTGGCAAGATTAACCACGCCTTTTTGTCGCCTTAGCCTACTGCACGCCTAGGGAGCAGTCGCTTACAGCCGTTGTAGCTGTAGTCCAAAGGGACCGAGGGTTTCTCAGTCGAACGAGGGCCGAGTCCGACGCCCATTCGTATCAGCCCCAAGGTGCCGAACGTTACCTTCTGCTCTTGAATTGCCAACATAACCACCACGAGTGATAGTGCTACAGTAGTAAAGAATTAACTCAGATATATAATTCTTAGTCTTAAGTGTAAATTGACATTATTTGGTAGTTCTTGATTAATCGTATAACTCTAACTCACCGAATGCAAATCATTATGACACACTCCGAATCTTAGCCCCCATAAATAGCTCAACTCCTTTTCAACTAACCCTGCGCCGAAATCAGAACCCGCAACTAATTGTTACCAGACTCAAATGCAAATTCTTTATATTTATTTAGATTATAATATAACCCTTGAAATACGTCATAATGTTTAAAGAATTTGCAGTTTTTTATTATTTTTTAATTATTTCCACTTTTTTTTATCGAATTACCACTAGTTTGTAAGGCAGTTATAATTCAAGAAGAACGAGCAAGAAACTTGAGAATAGCTCTTTTCAAACCAATTATATAAAAATACTATAATATATAAAACTATATCTATTGATTTAGGACTTTGTAAACTTAAGCAATGTCGATAATAATAAATTTTTGTGGTACCATCGCATCGGGAAACGAACTATTTTCAATTAAATCTGGTTGTTTATGTCCTGATAAAAGCATCTAGGACTTTAGTTGATCCCACAGTACAACCTGTTCCCCCGTTCGAGATCAGGTAATTCGATCGATTGTTTCAAGAAAAGAAAAAAAAAATAAGTAACATACAAAACTACAACTTTTTTGGAAAATCGATATTTTAGAAAGTTACTAAGTTACATTTTAAAAACAAAGAATATCTTATAAAGGCATTCCGTCTTTACTTAAATTCCTTTTTTCGTTATTAATAATTTAAAAACATATTATAATCTAGCAACGTAGACAATCAATACATTTTGAATATGTGTGCATAAAGTGTGAAAAATGCGATTTATTGAAAAGTATTAAAATAAATAACAAATTCAGTAAAACCAAACTTAATATTTATTTCATTTTGTCTACTCATGCATAGCCGGGGCGGTTGGCAGCTTAATAATAAAATAATTTATTTCTCCCGCGCGCTGGCCTATTTGTTGAATCCATATTTCACGAACCCGCCCACCGCAACCACTTGGCAGGTCAAAGATTTCATGGTCGGCTACGGTAGAGATTCCTCTAATTTTCAGCTTTTATCTACTAGACCTCTTTCAATTTACCTGCCAACTCTCGACCCGTCTGTAAAAAGATAATTTATTTTGTATTACCCTATCTTTATGGAAATAGAAAAGGATTTCATTAGAGCTTTATAATGGATATTTTTCGTGATACAGTTAAATATTTAAGCGGTTAACAACAATTCCCTTTGTATAATAGATAACAAGTTGCTTTATCTGCTAGAGTTTCTGCGTCCTGATTCCCGGTCGCCTGTGATGCTCAAGATAGTTTCTTTTTGAGTCGAATGTTCTAGCATGGAATATAAGTGTATGCTAACAAAGAGCATACAGTAGAGTGAATGAGTGTATGGTATTGTATTTATGTACAAAATCAGTTTTTTCATTCTTATTTATTGTTCAATTTTATTTAATTGAATCGAGTTTGAAATTTCTTTGTAGTAAGAAACGCACAATTGTAATATACTAAAAATCAGCAACTGTCACGATTTATTAAAATTTAATATTGCGGTCGGGGAACCCCGTCAGGAACGTTAAGTGAAATGCTGTCATGCACTCTTTATTCACTTGACGAGGCTGTGTCCGCATTTGTCGGTTTTTTTTAACACTCCCTACAACCTGGTAGATGTGACTGTCTGCAAATTCCTGATGTGCCTGGTTAGCGTGAAACGTGCATTGACATTAACATTATAGCGATTACCGGACTAAGATAATTATAAAATTAACACTTACTTAGGTGTTCGATATGTGTCAATCCTCTCGAATCAATATTCAATTCTTTGGATAGAGATTCGTAATGGACAGGCATATTCGAGGGTCAGCGGTGGGTTGCTTGCTGCATGTTGCAGGCAAAGCATCTCTTATGGATTTCCGGGAATCACTACCTCACAAAAATAGTCGATAATAAATTTCAAGGAAAAGAGCCTTAACATAACTTAAGCCATGTGGAGAAGGCATTACGCTTTTTCGTTATAATACGATTTCCACCAATGAACATCAATCGTAAGCTCCACTGAGGAACTTCGTACAATAAAACAATTTGATAGTACTGAAGTTTGAAGTTAAAGTACAGACTATTTTGTTTTATAGACGTATAATTATGTCGTACTTGTTTCTGATTCTCCTGTGTTCTTCTTTAATTGGAAAATTTATATCCGTATGAATCTATGAACAATGGATATTCACGTAATAATCCAATTTAGGAATTATTGTCTAATTCATAGTAATTATGAATCAAGTTCAATAATATAGTTGGATGGTATAAGGTACGCCAAAATTTTCTGTAATGGTTAAAATTATTACAATGTAACAAAATAATTGGTATTTTTGTTTTATTTCTTTTTTTTTTTTTCGTTGAAGAAGATTAACAGCATCCTCGTGTGAGATTAAACTCTGCCAAATTCAAATCAGATCGAGGATCTTGACATTATTATATTATCAGCCATTGAAAATGGAATAATTAATGGAAGCGTATTAGAGATTTACATAAAAAGTCCTTCCGTACCAAATGGACGACCTCTCAAAATAGACTTAAATCCATTTCAGTGGCGGCCTTAATTTTCGTATTTAGGTGAATCCATTTGAGTGACAGAGTTCATTTTCCTTATTTAGGTAATAAATTGTAAATATTTCTTTTTCTAAATGGTACCATTTCAGTACTATGAGTTTTTTCGTGTAAATTGCGTGTTAAATTTTCTTAATGCCTTAAATAACGTTTTGTTTTCTACTAATTTTCTGTGAGATTAAAGTGACAGGTAAATAATGCTGCATTATATCAAAACCTAAACAAAGCCTAACAGCGCATGCATTTGACAAACTATAAATGCTAATAATTCTTTTCTACTTCTGGGTTCGGTGTCTCGAAAGAAAAAGAAAAGGAACGCTTATAGAGCCATTTCCTTATCCATCTGTCTGTTTGTCTGTCTGTCTGTAATGATCCTTTTTCTCATACAAGCGTGGAAGCATCAAGTTTTTATCGCATAAGGGTATAAGCATCAAACACTAAAGTCTGAGGTCGATTTACAAAGTGAAGCTACTAGGTAAACGTAACATAATCAATATATAAAACATAAATGGTAAACCAAAACTCTATAGGCTTTAATTTATTTAAACCAAAACCTATAAACATGCTACTTTTTCATCTATAATTATTTAATTAATAACGAAAAAGTCAAAAAATTGTCAATTTGAATTTATATGAGTTAAAAATATTTTTTTAGGTATTACACACTAATATCTGCAATTAGAATATGAACCGTGACATAGACTGATCTATAGAACAACATTTTTTAACTTCCTGCCAGGAAAATATAAGATTTCAAAAAATTTGATTAGTTCAAACAGATCGAAATTAATATAATAAAGCTAAAGTTTCAAAATTACTGGTACCAATATCTAATCAGTAACGAAATAGCGAAAACAGACAAAAATCATCGAGACTTTATGGATGAAATATATACATATATAGTTAAGTTTGTACGAAAACTTCAGAATGCAAGTCCGATTCGTACTTGTCCAAAGTTTTTTTTTTAGCTTTTGACATTCTTATTGGTTGAAAAGTTTTAACATAAATTTAAGCCCAGAACAGGAAAGGGCGCTTCAATTTTAATTGCTAGTTTGGTCCTGTGCTTATATTGTTTTGTTATATTTATTTTGACATGGCGAATAAGCAAGAAAGGTGAAAAAAATGTCGTCAACATAAAAAATATGTATTATATTATTGGAAAGTTCCTTATCGCACGACACACCATAAGGAGTTAGACGATAAGAAATAACGTTATGTAAACGTTAGCATTGTATAGGATGTTTCAAGTATAGCACAACTATTTTCTTTCGAATTGTAGTTGTGTGATTTAGTTCAGTTGTTCAGCATTACGACACGCGCGCCGTGGGCTCGGGTTCGAATCGGTCCTAGCATTTAGCTTTTTTATTTATTTAGTTACTTTTAAACGTTTCAGTTAATTTCATACTTTTTAATATGAATTAGTAATGCTTTTGTATTAAGAGCAATCATTGTATAATAATTTTAATACGTAACTTCGGAAAGAACGGGACAGTTTTGAAGAATTTAAAAAAATATTATTTGCTGGAACTTTTTATTTATAAACACAAATAAAGATCGTATATACAAAAAAAGATATACGATTAATTATTCTAAAATCTTTGTAATGAAAATGTTTCTAACAATTTAACTATCATCATATTCTATCAGCGTTTCAGCTTTTTAACAAAACACAATGTTTTCATGTTTTATATGCATGCAGATTATACTACTTTTTGTTTATTATTAAAGTAATAGGACATACAATGAGTTGTATTATAGTAAATTTTGGGGAAACTCCACCTAATGTTTAAATATTCAACTATAGAAAAAAAAATTACGTTATTTTTGTAACAGTGCCCTCTATGTACAAATTATATTGTTATTAATTTAACTACTATGAAACTTTTTAATTAATTTTATTTTTATTATTCAATCCATAAAATATATTTACGTATAGCAAAAGAAACTTCGCACCAACCACTTGTCCCAAAAACACCTTATAAATTTTTAAGCATTATTTTAGGAATATGTAGAAAATGATCCAAATGGCCATTGTAAATTAAGTTCATTTTATTATACGTATATTTATTACTCGAGAGCGATACCAACGGTACATATATTAAGTAATCAATGTGAAGGTCACGCAGGCCACCCCTATTAGCATTTCAATCGATGGCAATGCAAAATATTTATTAATATGTAAAAGACGCGAATGATTTAGGAAGATAGCGCTGTATTACTTTGACCTCTCTCATATCCTGTCCTTATATGATACTAGCTGACCCGCCCGCTTCGCTGGGTAATTTTTATTATAAATAAAATGGCGAAGGATTTACGGAATTCGAAAAATAAGTGGCCTAGAACCATTTACAAATCATTCCGCATCGAATGGTCCCAGTCCCATGTCTATACGTTTAGTAGTTTTTACGTGATTGGCGAACAAACACAACCTATTTTGATTATATATGTATAGATGTAGTATTATTTCATAATTAAATGTACAATTGTTCGATATATTTTTATAATAATCCATATAAAAAGAATATAGGCGTATGTGGGTAATGGACGCTATCCCAAAAACATAGAGAAAACGTGAATAAAATGTTATCAAATATACACAAAAAAATTTAAGTGAAACTAAAATACTTCTCAATGTTTTAGATTTTTAAATGTCTACAAACAAGTATTCTCGTTCGATTCATAACACATTACGTGGATATTTATGATTAATAGATAAATATTGTAAACAAAAAAAAAATGTTTTTTGTAAATAAATAAAAATTAGAACATAGATACCTGTGTAAATAAACGCTTCTTCAGATTTTAATTGCACCGTTTGAAACAACAAAAAGTCTATGTAATGATGTGTATAACAGAAAAATGCGCAGTAGGTAGAACTTTTTAGAACACCAAAAACTTTGGTGATTACCAAAAAGCTTATATTGGAACAAGGGGCTGCATTTCAGGAAGCGGTTGTACATTGAAGCGTCATTGCCCAGTCCTTAAAAAAGAAGAAAACCATAGAATTACAAGGACACAAGCCTCTTATATCAGTTCCTGTTATATCTGCTGAAGCGCAAGCTTCTTTATGGAAATTCCAATTAAGCAGGAGCTACGTTCATTCCTTAAAAAAAAAAAATTCAGTAATGCTGTTTCGTGCGTTTCTCTTGCCAAAAAAAGAATTATCACGAACTTTTTAATTTAAATACAACTATTTTTAAATGCGACATGGCAGTAGACAGGTGACAAGTCAAAAAAAAGGGATTCAGTGTTTGAAATTTGTTTTCCTACTAATTTCTTTTATCTTAAATACAAAAATGTTAATAAGGCAAAGAAATTGATTTATATTTAATCTCTCGAGTCGATTTGTCGTTACACTGTCAATTTGTAAACGGAAGAAATTTAAATTAGTAAACACCGATATCAATTTTGAGGAGTTAGAATTTTGCTGCGAAATATTTCGAGAAAATGTATCACTTTGGTCTTATATTAAACGTTAATTAAGAAGTAAGACAATACCTTTTAATTAAAGTACTTATTCACAAATACTTGCGCGTGCACTTCCTGCCGCTACGTGACGTCTTGCTTTCATATTTTAATTACTTATTAATTAGACTCTTTATAGAGTGAAATAGGGCATACAAAATTTAATTCCTCCTTTTCGTAAATAATTTCGTATTATTTATCAACTAACGCGTAATTGAATTTTATAAGTAAACTAATGACCAGCTCCGGCTTCGCTCGTGTAGCAATAATCTGTAGTCATACGACTTCTGCTGGATGGATAGGAGTGGTCATGTGACGAAATCCTAACAGATGTATGTATATAGATACAGAGCCTTACTATGCTCAACAAAATGTATTAATTTTTAGGGAAAATATGACATAAAATAACTATTTTCCCTAAATAGTAATATATATAACAACAGCTCACTTAAAGTAATAACATTCTCCATGTGTTCATATATCGAAAAACTGCATGCACAAAAAGCACTCTGACATAAAGTAAGACTAATAACGCCGGGCATGCGAACGAGGCAGGAAGTGACGCGTGACTCGACTGGGAACGGGGCCCGAAGCGGGACGACGGAAAGGGGGTAAAAAGTGGACGAAGGCAAACATCGTCGAAACTAAAAGCGGTACAGCCGCGGAGGCGCTATCGGGCCTCTATGTGGAAACGCTTGTTTCGATGCGTGCATCTATCAGAATGGACCCCCTGCTGAGAGGGACGTCATGACTTTTTTTTTTCTGTGGAGCACACTAACACGCGACTCGAGCCGCGTAGAGCCGAAGCGAGCTTTCGTTAGGGACGCGGCCCTTTGCGGACTTATAAAAGTCGACTCAAATAACTTGTCACCGACTACGTGATCTGAGATCAGAAGCGGACGGAGTGCGTCCTAAATATAACCGGGGCGAACACGAACTCGCGACTTCTTTGTTTGATCGGCGACACCGTTAATTTAAACAAACAAAACAACGGACGAGTGTCACATTTTCGTTTGGTTTTGAAAATATTTAAAAGGTAAAATTAGAATTCTAATAGTATGAAGAATTTAAAGAATAGTAAAAAGAAGAATTTAAATAAATACCTGTACCTGTAAACTTTACGCGCGATTCTAATAAAACTTTCTTACTTTACGTTGTTACAGATATTACAACTAAATTGCAAATCATCTAACCACGCTGAACTTTAACAGTGTAAACTGGGATCGGAATCATAATTAATTAATGTACGCTCGATATAGAAAAAAATGAAGTTTTTACTCGAATCTCCATTCGAGTGGAACCGCGAATAAAGCTATTTGTCAATAAAAGAATTTTTAACAAAGATAATAGAGGTCTACATGAGAAATTGCTATTTTAGAATATTGGTCAATTTGAATATGAATTTTTCTTCTTTGACAACAAATTCTCAATTCAAGTTTTAAAATACGGAAACTGTCTAAGCATAATATAGGTTCTATTGAACGTTACTTCCGTCCGAAAAAAATTTTAGACTAAAGTTTTAAACTTTCTCATGTCGCACCTAAAGAAGTAATGAATGTAATACGAAACGAATAAAAGTATTAAAACATTCTACATCAAGATCTCAAACTAACAATTATTTATATACGATTTACCTTAACAAAATCAACGATTCACGTTCTATATGTAGGCTAAGTACTACAATGTTTCAGACGAGCTGGCGTCAACCGACAAAGTTACGGTTTGATGTAAGTCCTTGTAGAACAAGGACTTATATCAATTTTTTATCCAATTAAAGTAATATAATTCATATTGCAAAAAGTAACTTAGTACATCTCTAAATTTAATATAATAATGATAATAAAAACTCACGTCTATTTCCCAGAAGAGCAGGCAGAGACTATAAATTTCCTCATGGTACAATTTTTGCATATCTCCCTTGCTTCACTTCATCTAAATTTATTGCCCTTTATATATACAGTTAGTACTTTACGTACCATATCCGAAAAAGGAATATAACGTAAACATTTGATCATTTGAATTTAACTTAGTACGGTGCAAACAAATGACCGCATATCTGTTCGTTGATCCAGAAAATTGAATAGGATCCTCGGGAGCGGGAATTTAGCATAAAATTAGGATGCGCATGCACGGTATCGCGCAATGGATTTGTTCTTATTCAAATGTGAGCGACGTTATGTTATACAGTAATAATTTGTCTAAATAAATATCTGCTCAACACATTCGTTTTAGTTTGTTTATATGCATGTTAAAAATTTAAAATAGAATTATATTTAAGCCCACCACAAAATATTTTTTTTTCGATTTTTATTATTTTTATCGATCAATTTATAATATAATATTAATCATATTAAGGGAATCTGATCAACAGAGCGATACCAAAGCAAGTACGAACATATGGTTTATAATGATTTTCGTTAATGTGCGGAACCCTGGTCTGACTCACACTTTTGACTATTATCATTTCTATATACCTTTTTTAAATACTACAATTAACTATAATATATAAGTATACTCAAATTGCCAAGATAAAGTTTTCAAGAGACAGAATTTACATTGGTTCGTATTCAAATAACACAGAAAAAGTATAAGAATCTATCCAGACCATCTGCTTGATTTCAGAGTTTCGTGAAGTCTGAAAAAAGTTCTCAAACTTTTCATTTTTTCAAGCTGATTGTTTCCCGCGAAAGTTTGGATATCTCTATGAAAATTTTCAAGTTAGTCAAGTGCCTATGTAAAACATAAAAACCTCTTTCGAGTCGTAATAAACGATGTGAAAAACAAAAGTAAAATAACAATCCCACTTTGTTATGTGTTAAACTCGAAGAAAGTTACGTTCCGTGCACTTTCTTTATCTATACGATAGTGAATAAATCAGTTTGTATGTAGTCTGTTATATAGTCAGGCACAAACGGCTGTACGGGTTTTAATGAAATTTTACGTTGAGCTAGAAATAGGGCATAAATTACTCTAAAAATATGTATACATAAATACGAAAAACGCAGTAATTGGAAACCGTTTCTTTCACTCATATAAAGATATATCGTCTCCTAATAATAAAGTTTATATTTTATTTTAATATATCAGCGTTTCTTCCCGGCTTCATCCAAATCGGAATCGTAAACTATATCTCAATCCAAACTGAAAGCGAAAATGAGAGATTTTTTTGACTGCGACACGACAATGGGCCGGCTCGACCGATGAGATACAATACCTTCACAGAATATAATCATTAAGTAGCAGCTTGTGTTGTATTACCGATAACGTATGGGATTGCAAGTGTCCACGGGCGAATATGATCACCTACTCTCGCAATCATTGAGGGTCATCAAGTTAATGACCTCCCACGCCAAATTGATGAATTTCCTAAAAATAGACAATTGACAAAAAGTAATAAATAAATATTAAATTCTACTTAAAACGTCTAAACTATTAAATCAAAAATAGATAAGTTCTAATGAACTCAACTTATTTTGCTGTTAATACTAGACACCTCAAAGACTTTAACTGCTACCGCCACTGTGTCTTATTTGAATAACACACAAAGCTGTGTTTATTTGAACTATTTTCTACCACGATTTGTTTTTGATAAATATCCTAATGCAAAATAAACAAAGAAATACTGATTTGAAATGGTAAATTATTAACATCGCATAACCGGCAGCTGGCACCGACTCATAGACAACTAACTGACATAAATATGTAGGAAGAGATAAGGATGAGTTACTTGATTTCATTGCCTGGCCGAAGACTCGTAACCAAATTTGTGAAATGACAATTTATTCTTGTTCCGTAATAATGTATTTATTCACTTTAATATGTATCATAAAAAAAACAATGAAAGCTTTCTGATATTTAACTAGATTTCATATCAGAAACGTGACAAGTTCAACACGGCAGCTGGACCCACGTCCGACCCGTCGCACCGGTCGAGTGGCAAGTGACGTAATCGTAAAACACGGTGCACCACGTGACCACAAGTGACAGTTGAATTGCCATTTCCGTGGTCGATGGTACGTTTAGAAATTAATCGATTCAAGCCAGTAACATCGTTCGTAAGATTAGTAATTGTCATCAAATCGATACCGTGTCGGCGCCACTCCGCAGATATTGTTGAGATTCCTTCAGACATTTAAATAATAAAGTTGTTTACTTATTTACATATTAATATTTACATGTAAATAATAATATTGTTCACAGATGTATATCGTGCAAAATTAAAACTAATAATAATCATTTATTTAATTCAGCTAGGTGTTGAAAACAATTTTTTTTTTATGAAAAAGACGTATTACACGTAGCATACTTCAACGTCAGTTCACGAATGCGAACGACAGGAACTATTTGCTTATCTGTACCTGGTTAAATACAGCCGCGAACCTGCCGAGGCTCTGGTTACGTCTGCAATAACACTTGTCCCTACGCAATGTTTGCTGTTTGCCGAAGGTCAACGCCGCAGGTGGGTCTGGCGGAAGGCTGTGAATTGTGTTTATGTGAACCATAAACGGAACCGTGTTTTCATATCTGCTTAGTTTATTTTAAATTCGTTACATTCCATGGTGTACTATTTTAAACAGAATTTAACATTTCAATGGACTTCTTTATTCATGTACTAGAGTAGCTTAGAACAAAAATAGACGTGACAAATTAAATCTAATGTATTTATTTTGTACATGTTTTTAAATATAAAATATGAAGAAAGGAAAAGCAAAAAGAAAATCCAAATTCGTGTTTTTAATTATTTGTAACATTGTAATAATGTTATTTTACTCATGAAAAGAATAAAGTTTTCCTGCTTCTCATTTCCTTATATTAAAAATAAATCTGAATCTAAAAGTTTTGAAATGAATTTGTTCTTTGTGTCAGATTTTTTGTCATCTAATTATGGGGATATCACCTTCCCATAATCTTCTATTTCAGACAAAGGGCCTGGGATCTCTAACCTCATACAATGAACCGTTCCCAATGTGATTAACGGCACTAGTTACCAATAACACAGTATCGTCGTCGGAGGCTCTCGGTTTAACGCGGTCTCGAATAATCGAATCGGGTAGATTAATTTGACATGAATCACAAAGTACGAAACTTTACGTACTGATTTGAAAGCGGTAGGTACCCATCCTGTATGAAACATAAAATAGACAGAGTTTTAAAAGATAGTATTTATACGAACAGTCGGAACAGTAACATATGTTTATTTATTAATTAATCTGCTGTCTTAAAATTTCGAAACCCTTCTAATATAATACCGCATTAAAAAAACCAGTTTTGCGAAACGAATAATTTGAAAGAAGAGCAAAAATATTATAATATATTTATTTTCTTCGGGAAGTCCTCATATTTAGTTATTTTTCTGGTGTGCCAAAACTTCTATGTAATCACAAGCTTCATAACAGCAATTTAAATAAGTTGGCGAACTTATTTAAGTCGTTTTGGAATATAATAAAATATACGGAAGCTTATGATTATTAACTTACGATAGAAAAAGGAAAAAAACATGTTTTTGTCAGTGACGCACAACAAATACAATACAATTTAAATTTGTTTAAAACATTTTGCAACTATTTATGTATTCTAACAATTGACAATGACTTATCTTCGTTGGACATTAAACCAAAGAATATAAAAGTATGTTAAATTCGTCATGTGCTTTATTGGCTGTTAATTAAGTTACCACTTATAAATATTCAATGACTGCATAGCCACTTAAGCAATCAAAATCGGTTACATTATCTGGCTCTCGTCGTATACCTATGTAATATATTATAAATATGAAAACAGTTTAAATGAGCTTAAAGTTGAGGGGTTTAATAGTAAGCATTAAATAGTTCCTTTATGCACCTTCTGTTTACGTGATCAGGTCTTTTATGTCAAATGTAATGTATTGATCTTTATAACCAAGTATAATATAATAAATTCAGCAAAACAAATTAAACTAGCCCAAAACTCAAGGAATTTACCAATCACTAGTTATCTGTTTCACTATCTACATTCAGACTTTATTATCATGCCTGTAAAGTATTGCGAACATGAATATAACCGAAATGAGCTCAAATTTAAAAGGATTACCGGAAGGTACTATATTTACGAATAATTAAAAAGTATTTACTAGTAACCATTAAAGAGTTCTTTCCTGAACCTTCTGGTTACATGATCAGACCTGTTTCACAGGGAGTAATGTAATGTATCAAGGTTGAATTGATAAAAACATTTTCCTCATAAAAATAGACACTCGTCACCAAATTCTATATAATTAACACATCAGATAAACCAAAGGAGCCTAAACTCTAGGGATTCAGTAGTAATTATTGAAGAATTCCGCTATATACCCTCTACTTACATCATCAGATCGTCGCGTGTAATTATTGTAATCCATTTATATTTTAAAGTTGTTTAAGCAATCAGAATGAAACCTAGCTGAGGGGTTTATTACCAACTACTAAAGTGTACAGGTATCCTTCTGCTAATTCGATCATCTCAGATCCTGGTCAATTGTAATGTATCACACTCGGCAAAACAAATTAAATGAGAACAATTTGAAGAGATTTACCAATGGCCACTAAAGAATTACGGTATACGCTTTTCAGTACTACTACCAGTCTCATCATTAAGTGTAATGAATGGAAATATAATAATGGAAATACGAAAGCAATCCAAATCAGCCAAAACTCGTTCATAGGTAACCACTATAGAATTCCGTTATTAACTTATTATTTACGTCATAAGACGCTAGACATTAAGCTTAATGTACAAAAATCGTTAAACATACTATATGGAATGGAGCTTCATGTCTTTACTAGTATCCATTATATACTTTGTTCATCCACCCTCCGGATGCATGATCAGGTTTCGTCACTAGGTGACTGTACAAAAGTGAATATATTGAAAATATGAGAACAATCCAAATGTACCTAAAGGCGCGAGGCTCATAAATTTCCATCAAAGACTTTCAGTTTAAAACTACCAGTTCCATTGTCAGATACTTGTCACTGAGTGTATCAAACTCGCCAGAACAATTGAAATGGGCCCAAACTTGAAAGATTTAGTGAAAATCACAGAAGAATTTAACTATCCACCTCCCAGATCTACAATCAAATCCGTTCGACAATACAAAATCATTAAATTTTCATCTCAACTACACATACTTCCAGAATTTCAGAGATAGGATAAAATACACTTCCTGGATTTGTTTACACGTTTATTTCGTTAGATCCATACGAGTAAAGCTAAGCTAATACAAGCGCGTTAATTATCCGTGACCGATCACGTTCGTACATAATTTAGGATTCTTCGGTAAATACAATTTATATATTACTTATTATATATATAAATATATATATATATATATATATATATATAGTCCTATAAGAGATTAAAAGAAATCACAAATTACCTCTATATATATATAGTGCTTTTCTAACAGCCTCCCTCCTGCCCCAAATAACACCTCGCCCGCCATTAATCAAGTTTCTAAACCGTTAAACATTCGTCTAATCCCAAATTAAGATACCACCAGCGTATGAACACGAGACATGTTTACCTCCGAGCCGCGTACGCCTAAATCAAGTAAACCGCTATTTAAATAGGCCCTAAGTTAGTACGATAAACATTTTTCTTTTCTATCTTTCTTCCCGCGCTAATGAAGAGCGATAGCATCAGGTCAGGCGTGGGCGAGTCAGGACGATCTACTGCGCTCCTCAAATGGAGTGCGGGTGCATCGTTAAGGTGCTTCATAAATAATTAAGCAGAAAAGAGGGTTCATCCGTTGGCCCTACTATTTAAAGTGTTCGTGAATGAAGCGATATTGAAAATGCTGTAATTGTTTGTGAAATACCAAAATAAGTATATGCGATAATACATACGGAAAACATTATTGAAATCGGACAAAAATTGTAATTGCATACAAAGAAGTTGTCATTATCTCATAGAAAACTTTTACCCGTACTGTTTATGCCACTGCTGAAGTCTGATGTGTATATTTTGGTTATTTTTTTTAATTATTGAGTTGTTAGTGCACTTGATTCTTACACAATGAAAGTATGTTTAATTATAAATTTAATTTTTTTTTATTCTGCGAATATTAGTACAACTAAGCACCAGAGACATGTCCTAAGCATCGCCGATTTACAATCATCAAGTTGCACCAAGATCGAGCCAGGAGCCACCCACGGCAGATTATTTTTAATCCGCTAGACCACGGAGACCTTACGTACGGGTCCCTTCCCCATTGAAGTATGACTGCGAAGGAACCAAAGAGCACCGATGTCAGTCCCTTAATTTGAAAACCATTTAGTTGTAGCCATGGATTTCAAGCCAAGAAAAATTCTTAAGAGTAACGGATTTTAACTCTGAGAATTTTAGGACTTCCTCAAAGATGCCAATTCGAGCTTCAATAGCCCGAAACTCGTAGTCGACTTAGATGGTCGAGATTAAATGTAACTATGCCCTTTATCGACGAAGCACAATAATTCTTTTTTTTTAATGAGTAAAGGTTATATGCCGTTCATAAAATTAGATACTCACTGATTAAATGTGATAAGTTATTTTATCGAAGCAATTTTCTGCCATTATCTATTCTATTCAAAATATTATCGATTAAAAAGGTTGGTTCGGCTGAATCGAGACAAGTAATTACCGTAAATTAATCTAAAAGTTATACACGAAATGGAGAGCCAGGTAGCATAAATCAAGTCCTTCGTTAATATTCGCCCTCGATTATATCGACAATCGCGATACCCTGCAGGTGGCGTTCTAGCTCATAGCTCTGGAGTACGGTCTGTGTCATATATAAAATATGATACTTTTATTTGTAATTATTTGAAGACGGCCATCTGGTGTGGGCATCAATGGGAAGCAATATTCGCTGCTTTTCGATTTGACGTTGTTGAATTTCAACAGATAACGAATGACATGACATAGCTGAATTCGAGTTTACAGAGAATCGTAATTCACTTTCGTCTTGTTAGCAAAGTTCAGCCCGTCATTAACGAGCACCGCGCTACTTACAGCCAACGCAAAATACAGTTCTGTTATATCCGTCTACAACAAAAAATTTTATTTGTCAATGTTATTTTTCAACTATTAAATTCAAATCAACTAAACATTATATGTAAATATTTCTTCCATTGTAGTGAAATTTAAACAGAATTAGATGCTATTTGTTTTATTGTTGCTATTATTTTTTTGAGAAAAGATTTAGTAGTCTTATGATTATACAATTGCAAATATATATGATTAAATAATTATAAAGATAAGCAAAACATGAGTTTGATAAATGATCAATTAGACAAAGATATCGCTAAGAAACTGTGACGTCAGTGAATAACAGCGACGTATAAATGCGTTTTATACGGCTAATATTATTTAAGACGGAGATTAACGTGTATAATGTACTATAATCTACTCAAGAGTTGAAAAAGAACCGTTGTTGTTTTTTTAAGTGTTTTTATGTAATAGGTCTACTCTTATTTTGCATTTCAATAAAAATATGGCATTATTCATATCAGTCAACTACCACATTATACAAGCGATTTTTGACGTAGGTACAAAACTCCTAAAAGTAGAAAAACATTAACATGCTTCTTGCAGGTCTGCTAAATCTTCATGTTTGACACATATTCGTAGTCGACTTAATTTTTTGGATAAATATCCCAAATGACTCTTTTTATTTGTGTTTAGATACATAAATATATATGTAGATATCACCAAAATTATACCCATTAAGTTGGTATGGTATAAATAGGAAAAGACAAAACAGTTCAGTACTTTTTTCTCTTCTGTTAACAGATTTTCTATTTTTTCTTTTTTGTTCGGTGGCTGTTCACGAGTTAACATTAAAAATAAATAAAAAAAAATTGAAAACAGTTTCTTTTCTCCCATCTTCGACGAAGAATCGAAGTTTTTATTTAAAAATCTCTTTTTGTAATATCTCATGCTCATTACGTCTACGAGTATGATTTCAGACGTACAACTAATGAATGTATGAGAAAATATAAAAAAGAAAATGTAAGCAACATACAAATTTATAAATGTTTTCTCAAATTTCCTGTAATTATGGTCGAATTTCGATCATTACGCGAGCGCCGGTATAAATAAAACAACTTCAATGACTCACAACCGTCATTTAACTTTTTATTACATATTCCTTTGTTAATATCTCTAACTCAAATGTCGCTAAACAGTCTCTGTATACGTGACTACTCACAAAGATGAGACTTAGTTAGTTTAGATTATTGATTTATAATTTATAAGTTATAAAATTTCGACCCATATCAACAACAAGCTAGTAAATTAATCACGCTTACAAAGTTATCGACCATTACCGGAAGAAGGCACTAAAAAATACTAAATGAGCCTGCAATAATTTTTAATATTCATGAACTATTACAATGAGAAAAAAAAACAAATTGGTACGGAAGCAATTTTCTTAAGTAAGGAAAACTGTTTGTCAACTCATTATTTCAAGTAGACCATTTGACGTGAATAATACAAATAGATCTATATAGAAACTAGCTTTCCGCACGCGGCTTCACCCACATGGACAGAATGTATTCCTTCATCTTTTATATTGATGAATATTGCAAATCCATTCTCAATCCAGCTTTCAATTCTAGTCCCGACACGGCTAAGTTCCGCCCCGTTTTCAAATTCGATCCCGGCTCTCGATTTTGTTCTCCCTTCAGTTTTCAATTTCAAAATCGCCTCCGGTCGAGGTGAAAACGGGACAAATGCCAATATAGATCTAAAATATAGGCTCTATTACATGGGGTTAATGTCGCATTCTTGTAACAAAAAACATACGTATATTCTAAAGCAATTTTAAAATTTTAAAGCACTTTTCAAAATTTGCAACGACAAACATACTGACATTCATATATATATATATATCAGTTGCATATCAGAATAGATCATCATAAGATGATAAGAAATGCTCATGGAGTGGTTTTTGTATTACTAATCCTCACATTACCTACTATATTTTTAATATGACCCAAACGATGTGGTAAGTAAAAATAAATCGTCATATTACAAAGACATTGTATAAACAATTTCTCTTCTCAAATATTTAACGCTTGCGGTGAGAATTTAAAGACTCAAGATGTTCGTCAAGTTTTTTTTGTAAGCTTTGAGTGGAGCCTTATATTAGGAATTTTAGACTCAGTGGGTTCAAAGATAAGGGGAAAACGTAGATTTTCTTATATTTCCTTTAATACATTTTAAATTTAAAAAAATATATATTGTTTCTTGTAATAAAATTCATGTTTGGTGTTACATAACGCACTTGACAACACTTTTTTTTTATATTCTGTCTCAGAAAATTAACTTCTAAAATCGTAATTCCTCTATTTAGGCTATACTTCCGTGATTAACTCGTCAACTCTGTATACGAGTCAAATCGTAGTTTTTTTCGTACAGTTGATTCAGAGAAAATAGTCTGTGACAGACGGACTAATAGTCAGACACGAGAGTGATTCTATAAGGGTTCCATTTCTTCACCGAGTGTATGGAAGGCTAAATTATCCTCACCTCCATGAGGTTAATAACTTAATTATTAATTGCTAGTAAAGAACAAAAAAAAATAACGGAAGCTCTAAAATATTATAATCAGAATATTTCTTATAATAGTATTAAAAAAACAACAAAAACGAAGCAAAGATACGATAAGCTGTTTTTCTTTCTATAATAATGAAATTGAACTTTCGACTTCCATTGATCACATAAAATAAAAAATATAATAAAGGATTATCAAAGGATTTTGTTCGGTGAAAGCGACTCGTCCCGCTTAATCTTTATCATTCAATTAAATACATGACTACGTCACACAATGAACCCTGCAATATATTTTTCTTATATTGAAATATTATACGTTACATTATATTTACACATATTATGCTGAATATATACGAGTTATATTTTTTTATTTTTATACAGTTCGCTAATTGTTACCTGATGAACATACCCTTACCATTTTTATGAAGTAGATTTATGACCCTTGTCATATTTATTGAGTTGAAGAATAGCCACTATAATAAATAGAAATATCGTTCTTGCATAACCAGAGTTTAATAACACTGCTTACATTGCATAATTTGAATTGTAATAAATTTGAAATGATTAAACCCCGGAATCCGTGTTCTTTATTAATTTTTGAAGAATGAGACATTATCTGTCCAGATAATCTGCCTAACAAAAAATCACCATAATATTTGTATTAAATACATTAGAATCAATAGTATGATGTTTAATTAATCGTTAATAAATATATATATATATATAGCAGAAACAAAAGGGCATTTCAAGCGAAAATAGGGAAAACGAAAATAGTTTTTTTTCTGGAACATGACCCGGCGATCCGTGTAAATTACCATTATTTTCTCATTTACTGTTTCGCGGACTTGTTTAACTTAATATACGTGACGCACAGATCTCGCCAAGGTTTTATGGGAGCAGGAAGTGCGGAAACTCGAAACCCCCCCTTACGCGGGATCGTAATCAAACGAAGCAACCCGAATGGGAGGGAGGAAAACTACTCGATTTATATATGTTAGGTTATTTCTTCGCGCCGATGTGGATAGGTCACTTTTTTTTTGTCAATTAAGCGCATTGTCGCCAGCTAACGTAGATAAATCGTCGGGAGAAGGTCTTCGTTCTTAGTATTTGTTATCGACATATTCCGGCTCATGATTAATTTTCTAACTCAATAGTTTGGATATTTCAGACCATAGCCGATTGTTTGAAAGTTGAGAAAAACTTACTTGCAAACTTTGGTTTTGAACCGTTTTTTTTTTTTTGTTTTGTTTTGTTTATTTCCCCACCCACACGCACACTTAACGACTGCGGTACCACTTTTATTCGTCACACTGTTCCAAAACAATTCCCGTCCGGGGGTACGCCCGCGCGCAGCCAACGAGCACGCGACGTCCAAACGATAGCGCAGCTCCTCACCGACTAACTGCTCCGGAATTCAACCCTCCCGCGGTCCATACGGTCTTCCTGAAATAGTATTTTCTAAACTTTCGCATTCGATCCCCTTACGGGGACATCCGTCGCCGCCGCCACCTCCGCGTTGCTTTTAATTAAGCCACGGTTATTTAATTTAAAACTTTCCCATGAAGATTCGAAGGGGGCTCGGTATTTTGACTGAGTCAATCTAACTTCCGTTTCCTTTTGAAATTCGTCCATGATTATGAAAGTTTGTTCTCGGGCAGTGGACATTCCGTTTTCTAATTTGTTTAATTAATCATACGCCTACCCGTTTAGGTTTATTTATATTTCATTTTTCAATGTTTCTATGAATATTGGTAGGAAAACATGATCAAAATAACAATTAGGCATAATGAACACTCGCTTGTGTATGACAATACCTAATTTTATCGTCTAGTAGCGGTGCAAGCTTAAGAGAGGCTCGCTTTGTGTTTAAAATAACCCGTAACTTTGGTATTCAACGTTATATTGGAACGGTTTTCAAACTGTCGTCATTACGCTGTAATAAATTAGTATTTTTTGAAGTGAACTTCTTTATCGGCGTATGGGGAAAAATTTTATAGCAATGTAACGTTTTTCTGTTACGCGCCATCTTTACCTGTTACGCGCCATCTTTATTTCTGGGTAACATTTTTCCGTTACGCGCCATATTTTTTCAATGTTATTAATGTCATCGTGGCATAAACATAATTGTTACTAAGGCCCACCTGTCACATATACTTTCTGTCAACACCCTAGATCTATTTACAGTTTGTATATATTACATTTTCCTATTATCTAAGTTGAAACCTTTTCAACCGACATACATCTCACATTCTTTCATTGAGTGACTCGATTTTAAATGTAGCGTTCGATAATTTTCCTACAATTCTATATGGCCCTTTATAACATCGCATTAATTGAAAAGTTTTACCTATCACCCTTCTAGGTACATATACCATAACCAAGTCTCCTACATGAAACTCTGAACATTTCTATGTCTGAAACTCAGTAGTGACGTGAAAAATAATATTTCAATTAAGTGATTAGCGAAAAAAATTTTATAAAGTTATTTGTATCCATGTCTATGATAATAAAAGCCTTTTGCATAAACTTTATCTAATTTAGCTTTATTCAACCAATTTCTGTGAAGTTGTAAATAGTAAATCATTTTTCGAAAAATGATGTCATAAAGAAGTTTCACTTCTTTATGACATCATTTAATAATTGTTGTTGTAGTATTAGTTGCAGAAAAACTTTTCAGTGTTTTTTTTTTAATTTCTGTTTAAACTACCCTACTATTACTTTCTAAAAAACCACCTGCTCATTTTCTTAAAAAGAAAAACAACATCAATCGTCGTAAAATCTATCAAAATCGATTCATTCACTCGAGTTAACGAAATTCGTACTCAGCCATCTGTTTCTGTTTAATAAACTGTGTTGGATCACAATTAAACAACGTAACCGAAAGATATTGTATTTGAAAAATTAAAAAAACAAAACGCACTTTTAATACTTATAGATTTTTGAACTCGAAGAGCTGAAAACTTATTAGAATTATATTTCAGAACTCACAGAACTTGAAAAAGCAGTAAAATCGATTTTTCGAGCATGATAAGCTTAACAATTTACAGCCACTTTATTTCTTAACACTTTGAGCTCGGAAGTAGTAAGAAGGTTCAAAGATTGTCTGAAGGGTCGACCGTACTTCAAATTTTTGAGCTCAAAAACTCTTAGACAATATTTATAACTCACGAAGCTCAAAAACACGTCAAAAATATCTTAACGAAACGTTACAGTGATGGCCTGCAGGGTCAACCGTTTAACAGATTTTTTTTTTAAATAAATGTATAGGCATATATTTAAACTCGAAAAGCTCAAAACATATCAGAACTATTTTTGTGAACTCGGAGAGCTTGAAAAAGCAATGAAATCGTTTTTTTGGTCATGCGAGTTCAATAATTTGTTATTTCTTTATATTTGAATACTTTGTGCTCGAAAGTTGTATGAGATGGCCTACAGGGTCAAGCGTCTCTCAAATCTTGTACTAAAAAATTTGTAGGCAATATTTATAACTCAAGAAGCTCAAAGACGTATCGATAAATATCATAAGCTCAAACTTATATAGATGACCTACAGGGTCAATCGTTATCAGATTTCTTTATTTGTTTAAGTTCGTTAAGTTGGTAGATTCCGTTTATTTGGTTTCAACGTCAGAATGCCATTATAATTCCAAAATATTAGCAAATGTTGACTTAAATTATTAGCTTCAATCAATTACAGTCATTAGGACTGTCTTCTGCATTCAGACGGGTACATGGACACGATTAAGAATGAAATATTAAGACAGCTCCGACGGAGTCTGCAAAACCGGGACTCGAGTTTACTTATATTTACGCCCTACATATGAGTCATTATTTATAACATTTTACTTTTAACATGATGCTCGTATTTCTGGTTTTTTTCATAATTTCATGATATCATATCCGTATCTTAGTAAAAAAACAGATATTCTACTTTTTAAAGTTCCTGGCTAAAATAGTAAAAACGCAACCATTAAAGTTTCGTCACGTCCGTCCGTCCGTCAATCCATCCGTATATCACAAGCATTTTACTCAAAAACTGAAAGATATATATTGAATAAATTCGGAATATAGATATCTTGTATAAGCCGCTACTTAGTTTGGTAGTTAAACAAAAAAAAAATATGTATTTCAAGGGGGGCACTACACACATGTGATAAAACCCAAAAAGAAAATGCTTTTAGCAAACATCAACGTGTGGCATATACTTCGTCAGTTGTTTTAAAAACAGTTTAAGATTTCTAAGTAATTTTTTGGTTAATTGAGTATTTTCCGAAATAATCGCTCCGAAAATAGCAGGAATTGTGTCTCTCTCCCTCTATTTTCTAAACCGTAAGTCAAAAAAATATGGAAAAAATTACAAAGATAAAGCTTTGTGAAACACTTTCAACGAAAATTGTTTTGAAGATCATTGGATATACCGCTTTTAAGTTATTTCCGAAAAATGTGCTTCTGAACAAAATGACGTAAGTGGCTTGAAGATACGTTCTTTAACTGGTATACTTTACACTAGTTTCAGAGTAATAGTTAACATACCTATTTATTTGTCCAGTTATAGGCGACTGAAGTGCTTGTATCTATTCTGTGCGGAAAACATAGAAAAAGTGTAACAACGTAGTTTTTGCATCTGCAGTGCATTTCTTTATAATAATGGCTTCGAAGCCCTACACGGAACATAGACCGACATGCATGCATGGCCATTTTTTAAAATTTTGTTTTGTAACTCAAATTTATAAAATATGATTAATATTTTTGTGTAAAATAGTTATGATTTTATGACTTTATTATCGCTACAGCTTATTTTGTACGTTGCTTTATGTCACGAAATATATTTTATGGCTTTGCAGTAGTTCTCGCGTTAAAATAAAATAACGTAAACGAACAGACAGACAGAGAGACATCGAGGTTTATGATATGTATATATGGATGAACGGCGTTACGCGTTCTGTTAAGTGTTTAATAATACCTACCTTGTCTGTCTATAAAAAATCTGGAGTACAGGAATGAAAATTGACCTGAAAACCATACTCATTCTGGATGCTGCTAGAACTGAATGCGCAAAAAAAAAACAACTAAAGCCACTTGCTTATTCACAGAATAGAGCCTTATACTACAAATAAGCTTCCTGTAAACATTCCATAGATCACTATCACAACCTTCGTCGCTCGGCTTCGAAGCGCGATTCCGCAAATACGGAAGCCGTGACTTCGGAAGTTAATCACGGGATCGCTTTGGCTGTGTGCAGCTGCTTTGCTTTGTATTTAGTTGAGCTTCTTTGTGCTTTCACCCTGTACAAAGGATTCGTTATAAATAACAATCCACCGAAGACGTCCGTTGACCTTTTAGAGTTCGTTACGCCTAACATGCTACAAGACTGGATGAAGGGCATCGTAAAAAAGCTATTTTTATGACAGAGAAAAGAAATCTTTGATATCAGTTCGAACGCAGTGCAAATACTTTTGACAAATGATATATATTTTTGATTGTAACATTTTCATATACAAAAATAACAGAATAGTAATTCTATTATTCCTTATTTTTATTATTTATATATACATATATTCTATATGAGATTTATTAAGTTCGATTCTTTAGCTTCTGTATTTCATATACATCTAGTTTCTTTCCGTTCTTAATAAGAGTTTTGTGTAAAATGTCAATGCCCGGATTAATGGTCAGGAAAATGTCAATTAGCTTCATTAAGTTTAGTAGTGAAGAAGTCTCCCCAAAGAGTAATCATTTTAATTGTTTTTATTAAACAACTATCAGACGTTAATAAGATATCTAAAAAATATTTAATTAACCATAGGCTAATTTCAAAAAAATAAGTGAAAACAGTAGTTTTTGGAATTTCTTTTATAATGTTTATATATTGCAATAATTTATCAACTTTGTAAATTAATATTTTATCGGATAAAGAAAATCATTTATATATATCTGATTTCGAATCAACATAAAAGCACAACGACTTTCGTAATTGCTTGACATTAAACATAGAATAAAAAGATTAGATGTATTATAATAGAAAAAGCATTATGGAAATCAACATTTATTCTTAAGCTTTCTTCCTTTTAAGATTCATTTTTTTTTATTTCCCTAACAATAATTGCAGTATTTTAGTTATTCACTAAAAATTGGACTCCTTTTTCAATAAATTATTCTTATCTGCTAGTTTAAAACTTTCGCACATTTTTCTAGATGTCAATCTTTTACTCGCTGTAACAACAATTAACACATTATTGTTAATTGAAAAATATACTATCTACAAAAAAAATATCTATCAATAAAACTTATCAAAAATTGAGTGTATCTATATCACGTCTATCTCTGCAAAAAAAAAAGGTAGATTTCCAAAAGATAGACTATGCTACGGCTACGGTATGGCTAATTGAATCGGTCACGAAGTGACAAACAGCGGATATGGCGGACGTTTCGTAATATAATCGACAGAGGCCGGCTCGGGCGGATTATTCCAAATGGTCCGCCGTCTTCGACCCGCGCCGGTATAAATAGGATTATCTTCCTTTGTCGGTGTCGTATTTATAGCCCGGCGATCGGAGTGTGGCCCACGAAAAGGAACAGCTATCGCTATGAACACCTCGTTCTCCACACAGAATTGATAACACTCTCGAAGTCGTCTTTGATGGGACAAATTTGATAAATCGAAACCTAATTTACTGTTCGGGCCTCCAGATCAAAATTTCCAAAAAGAATGTCAATTTGTTAATCAGTGCCGATCCGCTGAACGTAAATTTTTCACAGAAATAGATTTACGTCCTAAAAATAAGACACCAAATTCATTGATTAACTCTAAAATGGTAATCTGAAATGTTGGAATGTGTGAAAAAATTCAAATCACATTATAAAATTATAATTGTCAAATTGAAAAAATTATATGTGAAAATCTATTAATCCGTTTCAGACTTGCATAGCTCTCAACACATTGAGCTCAAATGCATGGGTGAAAAGATTTAAAAATAGTTCGAGCAGCTTAGCGCAGTGTATCATCACAGTGAAACGGGAATTGACTGAAATTAGCTGTCATACAAAGAGCTATAAAAAAATGTTTAATTGAATAATTAATATTAACGATTAATATTATTATTAACACAAATCGTGTATTTCCTATCAGTTGAAATATACTGCATAAATATATATGGAATAGAAATATTTCTCCATTTTTAATCTTTTTTTTTATTCCTTAAAATAAATACCGCGAAGTTGGCCCAGTTCAGATATTATCATAATTTTGAAAGTATATAAACTGATTACTAAAGTATGTAGAGTGTTTACAAAGACTATTTTTTCGAACTTTATTACATATGTTACTAAGAATTTTTTATCATTATAAAAAAGTCAATTTTAATTGCTAAAATAGTTGCTATACATTTATAGCGACCGTTTTAGCAATTAAAATTGACATCGGAAGCCGAACGCGAAGTGCTGCAAAATATGAACGAGCGTTCGCTACTGTCCTAATTAGTGCTGTCTGCTAGAACTCGTTGTTTTGTCGAGTTTTTATCACCCCAATATTGACGAATTATAATTCAAACTAAGGGACTCGGAACTTAAGCCACGTTGACTTAACGCAGGTCGAGAACCTCAAGCGGACGTTATCATCTGTGCGATGACAGTGTCCGTGACCGACGGCTTAAGTTATTCAGCGACGCGACGAGCAAGTACTTTACTTGGATTTAAGAGCTTATTGGTAAATTCACCCGTTACCAGGACTCGGACCCGGTACGTTCTGCTTCGATGGTCACGTTCTTGACCATTCCACAACTCCCACTCACATCGCCATTTGTTGCTAGCAGATCATTAAATTCGAACTTTGTCTTAGGAATAGACCGAAACAGACGAGATGGCCAGACTCGAACAGCTTTAACGCGCCTCGTTTCTTAATGTACAACTTTAAAGAAAGTAGAATTTTAAGAGAAGCTGATTACACACAAAAAAGGGAACACCCGCGAACCACCCGATGCACAATTTGGCTGAGATGAATCTCTTAAGACGACAATTTTCCATGGAAATTTCGTACAAATTGCCATAATTTTTCCATTCCTTTAAACCTTGACCGAGTTCAATGATTTTTTTGAAATAGCTTTGAAATAGCAAAATATTGGCCCGCGAAACCCATGTTTATATATAAAAATTTTAGTTATATTGACAAAATATACTAACATGATATCTTAATTTACACAAATCTTAATTTCTTTTTCATCGCAGAAGATGGGACTGTAATCCTTTAAATATATATGAAGATTAAGAGCGCATTTAACAGAACATGAATACGCGCCTGAGCCACAGGCACGTGGCATTGAACTCGTAGTACATTTGTCAGTTTATAAAGCTGACAGATATTGTCTTACACAGCGCTTTGTTATATACCGAGAAAAAGGTCTATTTATAAATTATATAATACATATTCTACAGACAATGAAGTATTGTTACAATAGCTATACAGAACATTACTTAATTAAACTTTTTGTGGTAAAATTGGATTAACATGTAATTATTAATATGTAAATGATTTCCGATTACGGGAGGGAGGTGAAAACTAGAAAATAAAAATTAATCGCAAACTACACCATGTAACATCTCAAGTGTAATATGTGCGTGCGTGCGTGCTTGCGTGAGTATGTTTATGTTTCCAAAATAATTAGTTTCATTGGTGAAAACCCATAACAATTGATAATTTCCCTGCTTATTATCCACATAAATTTACTTAAGCAGTTGTTTTACTTAACAAACTTTGGGTCAAATTTTAGAAAAAATTTTGATAGTATATTCATTTTACGGAATTTTCTCCACGCGAGTTCAACTTGCACTTGACCAGTTTTTTTTTTATATATAAACACTTCTGTTATGCCAAATATAAGGCAGTGGCGTATCAGTGCTTAAGAGTGTTGGCTTCAAACTGTGGAGTAGTGAGTTTGATTACAAGTGAATTGACCGATGAATTTTTAACTTTCATCAAATTCCACCAGTCAGTCCGCGTCTTGAAGAGCACCTTAAGTCGTCAGCCTCGGACGTTATCATTACTATTTGCAAAAGGCGACTACGGTCGCTGGCGACTCCCGGATACGCAATGGACCGGCGTGAAGATCTTAAAATCTTAGTACTTCAATTCAGAAATAAGAAGTCTGCAGGAGGTATGCCTTAGTAGATGACAAATTTAGACTAGAGATTACAATTTCTGGGTGAAAGAAACGCTTGAAAGAAAAGAAATTATATTTACCGAATACCTCAGAAGCAGATTCGAGGGTCAGCGGTGGGTTCCATACTGCATGTTAATGCATGTTGCAAGCAAGCGTCTACTATGGATTTCCGCGAATTAACACCTCACACAATACAATATGTTTTAAATAGAATTACTAAATTTTTCCTCTAACGTTAATGTATATTTATAATTACAAATAAAAAATAAAATTGATACTACACTTTGTAAAAACAAATAACTCTTGATTTACTTATTTATTCAAATTTAAATTAACTTTATAAGCCGTATTTATTATTCCACTCCATTCCTTTTATTGTTTTATTATAGTTAATTATTTGAATGCAATTTTTAAAACAATTTTATAAATACGCCAAAGAGTATAACTTCTCGGGTGCGTACATAAGTACACACACTGTAGTTACTTGCTGTTTATTTATTTATTATTCAACCTTTAATCGAGGATGGTATGTTATAATACAAAACTAATTTAAAGCTTAATTAATTAAATTATTAATCAGATCACTGCATGCTATGTTAAAGAATAAGTAAAAAAATATACCTCAAAGTGATGTTACAAATTTAATTCTTTGACTATTAGTATATGTATATACATTTAGATTAAATAACATGAACTCAAAAAAAAAATGAACAATTGCGAAAAATACTAGTATTATTGTGGAAAAAGCGTGGGGTGCTTTGTGCCACATTTTTCGTATATAGAGCAACCCACGCTTTTTCCATAATAATACTAATATTTTTCGTCATTGTTCATTATTTTTTTGAGTTCATATTAAGAATTATTTCTCACTTTTTAAACTTTATTTATTTTTCACTTTTTAGTTCGGTTGATTGGTAAAAATTTGTAATTTTTAACAATACAACAATAGTTGAACTATTAATAATACCTATTACTATTACTAAATTCTATTACAAAACAGTAATAGAATTGATTAACAGTAATAAGCCATTTGCTCTCACGCAGACGAAACGTGACGAAATTATTCGATTCTGGCGATCCTGATCAGGATAAGAGGATAAACTTATCAAATTATTGTATTGATATTGCACCTTGATACGTACTCAAAGTTTCAAATTAATCAGACTTCTTGTAATTAGTAAAAATTAAGCTCAAAAATTCCGTTACATACATACATACATAGTTAGATACAACCCAATCTTATAAAAGCGTGTTAAAAACGCGCACGTCATAATAAAACCAGTAGAAGATTACGTGTCAACATTTTGATGTATTTGTAGTATTTGATGTAATTATATCTAAAGGTAGATTACATTAATAGGTAAAAGCGAATGAAGGTCGTTGAACAATTGTCGCATTTAATTACATTCCTTTTTAACTACATTTATTCAAAACAGACGGAGTGCGAAGGTACTTCATTCTACGGCGACACGCGAATAAATGTTAAGTCACGTTTTCGATCCGATGATCCGTGTGCAGAGTAAACGTCGCGCTAATAAGCCGAGGCGCGAAATAAAGAATTCACGGGCCATTTTTCCGAGGTGGAGAACGTATTAAATTTTAAGGCGGCCCGATGCTGCCTAATTCGCCGGAGTGGTTTCCGGGTTTCGGCCGGCACGGTCTTCTGACGATGTGCCTTTATAAGTCTTTTAGCAAAGTTATACGCGATTAAGGAACGGCTCTCGGCCGAAAGAACGTTACGTCGGGCGCCGTCAACGATATTGTTTACTGTGAAAAATGATTAAATCATTTCACAGAGAATCGCAGAACAGTCTCTTTATTAATGTTTTTTTTTTTATAATACAGAGACTGCCTTCGGTCCGGTTCTCTCAAGTAACCAAATAAGTTACTGGTTTAAATATTTCTCGCGTATATACTCTTTTTGTAACCTTCACCTCCTACGCTTCGTCTGCCCCTTGCCAGCTTCTAATTCTCTTTGTTCTTCTCAATCCTTCAATCTCCTTCTTAGAGTCCTAGAAAAAACCAACGAGCCTTTTTATCTCCAAAATGTGCAAGTTAAACATTCCGAAATAATTATTGAGTACAGTAAGTAATAAAAAATTAAATGAAATTTTAGCCCAAACAGTTTCCTAAAAAAAGTGCTGTCAATTCTTGAAATCATTTTAAACTACTAACGACCCATTCAAAATTAAATAATAATGTCGATTAGATATCGCAATGATCTTGTGAGCATACATTTGAGTCGTTCATTTTATGATAAAGACTTGCGCCGCTTTAAAAATTTTGAAATGAATCATTACTTATGCATTTTATAGAAGATACTTTTAAATAATGATAAAAACTCGACAGTATACAATTTTACGAAGTAATCAAACTATGAGGTGATTTTATTGTCGATCGAAATACGTCCAGATGTTAAATATACATTGCAGACATTGGTATTGTTATTCAATGGTATTACTGCACACCTTTCGTAATTTTACATTATCCACGTTCTCGATAATCTGTACTAATATCTAACTTTTTACATGAAAAAACCGCTGGTAAACCCAGCGTCTGAAAACCTATGGCTGGGTTAGATGGTTACTTTTACGTACTAAAACCTCATACTGCATTTTTCTTCGCCCGCGTGCCTGACCTCGAGTCTGCAATATGAATAGCACACATTCATTTACTGCCCTGGCGACGATGATGCACCCTCTTGTAAGATAATTCTAATGTATACCACCCTGACGGCTAAAAAAGACACACGGGAACATGTGCCGCACCACCATGAACTCGTAGACAGGTGACGAACTTCTCAAGTTTACTTCCTTTGGACCTACATTAACACCTTGGCAGCCATAACACGTTCTTCTCTAGCCTTCTCCAAGCCGCCTCCTCCAAACCGCCGCCAGCCGCCTCCATCCAAGAAGAGCTTCAACTACCCTCAATACGTTAGAGGCGGATTTCAGTTGAGAAGTCTTCCTATCTTTCATGTATATCTTATTCTTTCTACTTCCTCATAGGAAAAAAAAACGGAATCGGTATAGGCCAACAACAAGAAGTAGTGTCCAACTTTGCTCCTCTAGGCCTGCTTTGCACCATCCAAACACGGCATGCTTGACAATGTCTCATGCCAAGTTTTAACTCATTTGTTTATCCCAACTCGATTGGAAGATAAACGTAAAATGATTATGAATTATGAATAATGATTATTACGAAATACGAATAAGCTACTTCATAAATAAATACAATGTATGTATCGTTAATCCAACTGTGTAAAAAAATTAAGACTATTGAACAAGAAGCTTAAAAAAATGATTAATTCATTCGGTGTGCGTAAATGAATTGGCTTATAAATTCTATTTGTAGTCTACCAGATTGAAACGCACCAAACGCTTTGCATTTGAAATTTGGTTTCGATGTGTGGAATACATTAACATCTTCTGAGAATATCTCCATCCTCTGAATATTACACTCACGTTGTGGTGCTTAGAATATTTGAAACATGTTATAATAAATATTTACACTATGATATAAGGCATGACTAATTGTTTTCACTAAAATATTCATTTTATTTATCTTTTATACTAAATGAATGTTATTAGTAAAGTATGAAAGTAAACTTGTCTGCAACTTAATTGTCTCTTTTAAATATACATGTTTAATAACAAAAGTTGTTTGAATGGACGATATAAAGAGAAATCTCATAATGAAACGTTTTTGATAGAATACGACCAATCTCGTAAACTATTGTTTCTTAATGTTAGAGAACCGTCTTGTTTACGCTGAAAAAAGCAAACACAAAATAAATAATCTTGAAAAGTTAACTTGTGACTTTCATGGACCTAATGCAGTGTCGGTAAGAGAAACACAAAACTGGTTAAAGCGTTTTCAGTCCGGTAATTTTGATTTCAAGTTTAACCTCGCTCTGGTCGACCTGTTACGGTTAAAGTCGATGCCACTTTGGAAAAAGTAGAGAAAAAATCGGCAATATTCATTCTTACGATATAGCTGAAGAGCTGAAAATTGACCATAAAACGGTTTTGACCAATTTTACAAAATATTGGATCTACAAAAAAGTTCGATCCTGTGGTTCCACACGAGCTCACTGAAAGAAATCTAATAAATAGTATTTATTTAGATTCACTATTCAAACGTAATGAAACTGAACTGTTTTTGAAAAGATTGTTCACTGGTGATGAACAATGGATTACCTACGACAATAACATGAGAAAAGGATCATAGTCAAAAGTCAAGCAAGCTCCACAGACCAAAGCGAAATCCGGAATAAATCGCAATAAGTCAATGCGATGTGTATGGTTGAATTGGAAGGACATTATTCATTATGAACTTTTACCGCCAGGTAAAACCATCAATTTAGATCTCTACTGCCAACATCTAATGAGACTCAAGCAAGAAGTAGTAAAATAACGATCATACGTAATGAATACGTAAATAATACGTAAGTATACTTGTTGGTAAATATGTATACATAGGTGTGCCTATGTACAACAATGAATAGCAGTTGCTGGTGAATAGCTATAGGCTTAAAATTTGTGTATAAAGTGTTTTAAATATGAATAAACAAAGTGCATTTATTAATGAAGAAAGTGATGAAAAACTTGAATTAATATCAATGAAAAAAAATACTGCATAAATAAATAAATAATTATAATTGCATAAGTTGATAAAAAATGCTATGCAATAGCTTTACCGCGGCAGTCCCCGAGTGCCACACGTTTTGTTTTTTTTATTTATTAAATATTGTTTACGTCATTTCATCCCTAATTTTATGACGTATAATATATTTCTCTCACACAAAAACTCCAATTAACAGCGAAGCGAGATAGTCACGCGGTTGACGTCACACTCAACGGGGGATCGTTGAGCGGTGCGCGCGCGGGGGTGCGATAAAATTAATAAAAGGCGCTTCGAAGCGGGTTAGACCCTACAAAAATTATTAACTATTATATACGGAAGTAACAATGTTACAATGCTAGCTGGACGATCCCGGCCACACTCGGATGCCAAAGATGAAAGACATTGAGCAAAATTCGTCGCTCAACCATTGGAATACATTTATACGAACGACGTGTATGCTAACTGAATCAATCATCGCTTGTTACATTTCGTAGAAAATCACACAATTTTATCACTTTTGTCCTGCATTGTCAAACTCCTTCCAAAAATCATCGTGTCTTAACCGAGTCTTGTAAAAGTTTCATATTTTCTTAAAGAAAACTGTTAATATAAGTGATAAAAGCTTGTTGATCTTTTATATTTAGATTAATATACATTAAAGTAAAAAAAAACCATGCGTACAACATATTTTAATTTGAAATTGAATTAATTGAATTTATAATTTTCTGTTCTCTTAGTCCACGAACGGGAGAGGGTTACGGATGTGACCTTTCTTTTTTAGTCTTATCAGTTCTTGCATTATATTCAAGATAACTTTGTCAGAGCGGGAAAAACATTTTAAGCAAAGAAGCTAAAAGTTTGTCAAAAAGAGGTTTGTCGCTCTACTGGTTTTATCGGGGTACTGTTGCGATTTATAACATTTTTGGCATAAAAGCAATTTCTGAAAGTGAATAGAATGAAAACACTTTTATGGCGCGTCATTGTGACGTGTTCTTTATACGGCATGCTGGGTCGTAGTTCCGATACTTACTATTAGCTTAGGCTTATTCGAAAAGATCTCTGCCTAATCTTTTGCGAAATACGCATGATTATGTAAAAAAAAAATCTAAGAGCTGGATGATCACAATAATAACCAACCAAGTGCGAGTTAAATTTACGTACATATATTTATTCTGTTATTTATTAGGCTAAATATTTGTATTTTTTTTCATTCGGTTCGAAAACGTTAGGACCGGCCGTACTCCGTTTTGTTATTTTTTTTTAATTTTCTATTTGTTGTTTTTGGCATTTTTTGTTCTACCTTAAAGCTTGCATTAGAATCACTTCTACTTTGGCGTTTGTACATAGCGTAGTTTTTAAGATAAAGCAAAACCAAAAAGTTTTTAAAATCCAGTTTCTGCGTGCGGACCCTCCCTAAATTTTTATTCTTTGTCTTTTTATCAATTGTTGCATAGTTCGCCATATAGCAATCATTGAAAATGTCAACCGGCTGCCTATTACGGTTCAAATGATACAGACCTGTAAATGTAAGACCGAACGAACAGACGACGTAGTTTAGTAATTGGACCCCATTTGCACCCTTTAGGTACGGAATACTGGCGACGAGCCAATCAATTGTTTAATTTTACGATGGCTAGAGTTCGACGGAATACATTTTCATGAGAGTGTGGAATATTTATGTAAAACCTTTTTTTATAAAGTTGATAGGGAAGAAAACATTTTTACAATTTTAACAAGTAAAGCGACAATGAAATAACATAGATTTTTATTTCTAGAACATTATATCTACATTCAGGTAAATAATAAAAATATTCTTTAAAAGACGAAAATTTCATTCTGAAACCTTGAGTTATCGTTACATAGTTATTTCTATTGGATAAACATATTGTAATCCATTCAAATATTACATATTAAAAAAAACTAAGATTCGTATAAAACTATAAAACTCTGCTATATTTCTTGACATAACTTAAATGACTTGACATAACGTAAACTTCAAAAAGATCCCTCTTTGTACCTATTCTATTTATGTTTGCCTGTTATTTATACCGCCCTCGTAGGTAACGAGGTACTGACGCAAATTGTCTGGCGGGAAATAAATACCCACTGACATCTGAAATGACGTGCGGTAGGTATGAAATGACCTTTATTAATACTTAAGAATATCCGCGATGTTACATTCAGAAGTGTCTAGGTGTAGTGTTGTAATAGGGGGCCAATTTTTCATAAGCAATACACGATGAAATATCAGTCGAAGGATATTTCGAAATAAGGCACCATTTCATATTTTTTTTGTAATATGTATCCACATGTCTACCAACATCGGCCCATCGACGGCAGGAACAATCTGCTAGTAAGTGATTAATAATAAAAATCGCCTCCGCTGCGTGTGATCCCGGAGGAATCCAAACATTTTCTCTTTTTCTGAGGCTATATCGTAAGGGATAGAAGTTCCCAATACGCATTGGCCCTGGGAAATATGACCTAATAAATTTTCTTCTTGGAGAAATCCCTACATTGCAAAGGAAAATAGAAAATTATTTATTATTTTGTAATTTTTAGAGAATCACGTATACCTACGTCTATTCTACCGACGAGGCATGTTTATTCTTCTAAAATTATTTATTTCAAATCGGGAGGCTCGGGCCTTAAGCCCCCTACGCTGACACAGGCTAGATTCTGGATTCAGATCTGTATCACTATACTAAGTCTCTAATCCATTTCCCATTTCCATCCTTGCCTCTGAATCAGACTAAATCATCTCTGACCTAGATATTGCTCTCACAGCCGCTCAACTAATGCAAGTCTATGTGTAATGAAACTGATAGCAGTAAAAGTGTTTATTAAATTAATGTGTTATTTTTTACCAAAATGCGATCGAAAATTTTTTGGCACCTTTTAACGCGAAACGTTACTCCCGACGTGTCTAAGTCAAGCAATTCAATTGCCTCTATCCTTATTACATTCATACGATAGAATAAAATATTAATACACGTGTGTCAAGAGAAGACACACAACACGTTTTGTATTTTTTAAAGACAAACACATTTATTGTATTTAATATATAAAAGAATCATTTATTCTAATGAGAAAAAAATTGATAAAAAAAGTTTTCTGTGGACTATCGGATATCTGTCATGTATACGTATGCGACACAATTTCATGTATGAAGACATTTTTATTAGCTTCAAGCATTACAGCATATTTTCCTATTGTAAATGGCTGTCTGACGCAGTGCTGTTTACTTATAATTAATATAAAAAAAAACTAAAAATCAACCGGTCTTATGAATATCTATGCCTACATCAGTTGGGATTGTTTCCAACGCTTACTCAGAATTTGTTAGTTATGAATCGGAAATGCCGCAAAACAGTTGAACAAAAATTGTATTAACTTATAACAATTATAATTTTATTTATATTCCATCAGACAATAATATAGGCAAGAAATAATCCCGAAATAAAAAAATTGAAAGAAAAAATTCGGCAATGGAAATCGAAAATAAATTACCAAATATACAAATAATAAATAATAATAAAAAAAAGAGCATATCGTACCATGCTCATGTAGGGTTCCGAAGCCGAAATATAGAGATGAAAAAACTATGTAGTTACATTTTTTTATGTTCCCCGCGCATAATAAGTACACGCACTTTAGTCACCTATAACTAGAGAAACAAGTAGGCATTAGTATTGTCATTGGCGTAACACGACAGTTGAGGACAGCTCCCCGGAAATTGTATGTTCTACAATATATCAATATATTACGCCCCGTTTACATGACCTGACCTAAGAAAATCTGACTTGCCCCTCATCCTAGGCCAGGAGCTGGGAACGCCCATGATTACTCTTAAAATAGTGTAAACTAAAAAGCACTAGCAAAATAGCGTATCTTAATGGCACTTACGTTATTTTGTTGAGAAACGCATTTTTTCGGCAATAACTCAAAATTCTTATATTCATTTGTTCAAAATAATTTTTTGAACATGATTGAAAATACGGTTTTTAAACCTTTTTAAATTTTTTCATATTTTTTTAACATACGGCTCAAAAACTTAAGGCGACGGGCACAATTTATGCTATGCTATAAGCGATTATTTCCAAAAATACTCAATGAAAAAATTGCTTAGGAACCTTAGTGTTTTTTTAAATAACTGTCGAAATCTGTACCACAGGTTGATGTTTGCTGAAAAACCTTTTTTCAGCTTCTGTTACACGTATGGAGTGCCCTCCTTAAAAATATTTATTTTTGTTATTCAACTACTAGACTAAGTAGGGGCTTATACAAGACACCTATACTATAAATTTTATCAATATACATTTTTTAGTTTTTGAGTAAAATACCTGCTACATACAGACGGACAGACGGACATTACGAAACTATAAGGGTGAAACCCATTTGCTATTTTGGCTCGGAATCCTAAAAACTAGATTTGATAGATTTATAAAAGTTACATTAGCACTAATGAATTTTCACAAAATTAGAAATGAAATGTTACTTACAGTCTTCATATATTTTTCATCTTTTCAGTTTTAATTATTTTTCTTCTTGAAAACCTTATCTTTATATTTTTTTAAATATCATTAATCAAAATTTTTATTAAAATAAGTCAAATTTTAGTATTATTTTATATAGTCAGAAAAAAAATTTTACAGAAATTCAAAATTAACTCTTTAAATATATTGATTTTTAATAACTTTTAAATATATTTTTATTAATTAATGCTCCCTCTGGCATTTTTTTTTATTAATGGTATAATAAGTGAGTGACACATGCACTTTTGTTTAAATATCATTACTAATACGGGAATATTATATGAAGCAATAACTAAACATTCACTTACATTACCCCTCGATGAATACCTAATACAGCAGGGCGTATCGGCGCGCGCCGTCACGGACGTCCCATTAGCGCGATACGACTCGCTTATTGTGTTTTTATGGGGATAATTAATTTCACCTCCGGCTAACTAAGTGTATTAGTTGATTTCGTGGATTATGGCCGTATTGTCTTTGCGGATAAGAAGATATTATATTGACCTATAATCAATTTGATGCGAGTCTTATTACTTTCGATTATGCAAATGTATATGTATACGATTAGTTTCCTTGATAGAATTTTTGAATAAACGTATGGATTATTATTAAATTCAAAAAACATTAATTTAGGTTAGTTTACGGAGCACTTACGTACATATTAATTTATCGTTTTCAATTTATCACCGGAAACTAATATCAAATTGGAAACTGATATAGATAAAGTGCAACTTCTGAATTGTATTAATTTGCGTAGTTCATAATTGAAAATATTCAAGGTAGTGTTCACAAGAGACTGTTTTGCGGACAATCATATCCGAAGCCTATTCTAATAGTATTTAATATTTGTAACTAAATGAATCTTTACAATATTAATAAAAATATTAATATATGTTATTCCCTTTTAAAACCTTTGAAATGGAAAATATAGGATGATTTGATGCCTATTTCATTTATTAAATGGCGTTTGTTCAATATTCATTAAAATTTCTAATTTGAAGGCTATTTAAGTAAATATAGGTTTTCATATTATGAATACGCGTTCCACTAAAGAATTGTCCCTTTATATGTGAAAATAAGAAGTGGGGCGTACTTCAACAAAGTACTAGTATCGAGGTTTGTGACGTTCTGTTCGGATTCAATTATATCGATTCATCCATATTATAAAACTACTTAAACCATTGAGTAATAAAAAAATAGATTTATGATGTTTATTCACTAAATTACTAAGATTATTTGTATTGTGTGGCTCCTTAAGCTAATAATTATATTGTTGTTTTGACACTATATTGCTTCGCTCTATTGTAACGAAATTTGGTAAACTATAACCCTAAGTTTGAGAAGAAATCACATCGTATAAAATTTCGGATAATATTAATATTATAAGTCTTCGTTAACATATTTGGAAAAATTGTACTCAGTCGAGTGCTCTCGCATTTCACTTTCAATGTATTTCTTAAGGTCATTCTATAAAATCGATATTAGTTGTATAGAGACTCGTAGTAAAGAAGCAGATCCGCGGGTCAGCGGTGGGTTGCATGCTGCATGTTGATGCATGTTGCATCCAGGCGTTTAATTATGAAACTTCACAAATTAGTACCTCTATACTACATATATAAAACTATTATAAAGAGTGATAATTTCATATATATAGTAATTGCATTATAAAAGTAACAGACAAAAAAGATCTGACACAGTAGAAAAGCAAGTTTTGTGTATTTCAGTGCGACATTTTACTTTTAAGTGTAAGACTTGAAATCTATAACGTTTAAATGTTACATAAAAGATCATTTCGCGCAATCGTAATTAGAGGTAGATTAAAATCAATCGATATGCATTTATAAAAATATATTTTCTATGTATTAAATCATAAAATGAGTGTTGTAATATTTTTTTTTTAATTTATGCAAAATAATGAAATGCATATTACCAATACAAGAAAAAGAAGAAATTGACTATTCTTCGCTCCCGCTTAGAAAACATTAAAAAATTGCTTTTAGGCCTATTTACACACAACAAGATTTTTTTAAAGAATGCTGAGTTATTATCAAAGTAGTACAAGTCACACATAAAGATAATTTGTTAAAGAAGTTCATTACCCCACACGGGATTACTTGAAGGACGCGGCGGCGCGGAGTTACCACTCGCATGCGTGTCTCTGTAAACTCAAATTACATAAATTGTTGCTTTTGTTTTGTAAAACAATGTATATACTCGAATGTTGAAGAGATTTCTTGGCTTTTCTTCTCGACAGAATTCATTTTCTGCATTTCGTCGGTGAATTTTGACGAGTACTAGTACCATTACACGGACCTGTGTGCTAAGAGGGAATTGAAAAATAGTACGTTCAATGCTTTTGAGTAGATTAGTTAAAAAATAGATTTAGATATCCGACTGTTTAGAATAAAGTGCTCTGATCTGTCTTGGCACTTTCGAAGATGCATTAATTTGGCCTGGCCTTGCTCGAGTTTCGCGTGAATTAAAATAAAAAATCAGTATATAAAGCGAAAATGTCGGCAACTGTCAAAGCGATCAAAAACTTTTCAGTTTTGAGATCGTTGGGATTAAGTTTGACGTACTGAATTCTTTTAAAAGTATAAGTAAAACGTAAAATTAATAAAAATCGCGTTGCACCAAAATTCTTTAAGCCTGACAGCACATGCGAACGTGTTTATCGCCCTATATATGAATGTATGTATGTATGTTTCTTTGGGGAGCTCTAGAGACCCAACGCGTTGACCGATTTTGATGATTCTCATGCCTATCAATTTGTCTCAACCCTGTGATTGTTACTAAGAACATGGCCGTAATCAAATTATAATATGGCGACAATCAGATGCCATATTTTGAATGACTATTTACGATCTATAACGATTAACAATTAGATAGGAACCATTCTCACTTGAATTTTGAAAACTCACAAAGAAGCTGTAATAAAGTTTTTATATAATCGTATAATAAGGTCAAGTTACTGTGAAATTCAATGTAATTTTAAAAATCGAATGACGAACCCAGAATTTTACTGCTTTTAAAATAATTTTAACCATCCTTACCCAAAGCGTTACTTAATACAGTAATATAAATATAACCTTTTAGTTAAAGTAGAACTAAAAAGTAATAAATACATAAAATAATTAAAGTTATAAAAGACCCGACTGCGCAAAAGTGAACTGAAATAAATGTTGTATAAAATCAAATATAATAAATAATTGCAGTAGGAAGCGTACATGTAGCAGGAGTAGCAAGCAGTAAGAAAATTAACGTGAATTCGCTCAATGAACAGTTTCAAACTACAAATTATTATGTTTCATTGGATGATTTTTTACATCAGTTTGTTCCCATCTTTTCAGTCAACTCGTATTTAGTCTTCGCGGTTACATTTACGCTGTACTTTATGAGCTGCGCAGACCGTAAAAGTAGCTAAAAGTAAATTTTGACGTTTTTGATATTTGTGTGTAAAACAGTTTCAATATGAATTCTAACAGTTCTTCTGACTTTGACCATTTAGATATCGTTTAGTCAAGTCAGTGTATTGCTTAAAAATGTGAGTAATAAATGTTTTTTATTTGCTTTAAGCACTAGTTAACAGTCATAGATATTACAATAATGAAATTATTTACAATACTGCTTTTATTGAGGAAAATTTTGATTTTTCTGCTAAATTAAGGGGAAAATCTTAGTTATTAAAAGGGTTGATTAATATTAATATCTTAGATATTACTATTCTATACTGTAACTTTGGAATTTATGAAGTTGATGATTCCCGATTGCATCGGTTAAAGTATTCAGTTATACAACTGAAAATTTATGTAAAAGTAAATGAAAAAAAAAACTAAAATGATGAAATAAAATATTTAAATCCAGAAACCATCAAATAAGTTCCTTTAACTATTTAAATGAACTTATCTTTGAAACAAGTAAAAAGTGCCAAGTAATTACTTTTTGTATCATAATAAGCAAATTTTCATAAAAGTTATAATAAAACTGTGTGAATATCATATGAAAAGTTACGAACGTTTCCTAATCTAACGATTTCAAAAAATTCTGAATTGTGCATATAGACGAAATTAGCATTTTTTTAAAAAGAAATCAGGTGATGATGTTTAGTGATTTTTTATTTAATATTTTTTTAGTTATTTTTTTTAATTCACTATTTTATATTTTATTCTTGTTATAGTGAATTTTAAAATAATTCTATGAAATTTTAATAAGAAAATATTAATCTTAAAATATTAAATGAAACATTTTTTTACTTACTTTACATTATTTTCAATGAAATATTATAGAAAATACAAAATACAAGTTATACAAAGAGAAAGAGAAAGTTGCATGGAAGAGGCATAATGCTTTTTTTTACGTGATGGAAATATATTAATACAAACAACCTAGATTTCCATATTGAATTACATTCATAGTTGAAGAAAAAATGTAAGGAAGTTCGTTCCTGACGGAGATCTTGCAACCGCTCATTCAGTTTTATGTATTAAGTAGATATATCATTGTTATTGTAATGAATTTTCCATTATTTCATACAATTCATTGTCTCGCAATACTATATATCAGATATTCACGTAAGTAATTATCATCGTTTTACCGATTCATTTTTAATATGACGGTAAGACGATAAATATCGAGAGTATAAACCAAAATGATTAAATAAATCTTCTTTTATTTGAATTTAGATAGACGGCACTATACAAACGGTACCAATGGTTTTCAACAGTTTCGATTTCAGTCGCGGTCACCGACCACATCATCACTTAGAAAGCTCTCAGAACAGAGTACTTAATGATCTCTTCGGATTACAAATATAAATGTATTCCGTCTTAACAACGACATTCGCAGGAATGACGTGATAGAAACCGACACCGCGTAAATAAACCAAAGTGAGACGATTTAGCGTCTGCACGCACCGACGTACACACATCGACTCTTGTTCGAATCAAAGCCTATATCCTCTCCATCGCGAACGTAACACATGCCTGCTTAACGGCGTCGCGGTAAACACTAAAACCCCGCACACGATCGCTCAAACGCTCGATGACTTAATTCAAAATCTTCCAGAGATAAGATCAGGCGCGGATTTTCGTGGCCGGAAACGGTGATTAATTATTTCCGTGGCGTGTTATAGCGGGGGAGCTAACGAAACGGCCGCGCGCAACACGAGCGTTTTGTTGCTACGCGCGTTGACGTGTTTACGCTTCAGACTTGCGAAACAAACACGAGTATTTCTGAAAGCGAGAGCGGACCGGGTCCGTTTTTCCGCATCATCTGTTTCATCGTCACTCACATCTTATCGCTATCGTCGTCATCATCATTCAGACTGACATTGTTAATCTAATGTTTGCCTATTCTATTGTGTGAGGTGTTAATTCGAAGAAATCCATAGTAGACGCTAGCCTGCAACATGCATTAACACGCAGCATACAACCCACCGCTGATCCTCGAATCTGCCTCTACACTACGAATCTCTATCCAAAGAATTGAATATTGATTCGAGAGGATTGACAGATATTGAACACCTTAACAAGTGTTAATTTTATTATTATCTTAGTCCGCTAAACGTTACCAAAATAACGGGAAAGTTTTGGATGATATATGAATGGATAAGCATTATTTTTTTTCTTTCTTGTGTTCCGTTCTACAAGCAAGTTACGCTTTCTACTCGAAGGATTTTCATGAAACTTCACAGTATTATAGCTTATAAATCAAAATAAGATAAAACCTATAGGATACTTTCCATTATGCTAGAATCACGAAATTCTGCAAGGAGCAAGATGCACGAGTAAAGGGAAAAATCCGATAACTAATAATTTGTAATTACATTACATGAATTTTTATTTTGTTACTGTTAGTAATTTGTCATTGACAGTTATTTGTCGAGCCATCAAAATATTTTAGACTATGTAACTTTTATATAATATTAATTGTAACACACGTACGTATGAATAAATATAGCTTTAAAATACTCCTTGTAAGGGACGCAACTGTGCAATAGTACCTACACAAAACATGTAACAAAAGGACCTTGATTTAATTACGGATTTCTATATATTTTTTTTAGTAAATAAAGATCATTTCCGAAGGGAATTTTGCCTCTACATGTGGTATTCGACAACGACAACAAAGAGATTACAAACTTACACGTACAGTTGTTGAATATACTGTGATGTAGACTAACGTACGGTAAAACATGTTTTAACTTTACGCCATAAAAATAAAAGATTTCCAAAATTTCAAATATTTTAAAATAATTTCATTTTTTTTTTAAATATGCGCAAATCTCGAGACCAATATCTCGCCAGTGTCGATAACGAAAATAGAAAATCATCGAGACTCTTAATAGAAAAAATATCTATACACAAAGTTAAGTTTGTATGAAACCCTTAGAGTACGAATCCTAGTCGCACTTGTCTTGTGTTTTTTTTTTTTTACTTTAGATTCATTAGTGGAGAACCACTTTTTACTTAAATTCTCTTATTCTGCAATCAGCAAAATAAGGACCCGTTACACCTGCTTAAAAACTCAAATTTTGTTGTGTAAAACCTAACAAATTTTAATATTAAATGGTTTACAGCTCTAAGACTCGAAATACATCAGTAGATATTGTATATATCAGAGAGATTTAAACAATATAATTCTAGAGAGGATATTGATAGTAATTCTATACAAAAACCTTGATCTCGCTATTACCTAGTCATTAACAGTTAGGTAATACTAGTCGATTTACTAAGTTATACTAAATTGAGTTCCTAAGCAACATTAGAATGAGGTATTAGGTAACGCAAGATTCAGTTACTTCTTACTTGTAGGTAGTCGTGGATTACGTTTTTGTTCACAGTATTCGCTTCAGTACAATACTCAAATCTTGTCGGTATTGTTGTGAATTACGCTCATAAGGTAAATAATTAAAAGTACAAAATTATTTCCCTAAAAGTGTTCCAGAATAATACCCTATATTTTTATCTTTAAAATGCATACAACTTCTCCCGCTACCGGTCCCCGTCGACTGCACGTTGTCTACATTTTAAACACAATTTGATTGTTTTATGGTGATTCGAATTGCTGTAAATCTTGTTTGTTTGTAACAGACATGACACGTTTACTATTTGTTTTTTTAAAAGTGATTTATTTGTTAACATACGAAGTAAAAGTTTGAGACGGGCAGTCGAGGGATAACTATACATATAATTAAATTATAAACGAGCCGTGCCGGTACATTAACATTTTTCTCAAAAAAAAAACAACATGCACATTATACTCCTATTACTGAAGGAAAAAAATAGTTTTTAGAATTCATGTCTATCTATTTGTCTACTCTATAGGTTTGGGTATTTTAATCTCAAAAACGACTTAACCGATTTTAATGTGGGTTTCATTGATGTATTGTGATAAGCTTCTTGTAAGATTTAGTGTATGTGTCATTTCAATCGGTTTAAAATAAAAAAAATACATATTTTAATCTGTAGATTGTCTATATATAAAGTCGATGTGTGTATGAATGTATGTATGTATGTTTTCTATAGACTCCAAAACGGCTAGACCGATTGTGATGAAATTTTTAAGTAATCTTCAAATTGGCCTAGCGCATGAGTTTGGTAACGAACGAATGAACAGATTTTTTTTTGTTTTAATTTTTGTACTAACAATGACAGTTCTGCTGTCGATTCGCTATTATTTTCATAACACCCAATATGTTGACACATGATTGTACGTTTTCATTGGATTAATCTTTATATATAAAAATCCAGTGACACCATTTTTGTTCACGATGAACTCTAAAACAGTCAACCGATCTTCATTAAAGTTGGCATTTGTGTGTAATTTGGTCCAACTTGAGAGATAGGATAATTTCCATGCCGATAGGTGGCGTAGTTGTCAAGTACTTGCAGAACAACGTCTTCCGGGCTAGCTAGTTAAAAATAAATAAATAAAATAATTTATGAAAACCATTCCGTACATACACGTGAAAATAAACTTATCAGATAACTTCGATTATTATTCGATGGTTTCGATGGTTCGATGGTTAATTTTCGATGGTTTCTTTCCACATAACTATTCTTAGTTTAATTGTGTTTATTTAATATATTGTGTTTAAAATAATTAACTTCACTCTTGCTTATGGGTAGCTATTATTTTATTTGTAAACTAGCTTTTGTCCCGTCCTCGTCCGTCTGTCGCCAGATCGAAACCGTAAACGGCACAGCGGTCAATAGCACGTGGTGACCGGCAGCAAAATCGAAGTCGTAAACGAAACGGGAACAGAATTGAAATTCGAAAGCGGAAGGGATCGAAATCGAGAACGAAATCAAAGCGAAAATCGAGTATGGGACTAAAATTAAATAATAATTTAACTGAAATCGGAAGGAGAAGCAGTACCGGAATTTGATAGTCAAGCCGGAATCGAAAGCGGGGTCAGAATTTGAATTTACTTAAATCAAGATCAGGTTCGGAATCAAAAGCGGGATTGTGATCGAAATAGAGAGTGAGACAAATTAGCGACGAGAACAGGATCGGGATCAGAATCGATATAGCGATCGAGAACATATTTACGAGTGTAATCAGTATATACATAAAAGGAATAAATTCATAATGCGTTCACGTGGGCGGAGCCTCGGGCAGTAACTAGTATTGTGTAGTAATAGTATTAATAGTAGTTCCGATAGTCAGTTTTACTTTTGCGATCAATACGTTAACTAGTCAAGAACGATTAACTAAAAATGTTAAATAGGTCCAATAGTGAATTATTTTACCTTGATGTTGTTGAATATACACCAACTGCCTGTCTGTGTTTTTAATTTTCACCCAGTTTCAATCCTTAGACTCCTGATAGGTTTATTTGTTAAGAGTTATAATTATTTTTTCTATTTTCCGATATTTTTGATTCAAACACTTATCATTCGAATGCATCGTGATATGAATATTCAACAATATTTACACAAAATATTTGGTTTATTTTTTTAATATAACAAATGCGTTAGAAATATTATAATTGGAGCATATCGAAAAGTCCGTGTACCTTATGTAACTCATGAATAATAATATCAATACGTCTAGAGGTTCCCACTTCCTCCTTATGGCCCTGATCCATTCATAAATCACATTGCGCGGAAAAATTAAATAAAGCAAATACGTAAAGAATGAATACCATGAAATTGATTTTTATATGAAACGAACACGAATTCAATGTAATTGCATTTGTAATCTCATTCCAACTTCGACATTTTATCCATAGACACAAGTATGCACCAAGTCTTTATGATTATGCGATGGCGTCTTTATGATATTAAAATTTTGTCAGTTAAATAATTTGATTTGGTATATAATTTTGGTATATAATAATTCTATTAGCGGTTATTGGAATTTTTTAAAATGAATTGTTAAGGAGTTTCTATGAAATTAAAAATTAAATTTTTAAAAGAGACGTTTCACGGGCATGGATCTGGATTAGATCTCTTTACGTTTTACGAAAAATACACAAAAAACAATTGACAGCGAATTTTCAGGTTTTACTACAAATTCCTAAAACTTGGTTTAATTTTAAGTTGTATAATATCATGAGTTTAAATATTGCGGCACATGAGTTTAAATATGGTGGATAAGATACTTTGAATCCAAGCTATTTCATTGAAAAAATATGAATGGAATAGCATTTGGAGTAAAATGGAATAGAGCAAACAAAAAATAACAACACACTCCTTTCTACTCGGACGTGTTTTTCTTATTATGTCTGTAATGAAATAAAAAGAGATAGTAATATAATTGACAAGCACCCCCTTGTCAAAGGTTGTCCAATATCACAATGTTTATAAAAAAAGTCTAATGCTGTGCCTAACCAAAACTATTATTGGTAATTTTTTTCATTTTGTTTTTAACATGAATTCATATAAAATTATTAAATTTTTTAGGATATTCTTCTGTATCAGTAAACAATCCAACAAAATAAGAACAAAGAATATGTAAATTAAATGTACTTCTGTTCATTCGGGCCAATCTTTGATACGGCAGAATGCTTCGTGATCAAATACCATTGCTCTGCTCCCATATATTATTATTCGTCTTACGGAATTATTTTTTATTCGGCCTTATTTCTACACTCCAAATTATTATTATTTACTCATAAAATCCAGTTAGAAAAACGGACACTTTTTTATTAGCTATTTATTAGCAAAAAAATTATAAGGATTTCATGGTTATGATAAAGATGTTCTATAAAAAGATAAAAATGTTATGAAAATAATGTATACCTCATTAATCGTGATATTCATAATAAATAAGATACGTTTATTTAATCATTTAGTTTTAATTATACTCATTTAAAAATATGATACCGCCAATTTTCAAAGTTTCTACACATTTGTCTACGCAAAGATTGCCGTAATATAACACAGCATTTAATACCTGTGTTTAATAAATGTGGAAATATATTAAGATGTTAGAAAATGCTCTGTTTAATTTATTTAACTGAAAAGTCACGAAAATGTTTTAGTTTTTCTAAAACATATTTCATATATTTAGTGTAGTATTTCTGGGGGGTCTTAAGATAAAGCTGCCAATTATATTAATTTACGAATATCGGTTACATAGAAAATGTTTAAACAATCCCATTTTGATATTAAATTTATTAAATCTTTCTACACTGACAAAATAAAAGAAAATAACCGGCCAAGAGCATGCCAGACCATGTTCAGTGTAGGTATTTCGTAGCCGTTACCACAAATAAATGCACTATGGATGAAAAAACTACGTTGTCACACTTTTTTTCTTGTTTCCCGCACAAAGTAAATATAATCACTTTTGTTGCCCATAAATAGAGAAATAAGTAGGTATGTCGACTATTACTCTTAAACTAGTATAAACGAAAGTGCACCAGTAAAGAGCGTGTCTTCATGGCACTTGTGTCCTTTTGTTGAAAAGCGAAATTTTTAGGCAATAACTCTAAAACAGTTAGATCCGATCCGATCACGTTCAAAACAATTTTCGTTGAAAATATTTATTAAGAGTTAGATTTGTTATTTTTTCACATTTTTTAGACATATAGTTCAAAAAATAAAGAGAAGAGATACAATTTATGCTACTTTCGTAGCGATAATTTCCGAAATTATTAACTTAATCAGAAAAATTGCTTAGAAACCTCGATTTTTTATTAAAAGAACTCTCTCAATATGTGCCACACGTTGATTTTTGCTAAAAAAAAAATTTGTTGCTTCTGTTACATGTATGAAATTCCCCCCTTAGAAATATTTACTTTTACTATTTAACTACCGAATTTAAGTAATGGCATATAGAGGACACTTATACTCCAGTTTTTATCAATAACGATTTTGTAGTTTTTGAGTAAAATGTCTGTGATATACGGACAGACGGACGGACATAACGAAACTGTAAGGGTTCCATTTTTCCCATTTGGCGCGGCATCCTTAGAACCTGAAAACATTGCGAGGAAATGATATTGTGCAACTTTTATCAGTTCCATAAGTTGAAAGTATTTAATAAATATTAATAAATGATTCGGTTTACTTTTAGCCTAATAAAATATTCGGAAACATTACATTTTGTCAACTCCTTGATTTAATTCATACCGAATTAGTAACTATTATCTTAATATTTATTTACCAGTATTTTAAAAATTAAATTGAAAATAATTAAAATAATAAATATTTTGCAGTAAGACAATGAAAAAATTATATCAAACTAATGATGACTGTTTGTAAAACTGTTTGTAAAAACTTTAAAATCGACTATTCATTGTTTAACAAATGCTTTTTGGTACTATGACGCACATATTATTCACTTTTTATATTAAATACTCATAAATATTAAAACAAACACTTCTAAAACATTATGTCCTTTCTATAAGTTCAGAAATTGTTTTCTTCCATCACGCTACAAACGTGGATTTTTCTAATTCAAGTGTGGACGACAATAACTGTTGATATTCACCAAAATAACACATTTTTAATTTTGAGAAAATCATTTTCACCTGCAGATTTTCGCCGCTCGACGAAAAATACCTACGCAACGTTTTATTAAATAACTCACAGTTCCGTTGACGTTTTTGTAATATAATATACGAATTTTCTCATCTGATTCATCAGCAAAATAAATAAGAAACACGATACACGAGGAATTATAGCGAAGATACCGCCGAGGAAAAGGAAGTAGGTCAACGAATCACCGATTCCACGGAGGACATTCATCATGGAGGCCCAGAAGCGAGATAAGTGGTCTGTCGCACATTTTTCTTCGCGGCGCACAAATACAAATACCGTGCTACGGATATAAAGAATAACGAAACACCAATATCCGAAACTTAATCTGTTCGGAAATCCAGCACAGCCAGGCCCCGTGCTTATGTCCTCGAAATCGATTTGTACTCGGGCTGCGGCGGCGTTTCTCCAAGTTTTTCTCGTTCGGCGTTTTCAATATCCGCTTTTGTACGAAATAGATCTATAACAATCTATCGGAATTCTGTAAAATTCTGTAATATATATTAATCTGCGGAAGGAGAATATATATTAATCTGTATCTTGGAAAGCAATTTATAATTAAAAATACTGTTTCGGTTGTGGTTTAATAATTAAAAGTATCAACATTAGATCCGAAGGTATCGATTCCTATTCTGATCCGATTCTGACTGAGAGTGAATAAACCAATCAGTTTTTAGTTTAAGTCAGATGATGCCATTCGCTCTGTGTCTCGGAGATCACGTCAAGCTGCCGGTCCCGGACATTGTCATGGTAAATGGTATGGCTAATGTCAAGAGATCAAGGTTCAAGTCTCTCATTGTGAAGTGAAAAGATTGTGGAACTATGTGTTCCAAAACCTAATATAATATGTATTGTTCGATCTTAAATCAATTATTGACATGAATTGATACCCTCTACTAATTACACAACTACCAACATTTGCGCACCGGAGCGAGCGCGGGCCGGACGCTCTCTAAAATACAAAACATTAAACCTACGAGCACTCGTCATCTTGTCATCATCCAAATTAACTTTAGAAACGCCTTGCGTTTTTCTTCAATCGTTCTTCAAAGAAAACCCTGTTTTTCCATCATAGTCACACCGTGTGTGATTATAACCAAGCCATTACAAGACCACGTCGAGTCGTCGCTGTCTGGAGTGCGAAAACTACTTTGGACCATGCTCCAGGAGTGGCGGTGAAGAAAATTGGTGAGTGGATCTTTTTATCTTAAACGAGATTGAGAATTGAATATACAATCCATTATTTTATTTCATCGTATACGGTACGGAAATTATACCCAACCCGAACATTGGCTGGATAATTATCCCAAATATATTATAGTTGTATATTTCTGCACATTTACAGTCATACACACTCCTATATGTACATCAATTTTAGTGCTATCAAATTCACAATTTAATAGCACTAGACAAAAACCTAAATCTAATAATTTATTGGAAAATAAAAATTATCGGTGTATAAACAATTTAAAAAAATATATAACTTAATATACATATATAAATAAATATACTCAGTTGAAACAATAAGATAGTATTTTATGTACGTAAAAATGTAATTATATAAATTTTGTATAAATAAAAAGAGTTGCTTAGTTTCAGCACTTCTTTTCAAATGCAATATGTATATGGAAAGTTGGCAGCGGTTAGGTGAATCAATTTATGTTTGAATTCGCTTAGTTCGAAAAGTTTAACCGTCTCATCAATCCTGCCTAAATGGGTTATAATGTACACACTAATTGGTTATGTGCATCAAAATACAAATGTAATGAATATATAGACTTTATTCTTATAACCATATACACGAAATGAATAGTTTCCAAATGATAAGACTGTGTTTCATGTAAACATTCTATCCTATACGAATATATGAAATTTTATAAAAGTAGAAATGAAAAGAAAACGCATGAATAAAATGGATTTCAGATGAAATTCTCATTCCTCACAAAGATAACCGCAGCGATTAATATTAGTCCCTTTTCTTCCGGATACATTAAACAGTTAAACATTTCGCATTCGTTCGCAAGACTCGCAAAAAGCATAGACATCTAAGCGTTACAGAGTACAACCTAAATAAATCTCTAGATTTATCAGCCATGACTTTTACGGCCCCGCAAAAATCCCGATGTTTTTTTTCTTTTCTTTATTGTTTAGTGCACGCTGCCGGGTGATATACACAACCCATGTTACTTCCGAGGGTTTTACCGCGAACCTCGCGTTAGGCCGAGTCGAAGTTTTAAGATTGGGATCTTTGTACAGACCTTAATCTTGGGATGGTAGTGCGTTTTAATTACTCCTCGTTAATGTTTTACTAAAAATTATTCGTGTTTACGTGTAGTTGTTAATGACTGTTAATGATGTTGCGAATTGAATCTTTAATAAGATTTGACTGAATTTAGAAACTATTTTCTTGTGTATATAAATCGCACTGAAAATACTTTTTTTAAATATAGCGATTATGTTGCTAAAATATTACAAATAAAGGGATATACACATTTCTTCGATAAAATAAGAAGAGTGTCTATAAAAGCTCTCATTATAGTCTTGAACCGGGACTGTGGTTCTAAGCCTGAGCTTCAGTTCTGAAATTGAACCTTTGCTTGCACTATTATCGTCACTATATTTGTACATTTTCGTAATTATTTACCTGGCCTTTATATATTGTTTATAGAATATTTGCTAAGAAAACCGTCTGGAGCTTTAACATATAAAATTTGATATATAGAAAATCAAAATGTAAAACATATCGAGAAGTATGTGTTATAAGAAATAGGTATTGACATTATCATACGATCTCACGGATCGGGGTGTAGAAGTGAAATCATTAAAAATGCAGCATTAAAACCATTCTTATGTCATAGTTACATAACTTACTTACTGTGCCAATGTTTCGCAGCTGTCGAATTACTTCTTGATGAGAACATAAAATGTTTATGCAGGCAAAGTCGTAGTAGTAAACTAGTGTAAAGGATTATTTCTACTGTTCAAATTAAACCAAACGAAAATAAAAATTAACCCGCAATGTTTTCGTTCTATCATTCGAATAAACAACGACGGCTTTGTGATTCTTATTTGCATGCCAATCCGTTTGCGGGTTTGCAACGTTGGATCTCTACCTACCATATTTTTGCATTTGATCATTTGTTCAGAGATGCTAATGGACTTTATTCTATTTCATTTTATTCGCACAGAACACAAAATATAGCTATTGTTACTGATTTGCAGTGCAACGACACTCGTGACCTACGAAAAAATGGTAGATATTTTTTTTTAATTTGTAACGCTATATCTCGACTCGTATATAAATCAATCCTTTACGTCGCCATGTTGTTATTTGTGCTTAAATAACATAAGGTAAAATTATGTGATAATCGCAGTGGAAATGAAAAAAGGATAGGTATCGAGACTTAGCCACTTTTCCTTTCGCTTAGACATTTACGACAGCCCGTTCGGCTAGGAGTAGTAAACGAACTTTATTACTCGCGTACCGTTTCCTATATTAGTTGACACTTACTACGGTACTAGATAAATAGATTCCGATAGCAAACCGTTGCTGATTCGATTTAGGAATATGGATATGTTGAATTCTGGTCGAGTTACGCGCTGTATTTATTATGTCGTGATATGTATCAGTTTTGTGAGTGGCACTGAATGCCACTAAAAGTTTTCTAAAATAAACTAAATTATTTATAAGTATTTTCTATAAGCAAGTCTATGGCAAATACGAACCTAACATTGAAGAATAAAATATGATTTCATAAAGATTTATTCCATTTTTATTGGAACTACTAAGCTAAACAAACTACCTTTAAAATTGTAATTTTAAATTTTACCGTCTAATTGCTCATTTATATTGTACACAATATCTCTATCATTAATATTTCTTAATTAAAATAAATATTTTTGAAATACAGATAAATAAATAAGCATATGCGTTTATTAAGCACTTTATATGGGTGCCTGATTATTTCGAATCGCATTACATAATTTTTAATAGTGCTTAAATAAAAAAGTATTTTTTTATTTTATTTTTCGTATACTTTTTATAATATTCTTATTTAAGGAGACAAAATAACCTAATAAGGTTTTATACCTTTCGTTTCTTTAGAAAAAAAATTTAATGATATTAATCCTTTTATTTTCATTTACATCTATGAATTGGGTTAAATATATTACTATCATTTAAGTTAAACCTACGTTTTTCAATGAGTATTAAAAACCTTCGACTGCTTATAATTATACTTAAGAGACTTAGCGTTTTTATAGTCCAGCTCTTATTTAATTTTTGACGTTTCGTTTCTTAAAACCGAAATTTTAATAATTAAAATTTAAATTTTATTTTTACATTTCAATAATAAGATACATGATAGACGATCAAGCTCCGCTAGGGATAAAAGTGATCTAGTTAGGTCTATTTTGTAACTCCATTTTTCTATCGGCTAAAATAATTTCTAATATAAGGATGATGTCAGTTAATATATCATTTCTGAATCAAAAAAAAAAGTTAATATTGTAGCAAAAAATCAAACTACACCAACTGTAGACAAAGCGATACAATCAGTTTCTATACACTGTTATAGCTGGCTTCTTGTTACTTTATATTCAAGTTACTGAAAAAGTATTTAAAAAATGTAGTAAAATTATATTTAGGAACGATTTCAACCTTCTGTGTAGGCATTACTACAATCAGAACTACTAACAAAGTCCTGTAGTTGCTTCATACTATTGCTAATCTTTTTATATTGTAGCTCATTTTTCGACCTATTGCGAAGGTAATGGCGCTACGTGCCTGTCAAGTCACAGAAACGAGTTTTCCTAAAGTTGAGACCTAATAGCTACAAAGATTATTCGCCCCGGGAGCTTAGGTACCAAAATTGTTACTGAAATCATTAGAACCGAACGTAATATATCTACACATTCCTCTGATAGATAATTGTTATGTATTTCTCATTATCTCAAGCTTTATTCTAAAATTGAAAAGTTATTGGTTTATTATATAAAACTGCTTTGGAATTCAAGAATTAATTGGCCGTACCTATCACATCTATTATTATAAGTCATTACCCGCCCAATTCATTTTGCGTAAGTTAAAAATTAGTAATTATTATTTCTCGATTCCATTCTAGATTTTTATCTCAGTTCCGTCCTCCACTTCACTGCTGATTCTTTGTTCATATTCTTTGTTCGAGCAGTTTCATTGTCAGTTAAAAACTACTGAATGGAATATAGGACTGGCTTTGATAGTTTGAGTCGGAATCACTTATAGAGTTTTAGGTTATTAATAATGCCTATTAAAAATAAAAATGTACGTTTGTTCGTATGTAGATTTGTTGAATATACAAGACACTCTTTATTTATTTATCTTATTTAAAACATTTTTTTTTGTTTAGTGATCTGTCAATTCTAATTTTTTATTCGGATGACAGCTTTGACATATTCTGTATCTTTTAAACAGTTCATAAAATTAGATATATTCTTGGAATATTATAAGCCTGGAAGTTGCCACCTTTCATCAGGTTATGGGCCCATGTTTCTAAAATAAAAAAAGAACAAATAAAAATATTAGAAGAATCTTTTCAATATGACTTTATCCTTGAGTGTTACAATGTTTGAGCTTTTGATTAAAGACAACTATGAAACATAGAAGATTCACGTAGAGGCGTTATTGATAAAGGATTATATGTGGGAGTATGTTAATGGTAACAAGCTGATCCCTGTTCTTGTTCAAGGTAATGAAAAGAATATGGAATCACGGAATCAATGGATTAAAGCTGACCGTAAAGCTAAATCAGAATTGATATTAACAATTAGTTCTACAGAATCACAGCATGTTCGTGGACGCGATACTTCCCGTGAAGTTTGTGTGAAATGGGTCAGTGTATGCATCAAAAGAATCTTCAATAAAATCCTTACTACTTTAACAACTAATGCTCAATAAAATGTAAGAAGGTGGAGATATCAGAGATCATGTATTGAAATTATGTTACCAATATTGAAATTAAGAGCAGGAATGTGAGAAAAGCCGACACTAGAGCCAGAATTTACACTTAGAGAAGCACCGTGATCGGGATTTAAATTTACAGCAAGATCGGTAATTATACAGGATGAAAAATAAATTATGTCTAAGTGCGTGAAACCGCTGGCATACTTAAATCATGAAAAGAAACAATTATTGCCAAATTTTGATTTATGTCCAGCAAAATGGGCGAGTAATGTCAATTGCACATATTTATCTTAAAATTAAAAAAAATCGTATAAGTTTTCACTTCTCTGAGTGTTTATAAGCACAAACAAGGTTTTCTTCAATTGTACGCTTCATAACGCAAAGCTTTCAGCTTATCGAGGTCAAGCAATTTCCTTGACTTAAATTGTTACAATTATATTTACATTACACTAATAGGATAATATGAATAAAAGTACATAAACAAAAATACTGCTATTAACACATTTGATACTTACAAAAAAACTATCAATTAATTTAATATAAAAAAAGTGTTTGGAAATAAATGTTATCTGGACGTCATGGTTTCTGTGTTTATAGATCCTGTATGTAGTCATAACACCGGGCGAAAATTTTCACGTATCCAGATAATTATTTTTCATATCTATATAGTCATAGCGAGTAGTTTCGAATTTAATATCACAAATATTGCATTTGTTAGAATTCATTATGATACATATGTATTTTTTCTGATGTGAAGGTGGTGACTTCACTTAATCCATGAAATGTTTTAAAGTATGTCAATACAGCTAGGCGCTTACGGGTGCATGTCATTTTAAGTAATTCGTTTTAATTTTTTTTCTTATCAGTTCCTGAGGAAAACAGTTTTCTTTTATTCTTCGTTTTATTTTACCAGTCAGCAATAGACTTTATTTTTATTAAAAACTAGATTTCGCCAAGGGCACTGCCCGCGTGAACATAGAATAAATTCCTGCATCTTTTATATCGACTGATAACGCTGTCCACATAATCCTGAACTTGTTCTTGGATTTAGTTTCAATTTTGACCTCGCTTTTAATTCTGATTTTGGTCTCAATCTTGATACCTTTTCTGTTGAAAATACGCAACATAGAAAATATTGAATATATGTTATATATATAATATAGCAATATAGAAAATATCGCAGCTAAAAGCAATAAAATCTATCCTATTTGTTACTCCGGGGTATAAACTATTACTATTACCGTGAATCGCGGAATCGGCTTAGCATCAATGTATCTGCAGGGGGACAAATCCATTGGCTCGTACCTTCACTGGATAAGTCACGTCCGCCAGAAGCTCGGGGCGCAAAGAATAATCTTGGGAGGAGACGTCAACGCCTGAAACATCTGGTAGGGAAGTGAACGTAATGGTGCACATGAAACGCAACTCCACAACTTTCTCCTCCTCGACACAAAGGGACTGCATATCCTCAACGAGGGAAATATCCTCACGTTCGAGGTGTACAGAAGGAATCGCCTCTTCAAAAGCGCAGTGGATATCACGGCGTACTGACTACTAGCTGATAAGGTTTGCTGGAAAGTAGAACGGGGAGTAACATCCTCGGACCACAATGCCATGACTTTTCTTCCTAGCCTTGCTTTACGAGGTCAAGCATGGAAATAACTAGGAAACATAAGTTCCCAGCGAGAGCTCGAAAAACCTGTCCATTTCCGCAAATTGCCGGACTCAGAAAGAGCGCGAGACAATAGATCGCCTCTCCATAGAAGGGCTCCACATATTCACCGACGGAAGCCATATCCAAGGAAAAATCTGTGCGGCCCTCACTGAATGTCGAAACGGAATGGAGACTCGACGTTCCGACTAGAGACCTTCTGCACGGTGTTCCAGGCAGAGATATTAACTCTGAAAATGGCCATAAAAAAGGTTCTGCGAGGCACAGACAAAACAAATGACATCTTAAGCGACTCTATATCAACGCTGTAAGTGTCGTCTGTCCCAAAGACGTACAATCCCTTGGCCCATTCAGTAAGAACAGACATATTGAACATCGTTGAGGAAGGACGAACGTTGCAACGTTGTGGGTGGGGGAACGGCGGAAACCTATGCGGGAACGGCGGATAACGAGCACGCAGATGAGCTCGCCGGGAACACTGCCCTAAAGAAGAAAACCAAGGCGGACTATGATACTACGAACCACGCCAAAAGAGTGATTAGAGTGGCGAGCCTGGAAAAGTGACAGGAGAGTTACGTCGAAGAAAGCAAAGGTGAAATAAACGAATGCTTCTTTCCCCGAGTAGATACAGCGTACAAAGTCTTGAGGGAAACAGAAATGATGAACAAGACGGGTTCGCGCAATACTTGAATAGATTCAAGTTGAAAAGCTCGCCGTATTGCCTCTGCGACTCCGAAAAGATGCTAAACATTCTGCACGTAACATAAGAGTACAAAATGGTTATAAAAAACCATGCAGGTGCCGAGGAGGAGATTGAGGGCCAGATGCAAAGAAAAAATTTTGCAGAATTTATAAGTGATAAAAGGAAAAAACTGAAGTTGTTTCAATACTGCGAAGCGGTGGGGAAGCGATGCAACACGCTTAATAAATTAGAAATACGATTAAACATAAAAACACGTCGGCATACGCCACGAGGACACTTGTAATGATTAAAAATAAATGACGAAACAAATAAGTGGATATAATTAGACACGCGAAAGGTTTTTCGGGTGATTAGCGAAAACTGCCAAATTTAAAGAAAATGTATATATATACATATAAGACTGAATGTTTGAAAATGTTTATAAAATACAATAATGTTTAAAAATAACTCTGTGTAATATAATACACAAATAGATTATGAGTATTATTAAGAACAAAAAAAATTGAGTGCGTGTACTTATGTACGCGCGTGAGAAGTTATACATCTTTAGCATCATTAATAAATAGTTTTCAATTGCATACAAATAATTACAATGAAATAATAAAAGGACTGGAAAAGGATAGTCAACACAGTCAATAAAGCTCAGTCTAAGAAATGTTTATACACCCTCATACTATTCAGCCCTCGGCACATGCTCACTTTGGCATCGGGTCATCCATCTAATCAATTAGACATAATCTACATTCATAACAAACGGAACGAAATTTTTTTTCCAAATTTGTTGGAGTTGCATATTCATGCCAATACTCGTCAAGACGAATCAAACAATCCTAAACTTGATGGGGTTGCGTCGTTTAATTACGGAGTTCCTAATGGCCACCTTCCAGCTCCATCATCAGATCAGCTCTATATCATAATAATCTTGCATTGTCATCCGATTTATACATGCATGCGAAATTTCATTTAACTTTTAAGAAAATAAATAAATATTTATTGTCTTACATTAAGACTTAAGTGTAACATAAATTCTCTCATTATGTTTCGAATTCGACATTCATTCGAATGTTGAATTTAAATTCGAAGCGGGCATCTTCAACCTGTTAATTTTGTGTTACACTGATGCGCGCGCATCTTAAAATTTCATTTCTCATCATTTTTTCATAACGCGCCTAAAGAAGTATAACTTCAAAAAAATGTAAAATTAAAATGAATAAAAATTATGCACTGGTATAAGACAAATATAAAAGAAAGGGTATGAAAAGTAATATGTCTAAAATGTTTGTCGCCTATTTGCCACAAGAGTGCAGGATTACATAAAAAAATTACCATACTAAATGTTATCAAATTTTATGTAGTATTTTTTACCAGGTTTGCTAAAAAACTTACAAACAGACAGACAAAACCTCTATAAACCATTGGAATGTTTTCTGTCAACTATCATATTACTCCCATAATAGTTTTTCTTAAATACTTTAAATATACAGATTTGATTCTTTCATCTTCTACATCTTATACGGGCGTACTTTTTTAGTTTAGGGTAGTTTAAAAATTACCGTATTCAGTACGAGGCATCGAAATATTCCTACATAAACAAAATAACCATTCGAAACTGGTTTTGTAGTAGGCGTGGCATACGATATTGGCTTCGCCGCCGTACATATGTTCATGTGTCCTCATTCTTTCTCTTTCTGTCGTCAACGAGTGTCTTCGTTCTTGCTCTTCAGTTAAGAATTAACCCATTCAAAATTACATTTAAAAAGGATAATAATAAGGTCTTTTGTAAGAGATTATTTCCTTTAAATATATATCGTACATCCTCATTTACATTTGTGTGAGTCATGTTCCACGAATGAAAGTAAGTTTATTCGACGTTAAAATTCTACGTTTTTCTATTTCGATGGTACGAAGCTACTCGTGATCTATATCATAATATTATAGATATACATATATATCCGATGATTTTGAAAGCGATCCTAACTCTAGTAATGCTGAAGACTGTCCTGAGCTTATGTACCTTTTCTAGTAAGTACTGTAATGTATTTGAGCTCATACAAAAAGATGCTTTTAGGGTGTTTACGGGAGTTCCTTTGTATCGTAAAAATCAAATGTTGTCCGACAAAAATATACGGACCGGACCGCATTCGACCGATAAAGGAGCTGATGAGACTCGAAGGAGAGAAAAAAAAGAAGATTCCCCGCTATAAAGGTCTGCTGTCCTACGAGAGAAAACGTAATTTCGTGTTGCGAGACGAAAGAAAAAAAATATCGAATTACCTCACTCGACGTCCATTTGCAGATGGTAAAAGATATATATATATATATATACGTTTGTATAGACGGACCGCTTTTAAAATTGAATATAATAATCTCCATGCAAAACAAAATACCCTATGAAATGTTGTCGTCGGCCTCGTGGAAAATAAAACGTAGAATTCAACACAATGAATACGATATTACCTTTGGAAAACTGTCGGACTCCCTGGAGACGGTGATAGATTGAGCGGAGCGTCTGTGCCTTTATAAGGTTTTGTGCTGCATTACACATTTATTTGTAATATTAAACATTATAGATAGCTTGTTTACTTTAGTTGTTGGTTGTTATGAGGAGTTTGTTACCGAAGAAATTGTAATGTATGCGTAAATGAAATAAATTTGAGATATAAATGTGTTGTACAAAAGACAATAAAATTCTCACTTTTTTTCATAATATGTATCATATATCTTTCCTTTCTCTCATTATGATTTACATATAAAATAGTTAAAATCTATAACGAAAATTATATATATAAAAATTAGTCGCATTTTAAGATATTTTTTTCGTTTGTACTGTTATTATACATATAACATGTTCGACTGTGATAAAATATAAACGATGTTTAATGAGAAAGACAATTTTCAACATACGTGGTTTTATTAGAAAACGAGCAGACGAGCCGTCAGAGAGAAGTTACCAGTGCGTTACTGGCCTCTTGGGAGAGAATAGGATACCTAATGGAGAGGAATCGGGTAAATGGATGGAGTTGTAGGGGAGTAGGTCACCGGCACTTTCACTCACTGAACAAAACACAACAGCGAAAGCTGCCACTTCACGTCCCTATTCTGTGAGAGTGTAGTTCAGCCGGCCGATTTTCATGCTAAAGCGAAATCAGCCACAGCATGGCTCAAACATAATAAACTATGAACAATACCACATTGACGATTAACGTCATATAGTCTGTTGCTTAAAATATTATTGTGGTAATTGCTTTTTCATTTTTAAAATAAAGCGACAAGAACAGAAAATATTGGCGAATCGTGTGATTCAGTTTTATAAGTTAAATGGTAAATCTGCACTGCTGCACAATTTTCTCAAAAAAAATATTTGAAAAATGGGTGATTTTGGATAATTAGGAGATACGGGGATAGAGGAGATACACAATTGAGACTAATTTCTAATCAGCCAGCTGATAAGGCTACTTCAAGCAATATTAAACGAATGGAAAATCTCTTCAAATAAAATCTATCTATGTCGGTTCGAAACGCAGCTCAAACACCAACTAAAGAAATCTTCTATATTCATAATAAAGTTAGATATTCTAGGTGTAAAATTCTATTCGAAATTATTAACACCAAATTATAATCGAGATCAAGAAGTGAGAGGAAAGATAGATTATAGAAAACTTTAAGAAAAGTCTTTGAAATAAATTCTCGTTATCTATTACGAAACTTACGTGATAAAAGAATTATAGTATATTTTTCTTCATAACAAAGCTTAATGTAGTAATCACCTAAGATTAACATTAATACGAAGCTTTAATTTCACAACGTCCGTAAAAATATATTGCACATGAAAAATAAAATAAAATAAGCCTTTATTGCTGTTTAACAATGTTTATTAACATACTAATAACTTAACCAGTAATTGAATATGAAACCAGTTTTTCTTGTCCTTCGACAAAGGCCTCCTCTAAAGCTTTTCAATTTGTCCTGTCTTTTGCTGGTACAGAATGGATATGCATTCTGTACCAGCTATCTTTTTCATATTTCGTCTTCCCAGCGTTTTTTCTTTTGGTTTTTGTGTCTCGTGGGTAACATTCCGTTATTTGTTTTGTCCACTTCTCTTTTTCTTCCCTTAACATAAGTTCTGTCCATCTCCATTTTTGGCGTTTGTAGACGACATGTATATTTTCAAATTCAATTTTCTCTTTATATCTTGTTATCTTACGTTGCCTATTCTCTTAACTCCGGTTACGCTTCTTTCAATACCGTTCTGACGTACTTCATTTTTTATGTTGCTGCTCAGTTAAAGCCCATTTTTGACATCCTTACGACAAACAAGAGAAGATGCACGTGTTAAACACTTTCTTTTTTTCTCTAATAGACATATTTTTGTCTTTCATGACTTCGCTCCGGGACTAAAAGCGTTTCCAGATGTTTTTTTATCCTTATATCTATTTGTTTTTGCATAATTCCTTCTGTAGGTATTAGTTAACCCAAATATATGTATTCATTGATATATGTATTCTATTTATCCACCATTTATTTTGATGTCTTTTTGAGTTGAGTTTGTCATCACCTTTGTTTTCAATGTGTTAATTGATAAATCTACCTTGGCGCTTTCATCTGATAGTTGAAACATATCTTTTAAGTTATCTGGATTCTCTGAAAATACGACAGTATCGTCTGCGAAACTTAAATGGTTAAGATTCTCGCCGTTGATGATGAGTCCGTTTTTTTTCCCATTCCAGGTTTCTAATGACCATTTCCAGGCCACCAGAGAATAGCTTGGGATAAATAGGGTCTCCTTGTCCAATACCTCTTTCAATAGGAAATTTTCTCCTGTTCTTTCCAGCTTGACATTAGCAGTACTCTTTGAATAGATGTTCTTGAGTATTCTGATGTATTTGACCTCAACTTTCTGATTTTCTAGAACCCTTCAAATGCTATTGTGGTCTAAGAAATCAAATGCTTTATTAAAATCTACAAATCTTAAGTAGTAAACTTTGTTGTATTCTTTATACTTTTGGAGCACCTGTCTTACAATACGTAATGGTCTATTGTTGAAAACTTACTTCGGAAGCTAGCCTGTTCTTTGGTTTATCTCCTTTTTTATGAATTAATGTTATAGTAGATTTTGTCCAATCATTTGAGATGCTTTCGGTTGACAAAATGTTGTAAAATAGTTCTGTTAGTCTAGGAGCAATCACCGATAATGTAACTTTCAATATCTTATTAGTTATTTAATCTGAACGCCAAGGCTTTGTCCAGTTTCTGGGTGTTGATCGCTTTTATGATGTTTTATTGGTAGCAATTCTGAGTCTGTCGTTATTTGTTTTTGTTCTTCTACTAATTCTGTTGTTTGTTTTTGGTACAATGTTCTGTAGTAGTCTGTAGCGATGTCAAGTTTTCTTGTCTCTTACTTGTAGAGCTTTTATCTTTAGTTCTAATGTTTAGCATCCACATTTTGTTTTTGTTCATTTCCTTTAAAGCTTTAAAGGAATATACATGAAAGAACTTGATAATTTCTAAAAGTATAAAGTATAGTAATATAAAATTTTCATATTGTTTATATAATAAAATAAGATGACGATTCATCAAATAATAACATATTTTGATGAACATAATACTGTATATAATTTTCTAAAAAAGCAAATTCAGATATAATTAACATATTTTTTTTGGAATAGGGCTAATTTGTTGTATGATTTACCTTTAGAGGTAATTTTATGATACGTATAGATATAAAAATAATAATAAATACAAAAATAAAAAAGGCGACTCCATTAGTATAAGAACACAGTATCCATTGTTAAGCGACCGAATAATGTGACAACGCAAGAAACACGAGACCGGTCTTGCTTAGATCTATTTCTTTTAAGCCGGTTTATTTCGGCTTTTAATGTTACTTAAAGTGAAGAAATTCAAAAGATCATCGATTACTCATTATAATACGTGATTGTGCATTTATTACAAATAAACTAAATTTTTCTTATCAATAATAAGAAACACCATCCTTTTTCATAGCTTTTTACGTGTTATTTTTGTATTATTTAACAGAACACTTCAACGTCATAACGGAAGGTGCAATGAATACAATGAGTGCTAAACTGTTTGTTTTAGCACTCATTTACTGCTGCCGTTTTTGAGCGCGGGACTATACATCTTCCTTTTTTTAAAAAGTTCAATGGTTTTAATGCATAATATTACATAATAATAAAAAAAAAACAAAACATATCAATCAAGATCAAGATTTTATTTACTCTGAAAATAAATACACTTTTTTTACACTACATTTTAGTAAAATTAACAACACGACATTTCTGCAATTTATTTTTATGATTTTTTATTTCGAGGTTTCGCCGCCCTTGGTTGAACGCCACGGCACAGGAAAACAAATACACGCGATTTCGCATCTGGTGCTAGGTGTATAGCGCGCCACCAGCGCCCTTCAAACATATCACAAGTATTTATTTGAAAGGTGACTTGTTAAAATCAGTAAATTATAATCTTGTAGATACGAGAATTAAATAACCTAAAATAATATTTATACCATTTTATTAAGCCGATTTATCGTCGGTCTATCGCGATATTTGTAAGAAATTTCACAGAATGCAAACAGATATTCAATATAAATTTCGCATGTAATAAAATATAACCTTTCGACATTGGATGACAATGCAATGTTAACAATAAGAAATATAACTATCGAGATAGACTCGATAATAGAAATAAAAATAAACTGTTTACATGTTAGTCTCTTACAAAAAGTCATGAACTCATTTATACTGCAAACACAAGCATGTTTAATAAGTCGCTGTAGATATTTAAAACATAGCGTTAAAGAAATTTAAATTCTGCATTAAACAATTACTTAGTTAAAAATATTATTATAAAATTTGCGATTATTTAGAAGAGAAAAATATCGATGGACATCACCAGCTTGACCTATTATTGGGTATCTCATTGAGTAAAACTTTTGTTTTTAACTGTAATTATATACATATTAGTTTAATTAATTAAAATAATCAATTATAAAATTAAAAGCTGAGAGTTTTTAGTTTGACGCTCGTTCCTGTGCACGGAAAACTTAACGAGACATAAATGCATATTTTAATGACGTATTTCTCGAGTTATGTATAACCCACGAAATAATTATATGATTTAATTTTGATTTGTTTTAGAAAAGCAATCACGTCATTTAATAACTGTAAATACAACTAAAATACTGATGTTCTAAATGGCCGCGTAAGCAGAGAGGGCACTAGTGAGCTAATACTTCAACCCTTAATAGCGCCATAAAGGCGCCATACACCATGTGGGTAAAACTTTTTTATCACATATTGCAAGAAAGAAATGACAGAGTGTCCTTGAGGGCTTAGAACTTTTTCATCGACTGAACACTCTTGTCGACTCCCGTGTTCGATGAACAAATATACTTTCAGCGTCGGTACTGATGGCCGAACGCGTCACTGTGACGGTAAATCTCGAGCTTTTTAGACCGATCCGTATTATTCTAACAATTCTCTCCACAAACAAAAATGAAATCCCTTTATGAGCCGATGCGAGGTACGGTTTTTTTAGGCGCGGGTAGATAAATGACACCTACGAGAAAATTCAGAAAAGAGTTTTGTTCTGGTGTCAGAATATAAATGAATGTGTTACATATGCGTTTGTCTTATAATTGTCGCGGGGATGTAAACGAAGTTTATGTGTTTTATCATCATTGACCTTTGTTTACTACATAGTGATTATGGAAAATGATATTGTTTATTAAAATCTTCAATGATAAGATTCTATTAGTAATAACAAATAAATAATTGTACATCCCGAAATAAGTGTTCAAAAGTAATTCACTAAATATGTGATATCTTTTTTACAGCCTAACGCTTGCCAATAGCAATTTAATAAATAAAAACATTAATAAATAAGTTATAAAGTGATTTCTGTATATTAAAATTTCAATTATTTTTCCATTTGAATAATTTAATAGGTTTAGCTATGACAATGGGATTGTTTAAAAGTCGTCTTAATTGACCCTAATGCAACTTCGCACTTATTTGGCGGTTTATTTTTGTATTCATAAAAATAAATACTTGTGCATCGGTTCGCTTATGCGTTTATCCGAAATTCTTTTTTGTCATCCTCCAATTTGTAGGCATGTAGAAAAATGTTTTTACGTTCTTTAAAAATATAATTTTGTACAGTGATTTTTTTATGACTTATATGAGAGAATGAGACAGATGAGTAAGATAACAATGAGTAAGATTTGGAATATACAAACGGGATTTCGACAAGAGTCGGTATGTAGAGATCAATATTTTTCCCTGAAACATTACGGTTAAGGTTTTGGCATAGGGCCAAAAGGTCTTTTGTACTTTCATAGATTTGGAAAATGCTTATGATAAAGCGAAAAGGAATAATCTATGGAAAACCCTATCCGTGCGTGATGCGAGTTACAAGTTGATACAAACCATCTCTATACAAAGGCTCCAGCGCCTACGTCAGAATAAATAGGCCATATACTGACTGGTTCCCCATCCGCAGAGGTGTCAGAGAGGGATGTTGATGTAGCCTCAACATGACTATACAACCTATCCATAGGTGACTGTTTATGATATTTGAAAGAGTATGAATGTGGACTAAGAACTGCTTGTCAAATGCCTCCTGTACCACGACGATCAAGTAATATTTGCATCAACATGTGCGTTGCAGGCGATGATAACTAAAATAAATGATATTGTAATGATAAGAGGTATGAATATAAATGTCAGTAAGACTTTGCTTATAGTGTTTGAAAGAAGCACAAGCAGGATTGAATGCAAAATATGTATAGATATATAGATATAGTGAATGCGGGAAATAAAGTGTATGTCCTGATTACTACGCTTAGGTACGGTAATGAGAGATAGGTATGGCAGAACAAAAATTAAAGTGAAATCAATGCAGTGAAGATGCGATCTCTACGTAGTATGTGTGGAGCATCTTTGAAATACAGATGTGGGAACACAAGAAACACAAATGATGTCACAGAGCAGTGTAGCTTGAAAAAAGATGTTGTGGCTAAAGTGGAAAAGGGTGTGTTGCAGTTGTTTAGAAAATCTACGTCGACTAAATTGATGGTATATTAAAAAGAGCCAAATTTTATTCAATCGAAACCGACGAGCTTGTATAAAAAGACTGATAAATGTCGGTGAAGTAAGATTGATATGCTAAGATCGTATTATGTGAAAATGAATAGTATAATGTCTGCCTACCCTACTGGGAAATAGTTATCAGTTTATAATAATATATTTTTTATACATACTTAATAAAAAAATTGTCTTCACTTTTGCCATAATGTGTAATTATGCACACATTATGCACCTTCTCTTATTATTGCAAAACATTTCAAAATTTAATAAATACTACTAAAAATCAAAATCGTTGAAGCGATCACCATATATTAATTAGATGCACAATTAATGCTATATTATTATATGTACTAGATAACACCAATAAAAGCAGGAAATCAAACTAGAAATAATAATGTATACAATTATTTATAAGTAGACAGATCGAGCCAGTTCCGTAATATCTGTCTCGGGCATCTCCGTGCTTCGTAGGCCAAGTTAATCACTCGGTCCCCGCTGACGTCATGTCACTTGTTAAGCCTAGTCAGAGACTTTGTGGCGGCTTGCGAACATCTCACTGAAGAAAGGATTGTCAGTTGCCCTTGAATCATTTATTATTTAGAATACTACATTTCTTAAAAAAAAATAAACCTATCGACACGAACTCGCATACACAGAAGGCTCGTTTGACGCTAGCTGATGGTGATGAGTTAGTGACAAGGTAGTTCATTTCTGGATATGTGTTAAAGAATAAAAAAAAACTAATGCATTTTATATGGCCGTAAAACTGTTATTTGAACTTGTGATACACATATTATATTTACCTGTGTTAGTTAATACTATAGTCCAAAATCGGGCGACAAATTAATGTATTTTAGGCAGTTTAAAAACGTATATAATTTTAATTTTAGTGAATCTATACTATGTAAAGTTGTACAAATTTGTACAAATTGTACTAAGCACAGACAAAATTCAGGTCTTGAACGCTGAATTTCAGGTAGGATGGAATCTTAGATCTTTCTCTCTGAGTCAAGATAATTAAGATCGAACTTTGTTTATGTAAGTTCGTTTGATCATTAAATTAAGCGTTAACTCGTGTATAAGCTGTTCATTATAAGTTTTTCATCTATTTAGTATACCATCGTCTATGCTGCTGCTTGTAATTTATAAACTTATATCTGATCAGAGCTTAGTAGGTATAAGTCGTGTCGCAATAAGTTTCAGCGGGACGCTGAAAAACAAGAGAGAGACAGAAGCCAGCAGAAAAGAAAGAAAACGAAACGGACGCAATGACGTGTATCCAAACCTCCGATTGAAATTAAGCAGTACATTAAATTCTGTTGTTTGATCCATTTACTTGCGTTTTTTCGTGCTAACATTTTAACACTTTCTTTTTGGACTAGATTATGCTTTGTAAATCCTGACTGTTAAAATCTTATACTGCCGATTTGGTTATTATTGAGGACTTTGTTTTGCATTGGCGATTTGGCTACAGTGGTTTCTTGTATTGACGACCTAATTGCAAAGAGCTTTGTAACTAATATGAATATGCTCAAATTTATTATATTTATGGAGGAAACAGAGGTAAAGCCGGTAGAGCTACAACTCTGTATCGTCAATGATACCCGAATCCAAGAAGTCTCAGTATCCAGATTATCGCATATTCATACGAGTGCATAATACATACACGGAGGACAGGATTCCCAAAAGCTCATCATAGCGAACGAAGGCCGTAGTACGATTATAAGAGTGATGTGTTAGACCAAGTTGAAAACGAGTATCAGTGTCCACGTAATACAAAGTACACCAGTGTATATATATATATATTTATACACTGTGAGATAAAAACTAGTTTCAGGGATAGCATACAGGTCCAACCATCTTTCGAATTTTCGATCAAGAAACTCACAGACTTTTCTATCTATATTTTTGAACTCAAAGAACTCACAAACATCGATGAATATAATAGCGTGAAGTTTTAAGGAGTTTTAAAGTGAACTCTTTTAGATTTACAAAATACACAAAATAGCATGTAAACAACTCGTCGACTCAAAATTATCCGCGGACAATAGTACATTCTTTTCTCATTTTGTAATTGAATTTTTTAAATTCAACACTCAACAAAATTCCAGACCATTTTAAATGCTTTGGAAGTATGATTCGATTACCCCGCCTTTGGTTTACAAATATTCAAAATGACACAACGTATGACACAATTTGACACAGTTTATAATTTTTACAGTAGATTAGTTATTAATATTTGCAAATATATGTAAACAGCCTAATGTGACGGTTTTCAATGACCCGAATTAAGATTTTAAATAGGCGTCGATAAAAAACCTTATGCGTAGACATAGGCAAGAGACAGATCGTTTGTCAAAAACTGCCGACAGCTGGCGGAGCCCTGGGGACGGAAGCTGGACTAGATAGGACACAGAGGATGATAAATACGAGTCTCACTTTAGGAAGAACAGATTACGTGCCGTCCTCTGTTTTAGATACAGTTAAGTTAGACGAGTTGATAACAGAAATTACTGCTTACATATCTTTATTTTACAAAACTTCAAAACTTATTATACAGAAATTGAATTTATTTTAAGGAATACGATATTGATGACATGGAGCACAGGATGTTAAAGCTGGGCTTTTAGAAATGAAAAAATGAGAAAAAAGTAAAGACGAGAAGTACATTAAAAAGTTTTAATTAGGAGCTTTAAAGGTTACAGTTCTTAATAATAAAGCTCATTTGATTTTTGTTAACTGATTATTATCCTCGCTTTTTTCCACTATACCTGTCCTAAATAAAGAACGAATATGTCTACCCGAAAAATAAAAATATAATTTTGATTAATAATCGTGATTTACTTGATTAATTTGTATTGTCTGAATTTTAGTTATAAATAAAAAAATCGTGGTTAAGTATAAAAAATAATCAAATGTTTTACTAAAAATAGCAATATTTATTTCCCCTTTTTATAAAAAACATATTAAATATATTATTTGGATTGGATTGGGCTTAAGATTTTCTTGGATTAGGCTTTTTTGTCACGTATATTTAAAGTTTTCATTTATTTCACGTAATAATCATCGCATTTATCTGGATTTTTATACATATTTTGAATATTATTTAATGAATGTTCTGCAATATTTTCAGATTAAAAACATTTATATATATATTTATTTATAAACAAAATCGGAGCAGTAGAATCATACTTAAAAGGTGTCTGAAAGATCCAGTATTTTTAATTCTCAATTCTGTATTTACTAAATTAATGGCTCTGGTTATTAAGGCAATGGCTAAATAAATAATTGCAAAAGCTTCTTATGTCTTTCCATTCCAGAAATACTAACACCAAAATTGTACTTTTTATACTTTTAGAGTTTCTAAATTACTTAATCCAAGTTGGTCGCCAGCTCCTCGACTATTATAATGTATGATTGGGAACCATCCGTGTATAGGGGACAGACACGCTACGCGCGTATAACTTGTCTTCCATTTTGTAAACACTGTAATTTACTGTGGCGCCGACATTTCTATTACATAGATACGACTAAAAGATATTTTAAAACAATGAAATATGGTATCCTATAACATTTTTCTTTTAAGTAACAACATATTGTCGTTAAAAAATTTTCATATATGAGCTAATACTTTTTTTTTTTTTCATCGTATGCTCCTTGCATTGAAATCTTATTTTTTTTAAGTCGTTGAAATGTTTTCTCCTTGCCAAAAATGTGTGTGTGAGCAAACCGCTGTTTGTTCTTCTTAAAACAATCGTCCTAGGCATATGACTGATAATTATGTTTGGGTTTTGTACCTAAAAAAAATTACTAGGGAATCCTTAAGTTGATAGTCCGGTGTGTGTGCATCCATACGCCACAGATATTTATCTCGATGGTTACAGTTCTTATTAACTTGAAACTCAACTTAAGTTTAGGAAAATCCATAACTTTTAACGGTGAAATAATTTCATAATATTTTTCTAACATTAGATGTGAGGCACTTCAGCAAGTAATATTGCACTGCACTATTTACAATGCGAAGCATTTGAGAGTGTTTGTGGAAAAAAAATTTTTCAACTCTCAGCTTACTTTTTAATATCACATTGTTAACTGTCATTAACTTTTTTAATGATCGTTAGAATAAAACATTTGCGAATAATATTGTCGAAAACCGAGCAGATAACTTTTTATCTTACTCATTACGTAGAGAGTATTCCACGGTTATAGTCGGCTCAATATACTTTGTCCAAAAGTTTACATTTTTTGTATATTAAAATTTTGTGAAGAACAATGGAGCAAAACTTCTGACTCTCGTGAAAATGATTCCCGAGATAAAATTAATTTTTTCAGATAAGTTCGTTTCATTCCCCATTGTGTTTCGTGTTTCATGTTAAGTGATTTATCGAAGTATTTCGTACATTATATGAATTAATTTAAAGTGATTTGCAATCAATAATTAGTTGACATGTAACTGTATACGTTATAACAGATACATAAAATTTGAGACATCATAGCGATCACAATTGAAAGCTTTTTTAGACTTGGATTTTTTTAACTTACTGTTATAACGTAATGGAGCATTAAAAAAGAATTATTCAAATTTTAATCCTTAAGGGCTAAATATGGTGAAATACATGGAAAATCTAAAGCGATGAAACTACTAATGCCAAACTTAATATTTTAGTTACTTATAGACAAAGGAAAAAATAATTCATATTTTTTTTAATTTACTCCGAAGGGACTAAAATAGGGGATGACAGCTATTTATGTAAAAAAATGATTTTAGCAAATGATACTAATAAAAAATAATAACATGCATCGCTCTTAAAAGTAACTCTAAAAGGGGTGAAATAGGGGTGGGAATCGAGACTGCTATTTATATTTTGTCCGTTTTTTTTTTCTTGCGTGACTAAACCATTTACTTGATTGCTATAAAACTATAGCTATATGCTGTAAGTATGAACTGTTTAAAAACCTTGTGTGCCTCTCTGTACTTACATCGTATATTACATTTACAATTTTTAAAACGTTTCAGATAATCTAAGCAATGTCTGTATGGCTGAGTGTGAGGTAGATTGGATAATTGTATGGATGGATATCAAAATGGGGGGTTGTATGGACTTCCGGATATGTTGGAAGGTCAAATGATTGGATTATCGAATGTACTGATGACTGGACGAGTGGATGGCTGGTTGGATGCATAGCCGTATGGGTGAATTCCACGATCAGTGGATGGCTCGATGACCAGACGGCCATACTTCTATCTTGCTATCTATCGTTATGTAATATAAGTCTCATTTATTATTACAAAAATATATACTTATTGCAAATTATTTCTATACAGTAACATAAAATCATTCGCTGCAGCTTATATAAACTGCACACTCCGACAAACATCGTGACAACTTATTTCTTTATGGACTTTATCTTTATAAAAGTAGTTACAGGTGTATTTTTTAAAACTGATTTACAAAAAGATTTAATATTCCCCAATAAGACGAATTGTACTTTATTTATATTCCAATATATATTTTATGTATACAATTAAATATGACGTTTTTCAAACACTTTAATTTGATCTGTTTAAAAAAGTGCTCAAAGACTGGAAACCCATTTTTGCCCATTCTTGTTTACTTCAAATACTAGATTAAACGATACAGAATGCGGAATAACGTTCCCGTATTTCGGGAACATTATTCTCAATTCTTTAATGTTCCTGTCACTGAGAGACAACTTTGATACTTGGTAACACAAGCAATCGCTTGGACCCTAGAACAGAGCTTAGAGCTAGCTCACCAAAAGACCAAATGACCTCTGCGGTGATTTTATCCAGGGATTCGGTAAATTGATAGCCAAAGCCTAACCAGAAACCGAACGGTATTTCGTGCTTAACTTTAATGATTCTCGGAACAATTTACATAGTGACTTAGGTAAGCTATCAAAACTTTAACTCATTTGCATTCAGTAACAGACTTGTCCAAATCGAATTGGAAACGTTAAAGCTCTTAACATTTTACTCCGGTTCATTTTATTACTATTATTTGTGTATTAAAGAGAACTACGTTTTGGAATAGCTTTCGGTTCAAGAATAAATATTTATTTTGAGTGAAATGGATTGTATTATTCTATCTGAGATGAATAAATAACAATTGTCGTAACTTGCTGAAATTGCAAAAACATTATATTTTACTGTAGACTATAAATGACTTTCTACATAATTTCGCGTTTAATCTATACCACACAAAAATCAGTGCTCAAAATAACAAATTACTGAACATTTCTCTTCAACATTTTTTTTCGGCTTTTGCGGTTTTTGAACAATAATCAAATGACCTTCACTCCATTATATCATATTCATCTAATACGTTATTAACTCGTGGGCTTGTACGCCCTCCTTTTCTTAAGTGAACACGTTTAACAAAATGATTCGGACAGTATTAATATCAATGTTTGCGAATTTAACAATTCTTTTTAAAACGTCTTGCAGAATTTTTGCAATGACAAATGACCGAATGGAAGGAAAACTGGATAGTTGTATGGATGGACAGTAAGATGTATGGTTGTATGATCAAATGGGTAGATGAGTGGAAATGGGAGTGACTGAATAAATGGGTATGGGTAGATTGCACGATCAATGGATGTCCAAGTAACCAGATCAAAGAATTCTTTTATAATTTCGAGATTATAAAGTTTATTCGATTTTTTTTATGTAATTCGTTTGTAGAAATTTGTCGTTCAAACAGGCCTGTTTAACGAATAGACGGGTTAGAATTGGATTTACATTATAAGAAAATACTTGATTGAACTTAAATTTCCTGAAAATTTAATACGTACATATGAAAAAACCATTGTTCGAATCGACCACTTCAAAAATCTAATCAGCTCTACTTCTTATAAATCAACGTTGAATGTAGTAAGTTGATCAAAATCGATTATTTATTCACAAGAAGGCTTTAATAAACATTTTTTAAGATATTGTTTCATAGTAATACTTTTTATATATTTAAAATATATTTTTATTACGCTTAAAAAACCACATCGTAAATTATAAGTTTCATTGAAAGCCCTTAAATTAGTCAAAAAATATAGTTAATTAAATGTAAAAAAAACGATGTATTTTCGATAAATTTTAGCTTTCTTCATCAATCGTCATTACCTTTTTCTACCTGCATAATTTTTAAGCTCAAAAAACTGCATCCAAAGCTGCAAGCCTTGTTAAAAATTGCTCTAATGAAATATTAACAAAAAAAATGAATTAGAGTGGATCATTATTATACAACTCGAATAATTTTGCTATCTGAGCACAAATATATTATTGCTCAAAACAATATGTGAAATTTTAAGCTGAATTTCAAGGGCATCCTTTGTCCAGAATAAAATTAATATTTCATGCGGTTCAAACACGTGGTGTATAACCAATATAATGAATGATCAGGATCAAGAATAGGATTGTAGGACTCGAGAGCGGGACTAGGCATGGAATCAATAGCAGGACTATGATTGAAATCGAGAACGGAACCAAAATCAGGAGAGACAGTGGAATTGAAAACTGAGTTTAAAATATGACCGAAAGAATGAAAAATGAAGAATTTAATTCTAAATATACGTGACTGAAGCCGTGGACGAAAAACATTAATGAAAAAAATGAAAACTGACACTGTACCAACAACTCGCCTACTAGCATTTGAGCAATCAATATCTATTAATAAGCCTCGGTCGAACTTCTTAAACTAGTTATTGAAGTGATTGTATTAAAAATTAGTTTCACGAAGAATGGTCATAAACACTTTAAATTTTTGTCGAAAAAAAAAACTTGGTCAAGCTAGCAATATAGGTTATTTTTAAAGAATACCCGTGTTTCATTTGGGATACTAAACATATCCTGATCATCTTCTAAGACTACTAGACGAATAAATTCAGCGAACAGACAACTTATATTAAGTAGTCTTTTTGACGAATTGATGAATGAATGCTTATATCTGTACGATTAAAAGAATATGATGAAAGATATAGAACTGGAGAAAAGTGTGATTAGATCAAATTTTATGCTCTGAAAAATGATTTTTGAAATATAAATGAATGGTACACTATTTAACAGTGCCTATATTGTGACAAACGCCTACATTAGAGAAAGCCTTAATCTTTATCGAAATACTCTTTACTTGATATTGACAATATATAAAAAATACAGTTTTTTTTTCAAGTAAGTTAATTTAGAAGATCTACCTTTTAAAGCGATTTAACTTGTATATAATTAAAATTCCTCTTTGATTGTTAAACAAATATTGCTTCGACATCAAGAGCTTTCCTCAAAACAGAATGTCGTATGGCACTATGCCATAAAAATAACCAAAATGAATAAATCTCGGTGTTGCCATGTTTTTAAGCGGTTTTTATTTGTTTGATTACAGAAATGGCAGAGTTTAGTCTAACAACCACCTTCGCAACATATGAAACCCTACTATAAAATATAATTTATAATTGTAACCAAAAACATAGTTTCTTTAAATAAGTATATTATGACATTTACATTTTTTATTTTTGCCCCACTTGTACAACGAATGCCATTAAATTTGAAGCATTGGATCTTATTTTCATTTAGTAGTAAGTTATTAGCCTTGACTTAAGATATTATATAAAGATTATTTAGGAGAACTCATCTTAATAATATTTATTTTGAATACAAGAGAAGTGTCACGAGCAAACAGCAATGTACCGATCACCTTTGTTATCAAATAGGATAATTGATCTACACAAAAAAAAAACCTGAATTAAGTCTTTAAGGGATGTTCATTTTTACAAGTTTGATTTAGTTCTATTTGTATTAGCTTTTTGACTTTTCTTACATAGTTCTATTTCGATTAATTCATTAGCATTCCACTTACGTAACATTTTTTTAAAATTTTTAATTTAAGTAACTTAAATAATTTTTAGTAATTAATTTAAGAAATTTTTAATTTAAGTAAGCCTTTGTAGAATTTACTTTTGCATTAAAACATATGTAAAGAATGAGATCAGCATTACTTGTTGTTTAGTGTTTTTTTTTATTAACGAAACCAAATTGTTCTTATATGTTTTTGTAAATCGTTAAAATCATACTCTATGATAAAATATAGTATCTAGACCTATAATAGTTGTAGTATCGTTCTTTTCATATTCTTAACATTTAATTTAAGTTTAGTTCTATTAAACTTTTATATACGAGTCAAAAAATATGGCGAAAAAGATTTTCATCGTTTCCATCGTAAACGTTTTTTTCAACCGGGGCGGAAAAGTAATAAGTAAAAAAAATTAAATAAAAAAATTACAATCGCAATTTCTTTATTACGATTAGGCGGGTATACATGGGCGGCGATGACTATCTACATCCCAATGGCCCGCTTGCACGTTTGCGCACTGCATATCTTATAAAAACAAAATTGATCATTCTGCTTGAAAAATATTAAAAAGTAGATTAGATAGTAGTGGGCCAGTCTGTACCTATATAAAAAAAGATTCCTGAGGAACACAAAGCTTACGAACAAAGCAATTTCAGTAGAATGTAAAAAATAATTCTTTAAAAAAGCTCATTAGTCTGCTCTGAATCACATAAATGACGAGAGAGCTTTGAGCTAGCACTTACTGTCATTTCCCTGTGTAGATTGAAACTACACAAATTGACTACTTTCTAGAAAATAATGTTTTGTACAAAAATTATATTTAAGCGAAAACTGGAAAGATGAAACTGTTAAGTTTCTTTGTTCTCGTTTTCTACAATATCAATCCACGAGTCGGTATATCTTCACGAAGGCTTTCTCATGGGCCTCGTACTAAAATAATAGAAACGAATAACTCAACGTAATCAATGTCCTTCACGCTGTAAATTCATATACAAAATTAAAATGTATTCAAATAAAATTCACCCGAGATCGTGCCGTTTCGGCGAAACGCTATGAATTCTCATGCGAAGAATAAAATAACAATCGTCGCGGCTTTTACCTTTCATTGCGTACTTCACCCTCGTCTCTCGCCGTGACTGATTCCCTCGGAGGAGTCCGACCAAATCTTTTCCCGATCGATTGCACGCGAGAGGGCGCGCACGCAGACACGCCCCGAGTTAACACCCCGACGACGACCGACTGCCCCCTGAGTTCATGATCCCAGGTTTTTTTTCAACAAGTTGTCGAATTAATCCTTTTTTTGCCGCCGTTAAATCGACTTCGTCATTAAAGAAATCTGTATTTTCGAAAACGAGTTTTTCTTTATTTGTCCCTCGCCCGTTCTTATACCGTTTTTTTGATCGCGACGAAATTTTGGCGAGTTGTTATACGTTTCCGAACACCCGCTAACATTGCTGATATAGAAACTGCTCCATCCCCGAGTAAAATAAGCTTCCGACATTTGGCTTCATTCGCATATTTTTATTACATAATGTAATTCTAACGCATAAATACAAATTCCCTGTATTATAAAAAAAACTGCTTAGACATCTCTGAAAATTAAATAGAATTTGATACAGTTTTGACTGTTCCATAGGACAATATCGAATTCATTATTCACGTGATATTACCTAATTTTTATATAAATGCGAAAACTTATCTGTATAAATAGTCATAAGGAATAATATTCCTGAAGGTACTATTAAATATTCAAATACTGAATTATGAGATGCAGTTAAATTGTTATTTTTGACCTTCATATCTATCAGTTGACTGTTTATAATCTATGTTGATTCATAAGTTGCTTTATTATTCGACTAATACTGTGATCGGAGGCACATCGGCTGGCGCTGTCAATAAACTCATGTGTAAGCTGTTTGATGTGTTTACATAAATTTTCCTAATGATGTTCTGAATTGGAAACAAACATAAAATATTCATACTATATATAGCAAAATCTGAGGGCAAACGAGCAGGCGCCACCGCCGCCACCCATGGACACTTCCAACCTCATAGGAGTCACCAGTGCGATGCCGGTCTCTTGGGAGGGTATAGGAGAATAGGATACCTACTGAAGGGGGGTCCGATTAGTGGAAGAGGAATAGAGGTGAATGGGCCATTGGAATTCTCATTCACTGAACGAATAACAACACTGAAGCAGCTGCTTCACGTCCGTATTTTCTGTGACTGAGGCATTACACACGTCTAGCCGGCCATACCCGGCCACAGTATGGCTGTATCACAGAATCGCCATAATATAATAGACAGTACCAATCAATAAGACGAGATGACAATTATAAGAAATATACAGCAATTATAATTATGAAAAATAATCGCGAGATATATAGCGAGTGTCTAACTATATACGCATTTCAGTGAATTAAAACCTCTCATAATAGAAATATCAAAGTCTGATGAATATAGAAAAAAACTTAGTTTATTATTTCGACAACGTAAACGTAATCTAAAACGTTTTGCGTGTGCTAGTCGAAAAAATGTAGACCGTAAACTGGAGTACTGAAATCGCGTACCTAAGCGAACAAACAAATCTCTGTGTCCACCTGCCTGAGCTTTTCATGTAATTTTTGGTATTACGCACGTTTAAGTAAACTGGAAATTTTAAGTAAAATAGGGCTATTGTATTCCACTTCCCTCTCTAAATAGGCCATCAAAATTTCAAAAAACAAACATTTTAAATATAAGCAAGACCTATTCAAACCTAAATGTAATTTCAGTTAAATTGCAACACCCGTTTATCAAAAGAACCTTTGGTTGAGAGACTGTAGAAACGTTTTTAAGATTCCGTTCATCCGATAACAAAGTGGAACTTTGTCTGTCTTTGCGTTTGTCACAGCCAATTTTTTGTGAATTAACTGTATGAACTAACGTGCGATTTGATATATATATATATATATATATATATATATATATATATATATATATATACAGCGTTAGATTTATACATGTATAAACTTTTGAACCATATGTATTTGAGTTAAGTCGGAAAACAGCAAAAGTTTTCAAAAGTTGCGTCATGAGGACAAATACAATAGTTAGATTTTTATGAAATCTACTAATAACCCTTTTTTAGAATTTTGTGTTAACCATATTACTTGTACGAATCGAGTTTGCAATTGACGACGTAGTTTTTAAAAAAACAGCAACTGGTTAGACTTTGATGTTGAGTAGAGTGATGTAAAAGTGATTTCAAATAAACATTATTTTGATAACTTTATTTTTGAGGATTCTTGAAATGTTCTTATGTCGTAAGCTTTGGGCCATTTATCGTAACATAAACATTTTCGTAACATTTAAACACATGCACGCATTTAGGCATACACTTCGAACAATGATCAAAATAAACTCCTAATACCCTTAAACGTCAAGATCGGATGAAAACAGCATCTCAATTTATGAAAATTTTTAATTTTCATCGCGGTAAGCTAAAAAGCTTTTATAAAATGCATAATGGAACATACCACATGGGCGGATTTCTTATTAGAAATGAATCTCTGTTTTTCATGTAATCTTTAAATATATAGTTTAAAAGGTATTAAAGTATATGTTCCTTGATACCTTTATATTGATATCTTTATGATACATTTATATATTAATATATATGTGTTTATATTAATAACTATAATAGTAAAAAGAGTATTAAAGAATAATAAAGAATATCTTCGAAAACGAATCCTTTAACTTCGAACGCACTGAATCTAGAATTTTAAAACAACGTTTTCCTACATTTTTGTGACGTTTCTTAAAGCCTGTTTAATCGATTGATAGCATGTTTTCGGTAAATTTTAGTTCAATCAAGCCCTTTGTAATCGCTCTGTTCATTATAAACAGATACCAAGCTTACATTCTCTACACACCCGCGCACACAACACACGAGGTATCTTTTTTTTTTTTTGCGAAAAATCCTAAAATATCTAGAGGAATAAGATCATAGTACTATGAGGTGACTAAAAATTATTGTTTAAAATAGCTCATTACTATATTAATATACAAGTTTTTAGGTTTTCTGTACACTTCTATATATTCTGTGTACAATATTTCTATCATAAGATAACTATTCCTTTTATACCACACTTAAGCTATATATATCTGCTATATTTTTATTTTTGGTGCATTTATCTGTATGTCATTTTGTAACTAAGCAATGATTTCTCATAGTAAAATATTAATAAAAGTCTGGAAAATAGGCGTGAATTTATATTATTTATTATATTATTATTAATAGAAATAGTATTTCATAATAATATTTAAAAAAATGGGTATTCAAAGAAATCCCGAAATCGATATGCAAATGTAATAGAAAGCAAGACCGGTATCGAAAACAATCGTAGCTATATTTTAACTTATACACAACAAAAAGTTTGGAAAATGACTAGTATATTGTAAAGAAGTAGATATTTTAAAACTTAAATATAACAAATATTAATGAATTTATTTTTCAAAGAGCTTGCGTAAAGACTTTCTCCAACCTAATACTATTAAAAACCTAATATTATTCATAATTATTATATTTGAATGCATGTTTTTTCTATTATATACACATACATGAACTTAGTAAAAATGATACTTATATACTTCCATAAAATAATTTGGTACACGTGTATCGTATAACAATCACTTAAACAATTAATTTAAACTCATATTTGTTTTATTTAAGTTATTCTTCTTAGAATTGTATGACCAATCTTGGTGGAATTAATCTCGTATAAGAAACGCATCTGAAAATAACATAAATTAGTTATCAAAATAAAAAGGTTTCTGCTGAGCTCTTCTCAGATATTCTGGTTTCATCGAGATGTTTCCCTCTACTGCCAAAGTAAATGGTAATTAATATTTGGGCCTAGATATAATTTATAAAAACATTTGACGCAGTCTTGCAGAATTGAACGGGCTCACGATCACTAATATTAACTCTGCTTGCCGGGGGCTGCTGCGAAATGTATCTCAGTTTTAGAGCTCGTGTTTTAAGGAAAATATGAAGCGCTGCTTTAGCCGAAAAATAGGAATTAGGTACACACATTGATCTATATGATCTATAAAAAAGAGAATATGCACAGTCGTGCTCTCAAAATCGGCCGCAGTAAATGAGTGCTAAAACAGACAGTTTAGTACTCATTGCATTCAGAGTAGTTTCATCGCACCTTCCATTACAACGTCGAAGTGTACTGTTAAAAAATGCAAAAATAACATGTAAAAAGCTATGAAAAAGGATGGTATTTCTTATTTCCGATAAAAAAAATTTAGTTTATATTATAATAGGTGCTCAGTCACGTATTATAATGAGTAATCGATGAGTATTTTGAATTTCTTCACTTTAAGTAACATCAAAAGCCGAAATATAAACCGACTTAAAAGAAATAGATCTAAGCAAGACCGTTCTCGTATTTCTTGCGTTGTCACATCATTCGGTTGCTTAACAATAGCAACTGTTCTTGTACTAATGGAGCAATCTTTTAATTATTTTATTTGTTATTATATTTATATCTATACACATCTTAAAATTACCTATCAAGGTAAATCATATAGTAGTTAATCTACTATTCAAAAAAAATATTTTTATTATATTTGAATTTGTTTTGTAACAAATTAAGTATAGGCATTATTTTCATCAAAAATATGTTAATTTTTAATGAATCATCACCTTATTTTTATATATAAAAGATGAGAACGTTTTATATCACCATATTCTATACACTTTAGAAATTTTGAAGTCCTTCCATGTATATTTTCACCGATATTATAAATTAAGGGTTCATATTAACTGTAATCTTAAATGATTCCTGCATTTTGGTATTATTGTAAAAAAACAGACTATATCATTTTCTTACATTCAACTAAAAAACAACAATAAAAATTTAAAATAATATTAAGCCACTCCACTGATGTCTTGTTTTAGAACAGCACATGCAAATTGTAAAAAATATGATTTATTGTCTTTTAATAATAAATTTATCCTTAGTTGTTCCTTTGCATTGAAAAATGAAACATAATGTTACAAAAAAGTATATAACGAATCAATTTCATTGTAATATATTAGATTTATTATATAATTGTCCTTTAGATGTAATTTTTAAATTGTCAGTCGCCTCTTTAGCCGAGTAATGGAAGGGAATATCAATCATTTTTTTGGACTATTGCTTTTATAAGTCTAACTTTATGACACAAACTCAAAGGCTGGCTTAAAGCATGTGCATTAAAAATAGTAATATAGATGTTAAGATTCATAAATTTTTTTAAGATGGTCGTGCATAACAATGTTTTACATAAATTTCTGTCGTTATTAACGCGTGTTTCATATTTAATTACTGTTTCAGTTGTATAACAGATTTTAAAAACATCTTCACTGACTGTTAACGCATCAATTAACAGCGCGATCAATTTTAAAGGAACATTTTCCTGGGTAAAAATGACTCTAGTGTCATTTTGACTTTTAATTGTCCTCCTTTTTGTAACATGAATACTTAACGAAAATAAACATTTTTTTTATGTATCAGTTAAAAATTTCAAAATCTCTTGTGCATTGCTTGTGTGTAAGGGTCTTTTATGAATATATCTCTATGAAAATATATAACATTCAAGATATCAAAAAAATGGTTCAAAATCAAGATGAAGTTGCAGAATTATTAAATTCTGAAATTTTCAAATTTGTGTCACAGTAACTTATATCGTTGACACACTACGACTTAATATTTGCATTGCTAACTTAACTTTCATTACGCAATCGTGAAACAAAATATGTTTCTGTGTTAATTTGTTCGCCAAATGGAAATTGTATTTTTCTTGTAAATTGTACAAGTTTTCCATTTTTACCCAGTTAATTTGTTTTCCTCCTTCATTGTATATAATTATTTTTAATTTTAACAGATTTCTAATTAATTTTACCATGTGGCGTGCATCTAAGAAAACAGAAACTTCATAATCAGACGCTGGGTGTTAAAAAGAAGATTTTATAATATAACAGTCATCCAGTTTGCAGCCCGATACTTTCACTGCAGCGATATTAGTTTTGCAACCACCAAACGTCAGTGACACCACTTCACGCCTGCTATGTGACATTTACTTAATGCTGTTTTAATTAAACGTATGCTTGCGAGGCGATTTCATTACATTCGTCACAACCAAAACCTAAGTTCACCAAACGCTCATATCGCTCCCCATTCGAAACTTTTTGTTGACAAATTGACATCCCATCCCATTAGAGAACATATTAGTTCTTTCTCTGAATTTTTAGATTTTCCTAAAAGCCTATCGAATGCTTGTTGTGTAAATTCAGGTTCTGCCTCAACACTTTTGTACCACTCATACAATGTATTAGGATGTGGCAATCATGTATTGAACTTTCTCCTCATGTAATTGTAAACGGGAGGCGAATAAAAATGCAAAGTAAAAGCGAATTTCTTTACCTTAACTTGATATTTCGCACGTCTCTTTTTTGTTTGTAATCTTTTTATATGAAGACAAGTAAGTGCATCTCCAGCAGTCGTGTAATGAGACAGTTCTTGCACTACTGTCTCACCTAAATGATATTTATTTTTTAACTTAAGTACAATAAATACACTTTAGAGAAATATTTTTGTTCAATAAACTTTTAGTCTTCCTCCGTAAATTACTTGTAACTCATCCCTGTTTGAATATTTTTCTTTAACATGTATCAAGTTGTTTCTTTATCAAAATTTTGCGAGGTGTGTTCAAGACAGAACCTATACTCAAAGAAGAACTATTAGTCGATGTTTGCAACGACTTTTCTTCTCCAGTAGATAATAATTTTGTTGAATCAACCAAACACGCGTCAGTAAATAATAACATTTTATTTTGCTCAATTTATCTGTTCCTCAGAAATTCTTAGAAATCACTTAACATTATTTTACGTGGCATTGCCATCGAGAAATAATTATTATTCATATTAAAAAGAAACTATTTTTTTGACTGTGTTTAAGAGAAAGTGTGCTTATAGATAATATGGGTACGGCATTATTAACAAGACGTTTTGTCCCTTTTTCTGTCACATATATATCACGTTCAGTAAAATACTGTGAAAAAATGACAAATGAATTATTTGCCTAAAGGTTCGCACCATTCTTGAGCTATAATCGAAATCCATTGTGCACATCGGATCGGATATCTCGGAAAACTAGGAAATAAATAACCATATATGAAACACAAACATTTGTTCTTATTAATTAAAATATTTCTTAGTGTAATTAATATATTTATAATTGGTTTAGTATAATATTTATAATTTAATTATTATAGTATTTACATTTTCATTAATACATTTATATTTTAAATAATATAGTATTTATACTTTTATTTATATGAAACTTATATTTTAGTTAATATAGTACTTATAACCAATGCTTAATTAATTAATAACAATACTCATATTTCACTAATATATACGTATAATAAAAATGGTATTTACGAAATTAAATAAAAATTAAAAAGACGACTCTATTATTATAAAAACAGAGACACTGTTATTATGTGACCTAATAGTTTGGCAACGTAGAAAGTACGAAACCAGATGCATTTCTATTGAGTAGTTTTATGATTCGGACTTTAATGGCACTTTAAATAAAAAAATGTAAAATGCTATATCAATTCCTTATTATAATACACAATACAGTATTTATTCCTAATAAAATTATGTATGCGCGTGAGAAGTTATACATCTTTGGCATCATTAAAAATCGTTTTTAATTGCATGCAAATAATTAATTACTATAAAATAATAAAAGGACTGGAAAAGCATTGTCAACACAGCCAATAAAGTTCAGTTTAAATTTTAAAATTGTTAATTCGAATTGAAATAATTAATATTCGTTATGAAATAATACCGAAACCGTAGAAACTATAATACGATTTTAACATTAATATTGTTGCTATTTAAGTACCGCAAATACATACTTTTTTAATCCTAATACGCATAATTTAACATATTATAGAATATGTAAAAAATAGACCATTCACTCACCCCTATTATTATTACCTTTAAAAGCACTACTCTAATTTTTTTAATAAAATTCGTGGGGCTTCACTGTTTAGTTAAAAAAAAACTAAAAAGTCTTCAATTTTCGAATTCCCACAGGAATCACGCAAAAGTCATGAAAAGAAAATGTTTCTAAAATATTTAGTTTAATATTAGGAAAAACTGTTCAATTCAATTGGTGTAGTTACTTTTACCTTATGATTCGACCAACATCGTCGTAGCAACTACAGTTTAATAGTTGCCAAGATAGCCCAGTTATAGAAAATGGTAGGGTTAAATTCTGAATTACGATAACAGTTCATACATTTTTTATTTTGTAGAGTTTTTTTTTCCTTGTCATGATGAAAATACGAATTAAATGAAATATAATAAGTAATATGACAATTTAATTTTCGTTTCAATTATATATAATAAGTAATATGACGATTTATTTTTAGTTTCAATTTACAGATTTGTTTCCGATATAAAAAAATTAAATAAAAAAATATTTATTTTTTACGTTAAGTGTACCGCAAATTCTCTCATTATTCGAAATTCGAATTCGAATCCGAAGCGGGCAGCTTCAACCTGTTGATTTTGTATTACACTGATGTGCACGCATCTTAAAATTTCACTTTCATCATTTTTTCATAACGCGCCTAAAGAAATATAACTTCAAAAAGTTTTATATTCCGAAAATACAAAATACCATCTTTTTTCAAAGCTTTTGAATTGTTATTTTTTGCACTTTTTCACAGAGAACTTCGGCATCGTGTCGAAAACAGTGTCGAAACTACGCTGAATGTAATGAGTGCTAAACTGTTTATTTTAGCACTTATTTACTACAGCCATTTTTGAGCGCAAGACATTTTTTTTGGTTTGATGCGCAGGAAGTGGAAATCTTCACAGACGAAAGATACCCGGTTCTACGCGACCTATAGACCGGATTATGTGGAATTTTTGCCCACTAAAACCACTCCCTTGGGGTGACTCTATCGTTAAAGCTATCCCCTATGATTCCATAGTACAGCAGCAGCAGCAACAATGCATTCGGGTGCAATGTGCAAAGTTTGAGGACTTCGCATCGCGTGGGTGGGTGATATCGTGATTTTTGACCAAGTTTACCGACTTGGTACGGAATAACTAGTGACATTATATTTTGGACGGGTTAAATTTTGTTATTTTTAACCGCCTCCACGAGCGAGACGTGTTCGGCTAATATGAAAATCTTTTCCACGGGATTCACAGCGGCCTTGAATTTATTCGCAAGTAACACGATTTCGCCGATATCAATGATAAAGGACATCAAGGCTTTGATGTCCTCAGAGACGAGGTGATCGGAGCGCTGTTACTTGGCAGATCCTTACGGGATCCCGCCGTTGCTTTCGCTTAGGATAGATTATCCGTGACCGCGCGCGCGAGTGCTCGGCGTGGCGCGGTCTGAACGGGCGGAGGGGCTTTTTTATTATTATTGAGGGTGGGTTTATGTTTAGGTGCTCGCGGGCAACCTAAATAGTTGGCCGTATGGCCGGCTAACTTACAAAGAACGCAGGCGGGGGTCGCAGGCAGTCTGTGTCTTTGTTGCGAGTGCACGCTGTAGTACCGTGATCGCCCAGGCATTTGACAAAGCGAGCTCGCTGATAACAATTTTCGGACGGGTGTCCATAGAGCTGGCAATTAAAACATTGCCCTGAAATGCTCTTTTTGTGAGGCTGCTCCACTTTAATCCCGGCAGAGCATACTGTTTTGACATTGTAGAGCATACGTTTAGTAGCCTTATCGATGGATGTTGTATTAGCTGTTACAGCGCGAGACTGTGCATCATTTCTTTTCCATATATCAATGGGCGGGAGCGACACGAACGTGCGCGAAAAGGAGAATTGCAATCCAACCGGCAACTCGCCGTTAATTTATGTGCAAATTCGTATGTCGGGCTGTAATGTATTCCACTCTCTAAGCCATCATCGTTTTATTCATATGAATGTATCTCATTTGTGTCATCGTACGTTTTGAAATTTTGAATACAAATGACATGTTTTCATTTTGAAACGGCTGAAGAGGACTGAGGAGGAGAATCGAGGTCAATAAGTTAGATCTAAAGGCCCGGTATTATTTTTTACATTTAAAAAATTGATACGTAAAATCATAGCTATTATCTATTTCATTAAATTGGGAAAAAAGATTTTTTGTCTTTTTTTGTAAGTAAAATTTTCAGTAAAATATTTTTAGTTGTGGTGTTTGTATCTGGCTAGTTTTAATATCATTAAATAGATGACATTTTAAAAAAGAAAAATAAAAAGTAAAAACGGTGTCCCGTCATTTGTCTATCGTTTTTCTGTCCACCAAAATGAGTGAATCTACCGTAGGATTCTTTAGATTTTGAAGTTTAATTGCAAAAAAAGGAAAAATGTAAGACAAGCCATAAAAAAATATGTGACGTTTATGAACTTAATTTAGTGTTAGTAAGAGTAGCCGAAACTGGTTCAAGCATTTTCATTCCGGTAATTGTGGTGTCAAGAGGACCCAAGCTCTGGTCAACCTATTACGAACAAAGTCACGAATAAAGATAAAAAGGTAGAGCAAAAGCGGCATATTAATTCTTACGACATAACTAAAGAACTGGGGATTGACTACAATACAGTTTTGATCCATTTCAAAAGAATTGGATATACAAAAAGCTTGATACTTGGGTCCCACACGAACTTACTGAAAGAATAGTGTACTCATTTGCGATTCTCTATTGAAACGTAACGGAACAAAACCGATTTTGAAAAGATTGACCAATACCGATGAAAAATTGATTATCTGCGACAAGAACGTGTGAAAAAGGCTATTGTCAAAAGACAAGCAAACTCCACGGACTATGGCAAAACCCTGATTAACTTGCAATAAGTTAATGCTATATGTGTCGTGTCAATTGGAAGGGTATAATTAATTATGAGCTTTTACTTCAGGGCAAAACATTAATTCGAATCTCTACTGCCAACACTTGATTAGATTCAAGTAATAAATAAAAAAACAAAATAACCAGAGTAGATCAACAGAAAAGATATAGATTTTCACCATGATAACGCCAGCCCACACACATATTTAGCCACTCAGTAAATATTGAGAGAGTTTGGTTTGAAAGTGTCAATGCATGCAGCACATAGCCTCGATCTTGTACCTTCAAATTTTCACCTGTTTCTGTCTTTTCAGAATTCTTAAGGTAGTACCAGATTAACATCAAGAGAGGACTGTCAAAACTACTTGCAGTTTTAATCATAAATCTCGAAATTTCTCCAGCAGTATTGTGTCATTACCTACAAAATGGCGTAATTAAATGTAAAAAAAATATCACATAAAATTATCTTGAATTTGAATATTTGAATACGAAAATTTCCCCGACTCCATATGAAACACTAGCTGGCTCTACAAACATTTTCCAGGCTTATCTTTTAATTGACATGCGCATAGTGTTTGTCCACTGCTCCGCGCTTGTGGAATCAGAAAAAAATTCTTTATATTTCATATTGACACGGGACGTGTATTAATGAAGTGCAAGCTAAAGTTGAAAAAATAAATAATTCGTAAACATTCACTTTAAAATTTTCATGGCGATCAAATGAACATTGTATTATGCTAACACGCTGGAGCGTCATCTAGTGGCGAATTAAAACAATGTATACAGCATGAAAAATTTCTCCATGAAAATACCACTTAGAGGAGACAACTTTCATGGTAATGGTTCTAAAGGTCGAGTGTTTGGATTATCAATATCAAATCCACTTCAATATATCTAAATATTCGTAAAGCTTTGTAAGGGTGCAGATGTTATCACAATTTGTATGAAAGTTCAGCGATGGACTGACGACGTCACTTTACCAATAACAAACATGCACGTAAAAGCATTGTTTATAGAGAATTATTGAAATCAATTCTAGATTTTTACCACAAACGCGACTAATATTTTATGTCGCTTTGGAGTTTGTAATATAGCTACGCCACCTATGACGCTTGTATTTATCATATTTTATGGTAAAACCTATATAGGTTTCATGTTTTACCAGTGTATATTTTTGTATAAAAAAAAAACGGTGAAACATGAGTGACACTCACGTGGAGAAGGTTCCGTGCTACAAATCTTCGCATTAATCATCGGTAAAAAGTAGCTTATATTTCATACCCACATATTTTCTCTTTACAATTATTTATTGTATTTCCTGTGTGTATTTAATTGTAACAAAAATAGACATTTACATGTCTGATAAAAAACTTCTTAATTTGATACGTCACATCATGATTTAATGTTTTTTTTTAATTTTGTAATTGTCACGTTTCGATATAATTCCTTTATTTATGCTAGTATATGTTCGTAATTAGATCTTCCAAGTTTGTTTCACATTACAACTCTCTTCGTTCACTAGATTCAGACATAATAGGCTCTGACAGACGTGCAAACAAACAGACAGATGTAAAAGTCATCATATAAGGCTTCAGTTTTTTTCATTTGTAGTACGGAACCCTAAAAGGGCAACATATCGCCGGCGATAAGGAACACACGTGAACACGAATAAAGGCACTGACTTCAATATATTTATTTACATAACGAATACCGACGCTGTTTGGACGTTTTTATGCAACACGCTTACAATTCTTTCGGAACGGGTTATTTATTTATCGACCGGCGCGGGCGGGCGGCGCTGGGCCGGCGGTAGGGCGTCCCGTTACCGAAACCGGATCGACTCTTATTAGTTTGTACCCTTCAGGGGTCCATTTTTTATTTGGACTAACGACGGCCTAGGGCTCCATAGCCGCCGGAATATTGCGATATCCTGAAAAATCTAGTTGAAAGGAAGGCTTATACATTGTTCGCGGCTCGTCATTTTGTAGTAATATCTTTTTCAGGATACCGTACACGCCATAAAAACCGGAACCCTCATAGAATCACACTTCACGGCCTATTTTCTATGATGATAGTGACCGAAAAAAAGATATTTAGTATCAACTAATCATATGCATATCGATGCAGCTTTAGGTATATCGTAGATTTTTAGCGTTATTAAACGAATCCCGATTGTATAGAATAACTTAGCCGGAAAAACTAGAAATTAAAAAAAAGAACCATTTTCTTGAGTGCATTATTTGAGGATATTAAACAAACGGAGGAAATTTAAATATACATATCTTTTAAGTTTCATAAAATACACGATTCAAAAGCTATTAAAAATAATATATGGAAATATCAACCAGTCCCCCCATACCTTTGAAATCATGAAGTCTAAGACTCTGAAAAAAATAATACAAAATAAAAACCTCCACTCGTATTTTACCGAAAAAATTAAGCGAAAATCTTACGTGTTTAAATTTTCATAGGTAGGACATTCGTAAGACATAAATAAAAACCATCTATTTCATCATAATGTATTTCATAATTTTAGCGGGACATAATAAGTTTAATTGGTCTATTAGTTAACTTAGAAGTCAATTTTTTTATGTTATTTTTTATCTTAGTAACCACAATCAAATTTGGGTTAGATTGCATTCAAAACGAGTAAATGATGCCAAAATTTCTACTACAGAACCCCTTCTATGCAAGTATGAATCGCATTTAGCCTTCTTTTCATTCGCATTTAATATATTAAATAATTGGTTCATTCACAGGCAAAATTGAATTTAAAAGACCCGTTTAAATATAAACCTAATATGTTATTACTTATAATAATATATTGAGATATAAAACGGTATTGATAAGGGTTAAATTATATTCGATGTGAATAAAGCTTTATTAGGCATGTGCGTTATCACATCTACATGTTCACAAAACAGCAGAGAGTGTCGAATATATTTTTGTATGTACCTAATGGCTACATTGGTCAACATGACGAATAGCTAACTTGTAACAAATACCTCGGACTGCGTTTAAAATAAGTGCTTAAAATATTTAACTCGCCTACTCACTTAATTGATTGATGATAACTTCTTATAACAGCCAAACGTGTATAAAGCAAGTGGTATTAAGACACACCAAGACACACTGGTGACACAATCACCAACGTCAAAGAAAAGAGGACAATATCAGTTCATGAGATTATGCGTTCCTGAAAACGCGAGAACTCAGAAAACATGCCTGAAGGTTCGATCAATAAGAAGAAACACGCATCGCCGCCGCTATCAGCGCTGAGGCATCGTTCGTCGGGCGTTATACAAACAGCAGCGCCGCGCCGGGCTGAATAAATCATTTTTAAAAATAGCTCATTTTATCTGGCCTAATAAAAAATTATCCCCTCTCATACCACACTGGGCCGGTAAGCTCGATCACACATCGCCCTCGCGCGAAATCGCCAGTGAATAACTCGCTCGCTTTGACGCCCGGCAAAACCCTAAGGCACCGATGTATAGGGCTTAATCTCAGTCTCGCAATGGGATAGAGTAAAATGGACGGAAACATTTTTTAAAACGAACAGGATGGATGCCAGAACCGTTAGAACATCCTTTGGCCGATAGCAAAACAGACTTGTTCGTGTAAATTAGGCACAGTATTATTTTCTATATGTTTTTGGTTTATACATGGCTAAAACTATTTTGTGTTGATATTACGTAATACTATAACAACAAATTGAATATCCACAAAACAAAACCACGATATGGTTTTGTAGTTGAGTGTTCATCAGTTTACTTGGAACCCTTATTACACAAATTACATGAATAAAGGCATTCATTAACAATTTAATGTTATAGCAAAATCATTCTGTGTTTAGAACTTGCAATAGCACATAACTATGATACGATTGTATAAGATTGCGCAATAAATGTTTACATCGATCGTTTAAAAGTCACTCATGATCTATAAGCTTGTAAAGCAAAAGAGTCGAACGTTATCAAAGATAAAATTTTAATAATTCGTGTGCACAACGCTTTAAAAGTGTAAACTTTACCTGTAGGACTGATTTGTGTTTTGCTAGTTGGGATAAATGCATCCCGCGTTAAAGATAGAGCAATCCTCCGTACTAATTGATCGATTGTGTGCGTCAAAGGTCCATCAAGCGTTTACACATTATTTTGCAGGATAATTTTCTTTGCAGCGTGCAGAACAAAAAATAAGCAAGAAATATTAAAATTATAAATATGTCTTTGACTACTATCAAATGTGTACGTGCAGATCAAAAGTACGCACGTCTTGATAATAAATTACTTTACAGCAGTAATTTCGACAACCGTAAATTTATGTTCCTGAAGCCAACATGAATTGTAGTTAATGAACCTTTGTCATTAATAAAATGTAATCAATACATTTTCTCTCGTACATATAATACAGCTGATAACTTGGTATCTGATTGGATCTAGTTAAATATATCTATACGAGGCAATCCTATAAATAAAGATCAAAGATTCATCATTAAGATCACATTCACTAGTGTGCCAGGGGTATTAAAATCATCTAAAGATGCGTCTCCAACTACTTATTAGCATGCAAATATATGACCTTTCCTGACGATGTACTTTATTGGCACGAAACGTACATAAAAATGTTTACCAATTACATTGGCGTTTTAAACAAATAACAATCTTAGCACTTAGGTTTTAGATATCTGTAAATCCTCTTGATTTAATATTTATTTCGTTGCATGAGGATTTGTAGTGGTTGTAGTGGAAAAGCAAAAACGAAAGAAAACGGTGGATTTCATGCAGTATGGTACTACATGTTGTAAACAATCATCGAATTATGAAGTTTTGTGGAGTAAAACCTTACAAACGGAATATATAAATATATAGTCGTATTGCCTTGTAGACACAACAATCAAAAGTTATCTGTTCCCGTTAAGATTAAATACATTTAAAATTACATATTTTAATTTAAAATAGTAATATATGATATAAACTCAAGCGCTTTTCCAAGAAGGGCAGGCAGAGACTATAGGTTTTCACACGGTATGATGCTTGAATATCTCTCTTGCTTCACTGACATCCATCAATCTTTTCATGCAAGCTCGTCGATTTCGGGTGTTTAAAATTTGACCCTTTTTAAATATAGCACCAATAAGGTCTGCATAGAATTTTCTAGGGCGATCCTTGCCGACCTTTTTATTTCATACATTCGCTTTATAGATTTGTAATGTTAGTTTACTTTCATTCATTCTTCCCAGATGATCACACCATCGCAGCATACCTCTTTTTTTCTAGTCACTAAATTTTCCTTCAAACCACACCGCTCTCATGTATGTTTTGGTTTACCCGGAAATTATCCGAGAATCCCATATCATAGCGTTCTTGTATTTAATTATTTCATTTTTGACGCATTCTTTAGCTTTCATTTTTATATCTTTATACGAAGTTTCAGCATCTTTTAGCTTACTTTGCAAGATATACTGACTTTGTCCTCTGTAGTTGGCCTTTGCAGACAACAAATCCAACATTGTTTTCTTCTTTTCATCGACTACTTTCCTTATTTCAAAACTCTAACTTTCATTATCTTTCTTCTAACATTTGTTCTCTTATTTACTCCAAATAACTTTTTTGTGTCATCTTTTAATACAAATTTCGTCACTTTCCACAATTCATCAAGTTATAGAATTGTCTATCAAATTTTAGTTCTATCTATCTTTCAATCGCTCTTCATACTCAATTTTTACATTCTGATCTTGCAGCTTGCCCACTTTTATTCGTTCTAGCTCCGTAGTGACTATTTTCGCATGGTGTCGCCAAGGCTGAAGTAAATCCTCAATTTGATAGACCGCATACACACAAAAGAAAGTCTATACCAACGTTAACGCACCGATGCATTCTTCACAACTTATCGACAACTTTGCTTCTCAAAAAAATTATGTTTGATAGATAACCACAATTATAAAGTCTATCTTGATTTTGTCTTCTCTTCTCCGCCAAGTATATGAATGTATCCTTCTGTGGCCAAACATAGTGTTTGTCACACACAAGTTAAACTCTTGAGACAGTGGTAAAAGGCAATCACGATTTTTATTAACTCTTTTATATCCAAATTTACCTAAGATTTTCTCATATACACCCCACTGTACACCCACCTAGCCATTAAAATCACCTAACATTACCATCCTTTCGTTTCTGTCACATTTCACTAAAATGTCCCTCATATCAGCTCAAAACTCCTCTCGGTTCTCGAGCAGTTTGGCTATATCTGTGACTTATACGCCTAAAATAAAGATCCGTGTCAGTCCAATTTAATTCGGAGCTAGAGGATCCTAAGACTTATACATTCGTAAACGTTTACACATTCTGATAGGATGAAGCCAACACCGCCGCATTCTCATTGACTCTGGTCAACGCTAGACCCATAAGTTTCGAAGGATCCGTGTTAGATGGCCCCACCACTATCTTTCCTTTTAATCTTATTCACTTATAGAATATCCAGCCGCCTGTCTTTCATCAGTTCACAGATATCATCAATTTTATCGTCCATAAATGATTATCTGAATATCGTCCATTAATACACACATTCAGAGTACCGAAGCGGACTTCTCCAGCCCTCGTTTTGCACCTCCGGGGAACTAGGCGCAACGGGTGGCGAACCTCGTCGCTGCAACCGAACCTAAAGCTCCCGATTCTCCGGTACGGAAATTTACCCTCTTCCCCCTCTCCAGATACAATGGGACTGTCCGAGACTAGCCCGGGAAGGGATTCTCTGGCAATCCCAGTACCCTCCTGGGGTAATAATTTTTCACTTACCACAAACATTAACTTTTGTGAATTTTGTGAATGTGAAGGATAGGGAATAAGAAGGATGAGAGGTCAAAGGGATATTGAGATTTTGGAGTGCAAAGGTTAACTTTGAAACTTACAAACCTCAGGAGAAGACAGAAGTAAATGTTGCTTTTCACAATAAAGAATAATCTATATCACTCGGGAATAATTTAGATTCTTATTGATAAAAGGAAAAAATTAGAATCAGTTTAGTAGTTTATGAGATTCGTTTTTACAAACAAACAAGCAATATTACAAAATTTACGTCTATATATATATATATCAATATAGCTATAACTACAGTTTAGTTCCATTTAATCCAATTTGATTCAATCTCATTTGTCCGCGTGAAAACCATAATTCGGGTCGGTCGCAATAAAACCAGCGAAATAGTGTTCTAATTCAAGTAACTCGGCTAGGTTTATGTGCTCCCATTAGGCAATCCACACAGCCCTGAGATAGTGCAAACAATTCGCAAATGTGTCCAAAAATAGAAAATGCTGAATAAAGGATGCATTTTCCAACTTATTTTCTGTTTTAGAAGTTTTGCAATTGTTAAATAGCATTTATATGTATTTTATCAAACATTTAAAGAGAATGAGTCTAATAAGGATCTGATAATATGGACTTTTCCAAAACTATTGAGGAACTTTATTACCATAGACTAACATTAAAAAATGTGATATTTAAGATACGAATGATAATGTAAAAATAACTTTAGATCAATTAACGGTACATTAATAAAGTTTAAAAAAATAATATGTATGTTAAACACCATATGTACATTATCAAATAAAATGGAATCAAATTTATTTGAATTATAATAGAAATTAAACGCCCTATGTAAAAACCATCAAGATATTTTATGTAGATGTAGTATTTAATAGTCAATACAAACTCGTATTGTATTGTAGTACATCGTTTTGAGGAGTCGTACTTTCTTGGGCTTAATTGCGAGTTTGCGTTACGATGTCGTCCTGTGCCCAGAAATTGATAGATTTATGGGGCGGGCATTCATTCGCAGTTATAATCGTTAGCATTATATAAGTAAGTGTATAAGTATCTGTTAAATTCAAAATAGTCATGTTTTTTCTCGTATTTAATGAACTGTATAGTATTTTTTTAAGCATCAGTAACTAGACTATTGTCTAGAAAATTATCTAACTCACAGCTTATGACGTCTTTGGAGGACAGCAATTCTGCCATTTTCGACACAGAGGACGATGGGATGTCATTTTGCAGCAGACGGTAGTCAATTAATAAATTACCCAACCTAAGAAGTATAACTAACCAATAATAAGAATGCGAAGCGTTCTGCAGTTATATTATGATATGATATTTTCGAGTCTATTTTTTTATTTATTTCACTGCACACTTGTAGTAATTAGGCGACAACCTTTTTTTACTTATTTGCTTTGATTTTCTTATTTTCTTTCGTACTACTTTCATAAGGATTTCTATGGGTTGTTTATAATTTCGTCAACCTTGTCTCTATTTCTCTTCTAAATCTTTTTCTTTTACTTCTTTGTCTTATTTTATATTACATTTTTATTTTTCAATTAATTTTGTCATATTTTACATTATTTGCCTTACTACTGCTTATAATCTATTTATATTTATACTTATATAACACAATTACAATTCGTTTTAATTGATACTCTCTACAACTACTCAAAGTAGAATTTCAGCTATTAATATAAATTTCTTTGTTTAAGTCAGTTTCGAATTGTCACAGCTCCAAACACTTTTCGCGTTTTTTATTTTGTTCAATCAACAGTTTCGTTAAATGTTACTATGTCAAGTCGCAAACATTATCTTATTTTGTAATACCGCGTCCTTGAATAATTATTTAGGTTTTGCTATTTGTTTAATGCGTAGCATTTCTTCACCACCGTTTCGTAATATTTAAAAACTTGTTTCTTTTCTTTTTGTCATTAACAAATTATGTGAAATTTTCTCGTAGCACCCGGCCCCCAACTTCTGCAGTCTCATTTCAAAAAATATTACAATCTTCCAGTGCATGCAGTATGTCCTGTATCCTTGTGGGGTTACAGACACATCACGGCGAGTTCTTCAGCTTGAACCTGTTCAAGGATTGTACGAACCAACCGTGTCCCATGAATTCCTGTGCTAGATGGGATGTCTTTTCCGTTTTCCTCAGGACTTTGCACCCTATTTCCATCCGGAGAAAGAAGCATTTGGTTACTTCACTTGTGCTTCCCTCGGTGTATCTTTCCAACCAATTCTCCAGGCTCGTCTCCCTAATCACTCTTTCGGCGTAGATCAGGGGATGTCGATCATAATCCGCCCTTGTTTTCTTCGTTAAGATGGCGTTCCTGGCGAGATCAATAAGGAATTTTTAATGCATACATTATGTTAATTAATAGACTGCGCCACTGTTTCACGTTATGGATTATTGTATTATAATTACAATAACCATAATAAAAGTGAATACGCTATTATAAAAATGAATAACTTTCCTTAATTATTAATGAACCTATATATCATTATATATTTGTATATTTATTTCCATTTCTTTGTTCGGCGTTGGTGTTCCTTTTACCACCGCTAATTTCCTACCGACTCAAAACATGATTAATACACATACGACTTGGTTACGCATTTTTCCAAAGCATGCGCGCAATCAGGTTGCATTTATAATATAGAATACTTGATTCATTTTTTGCATTAAATTATGTTGTATTTTATGAACCAGACTATATTTTCAAAAGAATAATAGAGATTAACTAAACAGGAATATTAAGTTCTATTACGGAGACAAATGACGCAGTGCTATTCATAAACTGTGTACATACACAGCAAGATTAATCCTTACTTTAAAGATGCTTGAAGAATAGTTTTTTTTTAAATAGTTATATGATATCTAATAATGTTTTAGTGCTCAAAATTTAAAACAATGGAATAAACACTTTTTTAATCTTAAAAAAATAAATATCCATTCGCACAAATTAAGAACAAAAAGAAACAAAAAGCATACAAGTGCCACGTTTCAGCTTTTAGTAATTAAAGTGAGCTCCAATTTCTTTGTGTATCACAATAGCATGTTTTTTGTTGTAATATTAATGTTAGTTTTTAGACTAAGTTTTGAATCTTTTTCGATAGGTGAAAGTGAAATCAATAAAAACCTTTCACAGTGGGCCACACAGCAATAGAAAAGTTGACAATAAATAAATATATCAACAATAACGAAAGTATGTTATTGTAAAAAGTTTACTATTGTTAACAGTAACGAAAGTACGTTATTGTTAACTTTTGTTAACACACTTTCCTTGCAGCTCCCGATGCGATGACGCTGGAATCAAAACACCTATTAATTATTTATATTATACTAAACCTAAATGGCCAATACGTATTAATTTAGTACCGTTTAAAGGTTGTGCTTGCGTCCAGAGATTTTACTAAATTTTTAATTTGAAATTTTATTTCCTGCTTTTTAACTTTGTATATTGCTATTAAACATCGCACGTTCGAAAAATGTCTATGAGTTAATAAGAGACCACTATAGAAAAAGCTGTGATTTATTTAAGCAAAAATACGTTTATAAAAGTCCAAACTTACGTGACCTTAACTCACATAAAAAGCTTACCATACAGGATGTTGCTATTTGTGACCTTAACCAAAACTGTTTAATAATCCTCATGAAAAATCGGCTAGCTATAGCAGAATTGCAAAGACTGAGAAGCGGGATTTCAATATTATAATTTTGTACTGAGTGTTGTACGTTATTACTTAAAAATATTTTTATATTTCGACTACTTTACAATTCTGACTTGAAGTTACTATCATTAATTAAAATTCTATTATCGTATTGTACTATAATTTTATTTTTGTAGTTTGTAGCATTCGTAGCTTGCATCAATGCAGTCTGGAATAGCTATCCCCATAATTTAAAAGAGTATGAATGTAGATTACGAATCATAACTGAAATGAATAATTCTGTTAAAAAAGAGGTATGAAAGTAAATTTCAGCAAAACTGAGGTCATGTATTTGAAAGAAATGAATGTACGCCTGAATGCGATATACGTAGGTCACACTTAAAAATTTTAGGATTGGCCACTTAGAGACTGTAAAATAATTTAAAAAGCATTTGAATTTTAAAACCAGCTAAGAGCATGTCAGACTATTCTCATTAGAGGGTTCCGAAGCCGCTACTATAAAGAAATTCATTAGAGATGAAAAAAACATATGTTATTACGTTTTTTCCCAATTTCCCGTGCATAATAGGTATAAGCAATTAAGTCACCTATAACTAAAAAAACAAGTGGGTATGTCAAATATTACTCTTAATCTAGTGTAAACTAAATTGCACCCGCAAAAGAGCGTATGTTCATAGCACTTACGTCCTTTTGTTGAGAAGCCCAGTTTCTCGGCAATAGCTTAAAAACATTATATCCGATCATGCTCGAATTAATTTTAGTTGAAAGTATTACCTTCGTAATTTTTTTCAAATTTTTTGGAATACGATTTAGAAAATAAAGGGAATGGGATATAATTTATGCTACTTTCGAAGCGATTATTTTCCGAAAATACTCAATTAGTCTGAGAAATTGCTTAAAAACCTTAAATTGTTTTTAAAATAACTGTCGACGTATGTGCCACACGTTGATGTTTGCTGAAAAACCTTTTTTTCAGGTTCTGTTACATGTATGAAACACCCCCCTTAAAAATAGTAATTTTTGCTCTTTAACTACTAAACTAAGTAGCGGGTTAAACAAGACACTCATACTATAAATTTCATCAATATACATCATTTAGTTTGTAGTAAAATGCCGGTGACATAGGTACGGACGGATGGACGGACGGATTGACGTGACGAAATTATAAGGATTCCATTTTTGCCATCTTATCTCAGAACCTTAAAAATGAAACTTTTTGTCAAACTTATGATGTATATTGCATTCATCTGTCATTTGTTTTTACAAATTATAGACAAAAAGAAAATCAACATTTGCTTGGACAAACGTTTAACGTCAATATGAATGTAACACGATAAAATTCTCGTGCAATGATTCAAGCGAACAAAAAGTTATAACAGACTTCTGTTGGCCTTTTATGATGAAGCTTCATACCTTGCCACTGTTTGTAACTGGTTTAACGAAATCAACCGTGGTCGCACTAATCTAACGATCTGCAAGACGATCTGCACGTCTTTCTACGGTGACGACCGAAGACAACATCGTGCTGTGAGGCTCATAAGACTGACAAAAGAGTGACCTACAAACACATCGGGACAAGCTTAGGCATCGGGATGAGTCAAGTGCACAAAATATTTCCTGAAATTTTAACTATCAGAAAGCTTTGTACTCGGTGGATATCTCATCGTTTGACCGAAGCTCAAAAACTTCATCGTCTTAATTGGTACCGCGAAATGATGCAAAGATATGACTGAAAAATGTCCACAGTAGTGGACGCTTGCCTATAACATGCAACCTATCACGAACCCTCGAGTCTGTTCTTCCACTACGAATCCCAATCAAACGAATTGAATATTGATCCGAGACGATTGACAGATATCTAACACCTCAGCAAGTGTTGTTTATTTATCGTAGTCCACTAAAAAGTTATATTGTTATTTTTAAGTACGTTTCATGCCAACATCCTCAGAAAAATGCAGACAGTCACATCCACCAAGGTGTAAAGAGTATTAGAACAACCGATAGATGTCTTCATAACGTTCTCGTGTGATATGTAGTCGTACACTGGACAATACTTTAAATGGTGTCAGAAGCCCCTACATCAGCAGCCGTAGACTATCACCAATAGATAAGCCTGCCAACTGTCACAAACTAACCATCACCAACTCAAATAGTTACAGACGAGCGTCCAACAATGGCGATTTATATTTGGTCATTAAATTGGTCACTGAGCATATTTATGTTATACATTTCAAAAGACCCCCATACATTTAAATGTAAACCTTTCTTACACACATGTAAAACATCGGACTTGTGATGGTTATTGAGTTCATGGCCAGTTTCTATTGAATGTTTAACAAATGAAATCTGACTGATTTATTATCTTTAAAGACCGAAATAGTTCTTAGTACCCTGTTACAAAACAACGCTCAATTTTTCCTACATATATCGATTTACTTTCATCACAAGTTAATTTGTAAATTTCTGATTTTTCATTACTATGCAATTTATCTTTAATGTTAGTTTTGAAATTGTGGTCTGTTTTAAAGGTCGTATAAATATTACGTTTTTTTTTTTAATATGTTAAACTAGTTACATATTTTATTTAGTCCTCTGTTTATGTTAAACAGATACAGTTCTTTTTATTAAAGATTCCACCGATGCATTTTTTCCTGTATCCGTTTGCCAATGCTATATTATAAGTGGTATTTAATTCTAGTGAGTAGTTATGATTATTAAGATATATAGTGAATAACCGATGTATCATAGATTTGTATGCCGTCAATTTGTGCTGTCGTGAATGACAAGAAAAAGGGGTACTGAAATATTTGTGCAAATGGGTTTTTACATATTTTAAATACATATCTATTATTTATTTTACTTGTAGTCAAATTCAAAATAAGTATTGATTTTTTTTGTTTCTTTTTTGTTTATATATATATATTTTTTTTTTTTTGGGTGTACTTATAATATAAATATAATTATGAAGCAATTGTAATTTCATCGAATTATTTAGAATTCTATCGAATTCAAATCGATTCGACCGAATCGCCGCAATCGCCGCAAGAGAATTGACGACATCGAAAATACTGAATAACAAACAGCGAATAAGATTTTTCCTCTTATTTATCTATATTCTTGAGCTTAATAAAACTATGTTGTTTCAAATGAATCCGATAAAAATATTACTAAACACACAATTATGGTCGTTGATTTTCCCCCTTTTTGTCGTATTTAAGACTGGTAGGTACCTACGTAAGTCGGAAGATTTGAGAACTTGCTAATTAAATAGGCTATATACAGGCAATAGGCACGCACCCGGTAATCCAACAAACGTTTTGGAGGGCAATGTCGGACTATCGAATTTGTCGGATTATAGTCCGGAATCCTTTGAAAAAGAGTAACATGCAATCCGACAAATTACAAATCAGTGATAAGACTAGGTTAGATATAGGCAGGATCACCGGAGGTCCACTGTTCATCGGTACAATGATATAAATCTTATTCGTTCTCGTCCGTAAATGTATCATATTTTATGTAAATTATTAATATAAGCAATCGCACAGTGGAGAACCCCTGAGCAGGGGATGGTAAGACAAAAGTCTTACCATCGTAATCGAATTAGAGCCAGTCCTAACTGAACCTCGCATGTGGTACCCCTGACTCGTAAGGTTAGATCCGCCCTACAACGGCAGCCTTAAGGGGTAGCGAACAGGATGATCGCCCGGGACCTATGTAGTTCTTGTAGGGGTCTCGAGCACTAACTAGAGTAGAAATCGTGGTCGATTCACGGTAAAGTACATATTATATCAATATTAATGAGTAACTATAAAGATTTGTTATTGAAAGAAAGCAACAATAATAAATGGAAACACATTCTGAATTATTCGAAGAACGGGATACAACAATAGCTACAATGATCTGAAAATCAATTAAAGAGCGATTAATCCTCTACAAAATCGACTTATGTCTCTAATGTGGTTTAAAAGTTTTATCAGTTTCTAAGTTAATAAATTAAGTAGCCGCTGTAACTTCGTATCGAGTAATACCAGAAATCGTTACAAAAAGTAGGTTTTTTTTTGTAACTAGTTTATAACATGTGGTTGATTTTGTAATTGTTTTTAGTTACCAAAAAATATATAATAATTGTCAGAAATTGTTTATAACAAATTGATAACTTATTAAGCAAATAAAAAAATTGCTAGTATGTTGAGAAATGCCAATTACGATTTTTATAGAAAAAATTATTTCTTAATTATTTAAACTATGAAAATTAAAAAAAAAAAAAACGATTTTAAACAAAATTTTTTTTTATCGTTTTTCACCAAGACAATAAAATGGTAAAAGAAATTTGAAAAATATTAAACTAGTTAGTGATAAACAAATTACCGAGTCACGTAAAAGATTTTTTTTATGTTATTTAATGTCATTATATACGAAAACAGCAATAGCAAAACTTTTCTTGAAAATATTTTTTAGATATTTCATTATTTGTTAACTTTAAAAAATTAAAATAACATACTTTAAAAAACTTTTATCGCGTGGTCTTATTAAGTACATAAAGGGCTCCAAGAAACAAAAAATAATAAGTTAATTATTTAAACTTTTATATCGCCTTTTGTAAAAACGCAAGCCCGTGAAAAATTTATTAACAATTGCATAACTTTTTGGAAAACTGTGCTAAAAATTTGCGTCAACAAGGCCTTATACTTTAAAATATCCTGATGGCACCATAATTTTTTTAAATTTTAATATAGATAGTGAATACTATAAATAAACTTTTTAATGTGGTATACCGGAGCATATACACGCCAATACTGGACTCGCCATGGGGGCCTATTTTCAGCGCTAAATAAAAATTATAAATAATGGAGGTAGTTCTGTGAGCAAAGACTTTTCTTTAGGAAATTTCCTCAACTTCAGAATCCATTTTTTTCATTTTTTACATATTGATAGATTTTGAATTAGAGGCAAAAAATTAAAAAACTTTTATCTTGTCAATAACTTTTGTAACTTTTTATGTGCAGTAAATTGCATAAAATGCATTTTTTTTCTAGGCGTCATTCCGAATACAATGAGCTATCGCACAATTTTTAGCTTTGTCAAGAATTTTTGCGATTTTGAACTTGTCGACTATTGTTCTTTTGACATATTAGTAGAAATAAGTAGGATTAGAGTTAAGAATGAGATATTAATAACTGTTGTTCTAGCACATTGACTTTTGGGAGTATATCGTATATTTTTAAGGCAGAACTATTTGTTACATGAACATTTAATTATTGGTATGACAGATAAATGCACATTAACATTTTAATATTTAACAGCACAAAACACCATAGCGATCATGGTAGCATTGTAAAGTATAAACAAATAAAATTAAAATCAGAATATTTGTTAACATATAGTTTCTTCTTATTTTAATATTGATCTACAAAATGAGTATCTGCCGATATAGCGTCTACAATTTCTCGCATGCGTTGATCAGTACATTTTAACAGTTCATTTCTTATCACTTTCATAAGAATAATCACGTATCAGATACTTCAAAACCTTCATTTAATTTCGACATTGAAAAGAGCAGTGGCGGCGCTAGGCGTCGGCGACGTCGGCGACCGCCGACGGCCTCGCGCCTGAAGGGGCCTCGCAAACAAAAAAGTTTTGTCTACAAGTTATTAAAAAGAGGCCTCGCAAAAAGTTTTGCCTACAAGTTATTAAAAAGAGGCCTCGCAAACCTGATGTCGCCGACGTCCACGAGTGGTGTAGCGCCGCCACTGGAAAAGAGAAATATTTTGATAATTAAATTCATTACACTAGGCCCCTACTATTAATATACATTGCGACGGGACTACAATGAAAATAATCATAGGCATCATCATCATCTTTTATTGTCCATAAAAATCATTAAATTAAATAATAAATATTTTATAACAACTCTATTAAGATAGCAAATTAAAATGTCTTTTTTATGTAAAATAATTACTGACTAGCAAACAACAGTGTTCACAAATTTATTTAACTATACAGTGTAAACTCTATATAACGACACTGAAGGGACTGTGCATTTTATAGCGTTATAAAGAGTTGTCGTTAAATGGAGAGAAGAAAATCAGAAAAGTAAAAGTTTATTTCAGACTAGTGTTAGTAATACCCATTTCTATTATCAGTAAAACTTTTCGTCAATTGATTTTCTTTACTACATGTGTACAGTTTGAAAGTTTGTGAGTAACTAAGAATATGATAACGTAGAGATATTCCATGACTCCTACTTACAAATGTATTAGTCATGGTCAACAACAGTCTACACGTGCAAGTAATCCCAATTTGTAAACAAAGAACGAATTTCTTACAAAGTTCGGTATGCATCAGTTTATTGCAGGCTAGGGTAATAAAGCGACAAAGTACACAAGTTTTACTAATTGGCAACTTAAAGGTACTTTTTACTCAATTGTTGGCCTTATTGAAAAATGCTATGTAGAATCAGTGTATGGAAGACAAGCTAAACCAACTAAAGCCAATTGATTTCGACGCTTTAGGGATTAAATCGAGGACGTTACATAGTTTACACTGTATTTAGAAATGCAATCAGATCAATACATAGGACGAATTTATTCTAGACTGACATATCAATGGGACATAATTACGTCAAACAAGTTTGAAGTCATAAAACAGACAATATTAACAAAATTCGCTTATATCAATATTATATATAGCATATCTCGAATTACAGTTTTACATAACTGCTATACTATAATTATAATAAGAACAATAATTGCAGAGAATTAATTACATCATTTAATATACAACAAAATAGATTCTAAACATTGCATCAATACAGGGATAATTACAGGAGAGGATTATTTATTCTAGACACAGAAACAAGTTTTTTTTGTAGTTTTAATCAATCATTAAGAACTACATAAAATTACGGCGAGCCTTCATCTATGAAAAATAAAAATTCAAGAACAATCAACCGCTCATTGTTCTAACATAATTTAAAGTGAAGTTTGCCACCTGTCACAACACATCTGTATGTTCTGTACATGACGGCACCCACCTCGTGTATCCATGACGTGCAATTCAGTACACTGTCAACTTTTCAATTTGCCCACATACAGTAAAAACTCGATTATCCGGCCTTCAGTTATACGTATTCGCGATTATCCGGACTACCAACCGCAACCAATGTATTAAATACCTATAAGTTGAATTTATGCAAACACGAACGTGTCGGAACTGGCATTACCCCCGCCCGCGCCCCGCGAGATCTCTGCCCACGCGTTTCGTTATTGTTTTAGTCACCAATTGTTACTTCGCTCTGACGTGCGTGTCACGTCTACATATTTAAAAATGTCAAAGCGTAAGAGAGTGGTGTTAGCGCTTAAAGACAAAATAAATATTATTGATTCATTAAAAAAACAGCTCTCAGGTTGTTTGAAAAACAAACAGAGAGTGACACTGTGAGTTTACTAAAGCTGAAACGAAGTGGTGACATAGCAGCAATGAAGAGAAAAAGTGGCTTACGTCAAATGACAATTACCGAATATTTTAAACCAAATTTAACTTATTTCATGTTCAACAAACACAAATTACTAAATACATATTGTTAACCAATTATATGTACATACCTAAATATTTAATTTCATGATTAAGATTGCACTGCAGTATTCTAGTACATATGTATAATGTATGTATAAGAAAATATGTATGTACATAAATAAGTGCATACATCATATGTTGGAAAATGTGTCTATCAATAATTTCTTTGATTTTCGTTAAGAAGTATTGTTTTTTTTTTAATAAACACATAACATTCTGTACTACATATGCACAAAACTCGCTTTTGTTCATACCTTTGATTATCCTAATGCCTAATGACAACAATTAATCTGGTCAATCGAGTTTCTAGTATACATTAATTAAAATAAGTTCTAGATTTTGTTTTTAACTTTTAATTGTGTAAGGACAAATTAGGTATAGTTGTATTGTGTTGAGTTTATGAACAATTTCAATTTAGAAAAAAAAGTGGTAAAAAAATTCGCTGTAACATGTACAATGCAATATGGAATTTCACAATTTCAAGAGTCTGGTTCTTATGCAAGAAGACCAGATCAAAAAAGGAAAATGAACATATTAGCTTGATTTGACAATTTTTTTTAGATAAATCATAAGAGTCTGACAAATTTATTATAGTTTATTATTTTATATGCAACTTACATATCCTATACAAATATCAGATCTGTCGTTCCACAATTCATACTTAGAAACCAATAATTTGGAATTTCAAAAATAACTTACAAACAGCATTTCAATGCAAACCAACTCAAATAATTTACAACTTTTATTGATTAATGATTATATAAATTTAATGGTAGTGAAGATCATTATTATTAGATTAATAATAAATTATCAATTATATTACATATTATTATGATTGATAACTTGTTATTGAATCTGATAAACCTTGATTGAAAAGGACAGAACTTCACATAAAATACATTATTTTAATATCGCATTTTCGTCGGTAGTGCATGGTGCGACCCGTGTTTCCTCACCAATCCCATCACCTGCAAATATATAATTTTTTGATTACTACTTTAAAACAAAAGTTATTGATATTGAATCTTTAGATTTGTTAGTGATACATGAAATCAAAGGTGCACCAAAATAACACCTACAAATATGGTGGAGGCATGTTGTGGCCAACTTACCTGCAATATGAAAATGGGTGAGGTCAACCAGCGAGATATCACTCCCACAGAATACATGCATAAAGTGGCAGCTTCCGCCACTGCATTTTGTCCTGAAGGTTCGGCTGAACCACTTTCTCTACCATCAGATATCCTATTCCTTCCTATAAGTTTCTGTTACCTAGTACAACCCCCCCCCCATCTGACATCTTATTTCTTCCTAAACAGCCTTGTTTGCACCTCTATCATTTTCATTTCAGGTTTTATTATAAAACTAAATATTAACTATGTCTGTTACAATATGTCTATTACTGTAAGCGTGCCGGCAGTCTATTTCCATTTATGGCCAAAGCTATTGTTTGTAATTTTACAGCAATGGACTACAAATTCTTTTATAAAAAATAAATAAATAGAATTAATTGACCTAAGTCCTGGTTTTTTTTTTATTATATCTTAACACTTTGATGACAGGCACTTTAATAATACTGATTATTAGTTCAAATTTGAGAACATCATCAAACTATAAAGTACTATGAAAAGATTTGGAGTTTAAATGCCTAACATAACATTTAGTGTTTATTTTGTAATAATGCTGATTTTATAGTATATAATATTACTGCGAATGTCGTACTAACCACTTTACTGACTTTATTCTTGTTATGGTACAACACATATAACAGCATAACAAGAACTAAACCAGTTAAAAATAGTAATAAGCAATGATCGTCTGTGTCCTCTGTAAAACTTTCCTTTATAACACTCGTATATACTTCTGGAACAAAAAATCATGTGTTTATACTTATGTAGAAAACTATTTCAATATAAAAGTTTAAGCCTGCCCATGTTTAATGGAAAAAACAGTCCCCTTGGCACACACTTAATGAATATTATACTCAATTTAGATTTAGAATGAGGCAAGTGCTCTGATTTCGAATAAACAATAAAAAAACAGAAATACTGTGTTCATTTGTTTGAAATATGGCTAAGTAAATACAATGTCCATATAAGTGAAATGTTGGAACTTTAAGAAAATATATTTAATTGAATTTTTTTACACATTGTTAACTTAATTGTAAGAAAACTATTGGGACTTTCATATCATTCAATTAGTATTTCTGATATAATTAAAAACATCGAGGAGAAAGAATGCCACTATTTATCTTCACTTCATTAAAAATTGTCTTTATGACATCACAGAAATTAATATTTTGTTATAAGAATGTCCAATACAAGATATATTAAAATCTAACAAATTTGCATATAAATAAATATTATAATTACTACAGATCAGTTGTCATAGTAGAAAGACTTTTCACAGCCTTTTTCATTGCCTAAAATGTTTTGGCTACAATGTAAGGGCAGTATTAAATATGACAATTATGAAATTATAAATATTGTTTAATTATATTGAGACTTAATTCACAAACACTAGTAAAACTTCTGCAAATAATAACCACATTATATTATTGGGGTTCTTCTCAAGGTAGGAATTATATTTGCCATCTACAATGTTTTCAATAATAACATATTAATAATTGAATGTATATCCCACAGAATGGAAACTCACAATTAATATCATGCAATGGTATTAATAATTTGTTAGACGTCACATAGGCATATATGCCTGTTACAATGGACCTCGACAAATGAAATGGATATGTATTAAATAAAACATTTTAAATGCCATACCTATCATTACCCCACATTCAAGTCTAAGCTGGGTATAACGTGAGGAGCTCAGAATGAGGCTATCCAGAATTGGACATTGAAATTTTAAAGAACAGTGACTGATCAATGTCTTGGACAAAAGATTCAACTCCTTTAGAAAGTGGCCTTACAGGAAATTAACCTAGGTTAGCCTCAATGTTTTTAGAAAAAATGAGGTAAACCTCTTTATCATGATTAAGTGACCTTAAAATGATATGTACATGTTCAAAAAAATATACACTGATAGTTCTCACTGCATGAATGTACCTTAATAAATGTAAAACTAGAGGTTTTGTGTGATGAAATATACACATTCCATTCTACAATTGTCAATACCTAGAAGCTTTCTAATATTAAACTTTAAAACTGCTTTGAATACCTAGACGATTACCACATATTCATGAGACGAATGTATGAAATGGATGAGACAAATACAAAATAATATGAACAAGAGGTTCTGTATACAATATTTTTAGTCGAGTCTATAACCATTAGAGTTTATTTGTACTTGTGACCTTTATTAGCTTGTGTTGTCACAATTATTATTTGTTAAACACCTAATATCACTGCTACTAATCATACAAGTTGCTTGTAAGGACAAAACTCTGGCTACAGAATCAAGTCATTATTAAAAATTATGTATTGTAATAAAACTAGATGGAACTAGGTAAAGTTTTAAATCTATATACTATTAACCATAACAGGGTTTACAGCACTTCATGTCAATGGAAAACTGGGACCAAAATTGGATTGCATCATATAATAACATACTAAGTAACACATAAAATGGAGTGGGAGTTAGTGAAAAATAAGATTATTGTTTTTAATTTCAATGACTGCAATTAAAGAACACTTCAATTTCTAGAAAAAAAGAATATCGCTACTTCAAACATAATGAGTTTAAACAAATGTCAACAGTTCACATCTGGAATGGAACTCATTGACATCATTGTTTCAGAACAATTAAAGCCATTGTTTTTTGCATGTGGTAGAATATTGTATGGAAAATGCTTATCAATTGAAAATATTCTTATGAATCCTAAACCAGAAGGTGACATTTGCCTTTATTTTTATTCAGAATTGTCACTTTTTCAAAATGCAAAATAGTTGACATTTAATTGAAAGGTATTAATATTATAAAACAGAGAGAAATTTTTGATTAAGTTTTTCACATATGTTTATGAAATTTCTTGTCTTTTTGATGTTAATTTCTATTTTTCAAACTATTAGATACAAATAAAACAAAAATTTTAATGCATTATGATGTCACTATCACAATCATGATGAAGTCACATTTTAAAATTTGTTTATAATATATTGAGCTACCAATAATTAATATTTTCTATTGCACAAATTATAAATAGATAATGTTATTAAACATGGAGTTATTGTTGAATACTGTACACTCATACACATAAAAAAACAATGGTATAATTTATGGTATTTCTTAGAAATAGCATTTCATACCATCACTGTTTATACCTCTCAGATTTGGTTCTCTGTAGGTCATAGATTTGACATTGTCTTTTGAAGATCCAAAATCTAAATTTTCATCGAAATCAGTATCCATCATATTAAGTTCTGATAATGCATTTCTGGTGTCTTCTTTAGAAACTGTAATTTAGAAAAAAACCAGATGAGTAAATAGCTATAAAAAAGTTGACATTTCACCAATTAAATCTTCTAATATGTATGTAAGAAAATTGTAAAATAACTAGTGTTTGCCTGCAGCTCTGACCGCATAGACACATAATTCGTTATTCTCTATATCAAGTAACCGTACTAGAATCGATACCAATCCCGATCCTGTTTTCAAGTGCTGATTTCACAGTAGGTATGATGTGGTGTTATTCTCTATTTCTATCCAGCATCTTTTTTTTTTATTCAATAACACTTAATTCCAATATCGCCATTTCAATATCTACATATTCTAGTTTCTTGTAAATCACAGCAGCACATTCGCAGGAGATATCAAATATCATGCATATAATCCAGAAGATATTCTATCTGTACACTAAATTTCATCTAAATTCATCCAACCATTTATGCATAATCGAGTAGCATATACCGAAACATCATGACAAAGTATCATATTTGTAATGTTATAACAATAGGATATAAGTACTGACAAAAGACACAATACCTATCAAAAACCCTATCATTCATTCAAATTTACTATGTTTTCTTATTATTAAGCCCTTATTATTACTCATATAGTCACAATCAGATTGTTGACATGCTCTATTACTTTCTCTTTCACACTACTTTACTCTCTCACACCAAATATTTCTATCAATCTTCTCAATCGACTTTTTAATCTTCTAATTACAAGAAGTCTAAATATAAACATACAAAAAAAAATAAACAGTCTAAATAAAAAAAAAACCTACATTTTATGTGACAATGAATTCTACCAGTTTTCTAAATTTCATCAAAATTGGTTATGTTATTGGCACATTATAAATAGACATACATACAAACAGACAGACAGTAGCTTATATATTATAAAATGGTTTTTTGGCATAATAAAGTTTATTAAAGTCAGTTTAACTATTTTTGAGTTATGGAAAAGAACACAAAGAAACAACCAGAGAAACAAAGAATAAGTTAACATATTTTCATTCCCTGATGTCAAACTATCTTCATACCAAATTTTATCACAATCAGTACAACTATTTAGGTGCAAAAATGTAACGGCAAACACAGTCAATTTCACACCTGTAATGTTGGTATGGTTAAAGTAGTACAAAACATAGTTTGTTTTTATCTTAGCCATTGGATGTCCAGCTGGACATAGGCCTCCTTTCTAGATTTCTACAATATAAAATCCTGTACTTGCAACCAACTGTTCTGTGAACTATGTTGGCTAATCTGGTTTTACTCAAGATTTTCTCATTTTACTGAGAAATCCCATTGCATGTTGAATGGCTTCAGTTTATTTATAAGAAAAAAAGACCTTACAATTGTAAAAAATCAAACCATAAAAAAAACAATTTAAATATCAATATTATGATGCTAATTATAAAATACTAACATGATGTATGTCAGTAGATCTTCATACAAGAGAAAATCCATAATTTGACTTTATATGGTTTATATTTTCACTTCATAACACTCACCCGTTAATTTTATTTATAGCATAAGAAAGCTTAAAGCACTAACAAGAACAAAGAAATTCTATTTTACCACTATCTATTTTGTGTTAAACAAGCTAGTAACACTGATATCATACTACATTTTTATGGTGATTTAACCTTCTATTAATAGGTTGTCTGGATTTGAAATGTAGAACCACAAAAAAATTTAATCAAAGATTATAACGAAAAAAAAATGTTGGCACTGCAAACAAGTGAAAATTTTAAAGTAAAAAATATTAAAAAGTTATTATTATGTTTTAATAGACAAATTAATAATCTAGTATGTTTTTGGTTCTATAGATATTTTTTACCACTTAAACTTTCTCAGATTATGGTATTAAAATATGTGTTATCAGCTAGTTCAATAATTTGTAAATACTTAAGTAGTTAACTGAAATGAGAATATTTTTTTGAGGAACTGAATAAAACCCTTACCAATAATTCTAAAACTATATTAAAACTTCTCTTTTGCCCATGTTGCTTTTTCTATCTATTATTTTAATTAATTAAAGGCAAATAATATTACTGTAGGCTAAATATTGAAATCAAAAGAGTAAAGAAAGCCTTGCAAAATATACCAAATATATGATTGAAACAAATTATGTGCAAGCCCGATTCAGACTGGACTATTTTAATATTGTGTTCAAATAACTAACCTTGCTCATTATCCCCAACATCCACCAAATTCTTAATAACTTGTAGTTTAGGATGTACTTTTGGAAGGTTATCTACTACAAGATCTTTAACTGGTGTTGTACTAACGATATTCATTTCAGTAAAATTATTCTCCTCAGGCTCATTAGCAAGGTCTTGTTTTAGTGGCAATTGTTCAGAACTTGTGATACCAAGTTGTTGAGCGAGAGCAACATCTGGATCAAGTGGCAATTCATTTATAACCTGTGTTTGAAACATTAGATTTTCTTTTGGTTTTACATTAGTATTTATCATTGAGATGGGTTCTTGATTGGTTGACAATTCTAAAACTTCTTTGTCAATTTTATTGTCTTGTTCTTTTTCTGTTGTAGGAGTAAGATTGTGGCTGAAATTATTTGCATCACTTTCGGCATTTGCAGATTCTATTATACTGGATTGTACATTATAGACTAAATCAGAACTAATAGATGGATTAATCTCACTTTGCATCATATCAGCGTTAAGTGATTTTGTCTGCGTCAAAACATCTAGACCCCATTTGTAATACTTGCAATAAAAATCAACATCATCAACAAAAATATCTTTAGATTCACAGAATCTAGTGCATAAGTGAGGATTAGAAAATATTCTTTTAAACATTTTTGAATAATGAGGATCACTTTCAAGATCAGTCACAGGCCATGACGTAATATCAGCACAAAATTCTATAACATCCAGTTTTTCATTTAATCGAGTATCAAAATCTTCATTTTTTATATCCAATGATGAATTGCATAGTTGTTTATTAATATCGTAAAAAATCAAACATTTCAAATATGCAGTACTTTCTAGGGACGGTAAACTACAATCAACAGATTTATCTTTTATTTCTGAAGAAATTAATTTATGTTGGCACTTATTAGCTAAAAGAGTTAGATTGCCAGCGAGCGCGTCGGTTGTTTCCGTTTTACCGTTAGACTTTAAATGCAAAGAGACACTCCAACCACAATTGTAAATACTTAATAATAATAAAGTTAGCGCGTACTTCAACATTATTAAACACAAACAAAATAAAATTTACAAATAAATTTTCATATAACAAAAGTTTTAGGTTTCAGTGACTACAGTTCAATTTCATAAAATCTACTGAAAAACCTTTCAAGTAAATTACATCGATACTAATTCAGAATCACAGAACACTACTATGCTCAGTGTTACCATTTTCAAATCCGGTTAATCTACTAAAAGTACTATGAAAACTACGTGAAACTACCAGACAAGAGACAATCTAATCCTACCATTAAAAATACTAAGTTAGCTATTGATCATTAACCTATTTTAGATAAATAAAACAGCATAAATTGTTATAAATCTTAATTTGTGTATAATATAATTTAACAATTAACCTGATCACTTATTTAACACTTATTATAGTCATTATTTGGCTTTTCTTTTCGGCCGTTTTTGTAAAACTCTTTCACCATTTTGTTATACAGCAGGAAGCAAATACAGCCACCTATATTTTTGACACCTTGTTTGGTACGTAAAATTTCTGCAGCTGATTTAATAAGTAACCTGTGTCTATTTTCGTTTTATTTTAATCAACCAAAGAAAAAATCTTTTTAACAAGCTGTATTTGCCATAGGAAGGCAAATCAATCTTAACAAATTGACATATGTTATCAAATTTTAAAGCTCTTAAGTTAAAGTTTAAAGCTCTTTCCCCAAAAGGTTTTTCATGTTTACCACATTTTGATTGTACCTTGAAGACGAAGGTAATATAAAGATTTGATATCTGTGAATCAAAGTTCGTAATTTGATTTTGTTATCATCTATTAAACTATACTACAAAAAAATGACCAACAAATAGAGCAGCAGATAAACATAGACTATGATCGCAATGCCACTAAACTTACAAAAATAACTTAGAAGCATTTTGATAATCCTTATGGTAGTCAACATATTAAATGATGCCAAATTTACCAGATTTTTTAAACTTAACTACATCATCTACTAAATTTGTCCAAATCTATTAAAATAATAGTAACACCACAAAAAATGGTAACACTGACTTTACCGAAAAACCATATAGACTATGACTGGCTGACTGCGTTCCATACAAATAATAGAACTTGAACTACTACTACAGTAAACTACAGATGGTGTCACTGAATTAGGCCCTTTTTATCTTGTTTTTTTATTTTTAATTATTTGTTCATCGTTTATTCGTTATTGTTCGAATGTAAAAATTTTAAAAATTTTTTGTTCGTTTTTTTGTTTATTTACAACGAATTAAACAAATGTTTACCCTTAAGTTGGTCCCCCTTACTAGAGATCTTCACTTATGTCGGTCAAATTAATAAATTTTGATTAATTATCGTTTGATCGATCACTATTGATGATTGTTCGATCACAAAAACAATTAAATGCTTAAAGTTTTAATATAATATACAGCGATCACCCTAAGGCTGCATTGCGCATACGCCTGCAGTAAAAGTCTTAAGAAGTTACTTTTTGAAGTGTCCACTTCAAAAATAATTTAAGGGATAAGGCGAATATTATTTCGTCGTATAGGAGATTAGGTTGAACGTTTGTTCGGATTTTCTAAATTTATTTATTTAATTCCCAGAAAATAGTTAAATACACATTGAAAAGTATATTTAAATCCTATAGAGAAAACATGATGTTCCCTGTGCATAGGTTCGGGAGAAATGAATAGGCATATATGTTTTATATGTCAAATATGCCTATTTAAAAAAAAAAACAACTTAAAACACGTAACTTAAATACTAATCTGAGCTATTTTAAAGCAAAAAAATAATAGTAATAAGTAAGTGCTCAAAATTATAAAGTTCCATGTGAGATGTTATACTCGACTTTATAAAGCAAAGACAAGAAATAGGATAAGACCTTTTATAGAGATAATAATTGCTCTTGACTGAGCATTAAGCATTTATATTATATTTATTGGATATAGTTAACGTAGGTGTATTCTTAAATTCATTTGGTAACATATTAAAGTATGTGATAGCTGTATGTAAAGGACTACTTTGGTACTTGGTCTTGGTCATTTTAGTTCCCTGTATATTTGTATCTGGATCTATCATCGTAGTTATTATATTTACGTGCGCGATTTTAAAGTATTTGATCAGACTACAATAGACAAATTGTTGCTTGATGTTACATATATGATTGTTTTCTATTTAAATTTTTTTTTAATTCTTTTTTGGATTGTAAATAATGCCTTGATAGACTTTTTATACGCACCACCCCACTCTATTACACCGTAATTAATGATGCTTTCAAATAATGAATGATATAGAATTTTTAGTATTCTACGTTCCATAAAAAGACTTAGTTTGTACACGAGGAATTGGAAATACTTGACTTTTTAACTACCTCACTTACAAGTACATCCCATTTTAAACAGCCATCAATATAGATAGATACCTAGATATTTACAGTAATCAACTCTTTTTATTATTAATACTAATTTCAGTCTTTGGTATAGAATCACTATAACATGAAAAAGTTAGATAAACAGTTTTCTCTACGTTAAATATTAATTGATTATTTTTTAACCAATTATAGATAATTTTTAGAACTTTATTCATGTCACTTTGCACATCTTCTCAATTATCTGCTGTACACTTGATTGCAGTATCATCAGCATATGATGATAAGTATTTTTTGTTTACGATGCCAAAAATATTATTAATGTATAACAAAAATAATAGGGGTTCAAATATGGTTCCTTAAGGAACCCCAATTCTAACATTTTCAGGCTTACTATTTTCTCCTTTATATCTTACAGTTTGAACTCTGTTATCCAGGTATTTTTAAATTAAATTATTAGTAACACCTCTTATACCATATCTCTCTAACTTGTTCAGCAATATGACATGATTAATAGTGTCGAAAGCCTTAGCTAGGTCTAGGAAAGTAACAATTGTTCGTTTATCAGAGTTTGAGTTATCATATATATATTGAACAAAATCAGCATGAGTATCACTTGTGCTTTTATTTTTTAAGAAATCAAATTGCCTCTCGGATATTATGTTGCATTCAGTTGTAAAATCCGTTAAACGAACATGTACTAGCTTCTTTAGTACTTTAGCTATGTTCGAAGTCAGTGAGATAGGACGATAGTTACTTGGCTTATGGTAATCTTCATTTTTGAATATGGGTAAAATAACTGCGGATTTTAGGGCACTTAGCCAGGTTCCGTCATTCAAACAAATATTAAATATACGCTCAAATGGTTTGCTAATATATTGAGCCAATGTTTTTAAAACCTTACTGTTAATATTATTCATGCCACCTGCTTTGTCTTTTAAGTTTTTAATGATCTTCAAAATTTCATTAGAATCAGTAGGTGGTAAAAACATTGATTTACAATTATTTTCCACTATATCAGACACCCTGTCTTCACTCATTTTATCAGAGTTAAATCTTTTAGCTAGACTTAGACCTATGTTGCTGAAAAAGTCAACAAAAACATCAGCCACATCTTTGGCATCCGTCACTTCCTTGTCTTTACATATTAGTTTTTTATTTCATTATCTACTTTGCTAGTTCTGCCTAGTTTATTATTTATATATTGCCATAGTTTTCTACTGTCACTGCTGTTTCTGCTAACCTGTTCCGCTTCATAGTTTCTTTTGGCCCTAGTTAATCCCTACACAATTTAACACTAAGATTTATAATTGTCTTTGAGTTCAGTATTACTTTTATCTATTCTCCTTATGCTATATAACAATTCCTTAGTTTTACAGGATTTAACAATACCCACAGTAATCCAGTTTTTTCTAGGTTTATTTTCCTTTTTAGAATTATTCGTTTTAACTTTCATTGTTGCCTCTTTAGTTAGCTTTTTGATGTCATTAATTAACGCATCTATTGCTATATTCAGATCTTGTATTTTAAATATATATAAAAGATCAGTTTGACTACAGAGAGTTTTTAATTTTTGTAATTAATGGTAGCTTGAGGAGCTCGAGAGATGCTATCTTCATGCCAGTTATCTGTTAGAAAAATAAGATAGTGATCTGCAAAAATGTTAGTGTATGTAAAAGAATTTGACTGAGTTATTCTAGATTTAATAAACATGTTATCAATACAAGAACCCTCGAAACTATTAGGTCTAGTGACGTCACTAAAGCAATTAATATAGTTAGTATTTAACATGGTCTCCAGGAATTGTTCAGTTATAAAGTCTGTTTTGAGTAAATTATTGTTAAAGTCACCTACAATAAAGTGGTGCTTGACATTTTTGTTTAACCTTAAATATTATTTCATTTGCACATTAAAACATTCAACATTTACATCATGCTACCTATAGACACCTGTGATTTTAAACGCCATGCTATTTTTACATCTTAAGATAACTGATAATATTTTACATATGTAAATTCTCGGTAGCTGGCTTTAGCATTCCACGCCAGTCACGAGGCCAACGATGTTTGGTCATTTTGTCGATGTAATAGTTCCTATTTACCTTTCTATTTCGATGATAAACATAGAAAAAGTGTACCTACGACTTCTATTAGGGGCGTGCTTGTTAATAATATTGCTATCCTGTTTTGTTTAACTACAGATGTCATAAGAACAAGTTCAAATAAAAAGGAATGTATTGCTATTTTATAACTCTTTCGATATTTTTACTTTATGGTTGGATTTATATCGCTTTAACAGCTGTCACGTAGATATTTGTCACTGATACATGTACATCGCTTTAAAGCAGCTATACTCCGAATGTGTTCCGCTAAACCCTAGGGTTCCGCGATACCCCAGTAGGGGTTTCGCAAGAATTTAGAAAAAATCAAAACACTTCTCTCTGATCGAACGTTTGGACTTCGCTCGCCGCGCGTATACTTGTGAGCGCGTAGTACCTTTGATAAAAGCCGTCTCTGAATTGACGCTATAGTTGTGAATAAGCGACTTTCGGCTCTTGGCTAACTTCAAAAACATAAAATCAAGATTGTTTACAACGTATTTTTTGTATTTCTATTTTTATTTCCGCTTTTTGTTTATCAAAGGCGCCAACTCGAATATTTTTGAGAATATTCGAGATCGAGTCTGGGATTAACTATAAAAGCGACGATCGCGCGTCGCGACTCGTCAGTCAGTTGACGATTAGCGTTCAAAGCGATAAGTTCCTACCTACCCATACAAGCTGGCTAGCGAATTGCGGAGTTTAAACATGATATAAAACTAGTGTTTATTGTTCTACTGCCTGCTGTATTCAGATTGTACCAGTTTTGTACATTTCTTTTTTGGACTAAACATAGTCTCTTATATGCACTAACGATTGTGCATTATTTTGACCCCACCATCCTGACGTGTAGCATTACTTATTGTTAAAAAACACTATTCGCTTTGCAAATGGATGAGTCAACTAATGTCGCTGGTCTGGCTATCTTGTTGGTTATCGTGAGATATCTATATGAAAGTTCTTTTGAAGAAGACATGCTTATGTGTTCACCGCTGCCCACAAACACTACCGGGGAAGAAATTTTTAATAAAATAAAAAGAAAGAAGAAAATAATTTCAATTGGAACGATTGCATTGACATTTGTACAGATGGGGTCAAGGCGATGACAGGTAAAACAGCAGGAGCAGTGTCACGAATAAAAAATAAAGCGCATAATTGTAGTTCCAGCCATTGTATTCTGCATAGACAAGCACTTGCGATGAAGCAAATGCCGTCAAATCTAAAATTAGTTATGGATGAAGCGGTAAAAATAATTAATTTTATCAAATCACGACCACTACAATCCCGATTGTTCTCATTATTGTGTGAAGATTATGGCAGCGAACATAAAACACTGCTGCTCCATACAGAAGTGCGATGGCTGTCTCGGGGTAAAACTTTAACAAAGCTATTTGAACTTAGAGCCGAGTTACAAATGTTTCTTTCAGCAAATACTTTCTTTAATTTGAAAGACCGTTTGTTAGATGAAACTTGGTTGTTCCGATTGTCTTTTAAAACTGAACGGAATTTATCTTGAATTTATCTTTATATTTAATTAACTTGAATTTATTTAACTTGAATTTATCATTGCAAGATAAACAGACAACAGTGTTCCAGGTCTATAACAAAATAGGTATTTTGGCAGGTGCCTTCAAAAGAAAATTAGATTTTTGGATTATTTGCGTTGGTAAGAGAAAAATAGAAAGCTTTACTTCACTCAGTGAATTTGTTAGCGATAACGACTCAGAAATGTTTCAAGATGATATGTTTGAAGAATTGGTTCAATATCTCACTTCGATGCGCGTATCTTTTGAAAAGTATTTTCCCGAAGAACAGAATACAAAAATGAAACTTAATTCATGGATTCATGATCGTTTTTTACCCAACTTGCAAAAGCCCGAAAGTATGTCAAACGAGATATATGAATCTCTTTTAGAAATGTCATCAGACACAAGTAACGATTTTTGGTGCAGAATCCGTGATGAATATCCAGTGCTTGGCAAAATGGCTCTGAATATTCTTCTCCCGTTCCAAACAACATATCTGTGCGAAATAAAATTCTCTACCTATGCAGCCACGAAAACAAAATATCGCAATAGACTGGATGCCGAACCTGATGAGACTTCAACTGTCTTCTATCAAACCTGATATCAATCAATTGATGAAAAAAAAAAAAAAAAAACAGTTTCATACCTCCCATTAGTTAGATGTTTTCTTTTTTAATATTTTCTAATAATGTACTTGCCATGTGGTAAAGTAAGTAATAATTAGTAATTGTTACATTGTACTTTTATTACGCTTATTAATAAAGAATACACTTTTAAAAACTATTGTTTTATTGTAGGGTTCCGTCAAGTATTTTGCTTTCCAAAAGGATTCCATCACCAAAAAAGCTTGAGAACCGCTGCTTTAGAGTCACAATAACATTTATCAATATTATAGATTTCGCTTTAGCATGTTGCTCTGACAGCTATTGCTATAACATGACAACTATCACTCTTTTTTATAGCCGTCATTACCAGCTATCATTTTCCACTTTGTATATTTACCCATTAGTTGATAAGCTTGATCCGGTACAACCGGCGTCGTCGATCCGTTATTACGTTTTGGCATGTCGCGTACGGCGCGGCAAGACCGGTTTGCGTCCCGGTCGCAACCGGGATGCAAATAATTTTTTTTTTTCATAGTATTTGTACCAGGATCTACCTACTTATACTTACTATATTTTAGGAATCTAGATAAAATTTTCAAACTTTTTACAAAAGAACATTATAGATAGAAAATGTTTCTTAAACCGTATAAGAAATTAAATTGAGAAAATGTACCTTCCAAGTTTTTACTAAATTACAAATAAATAAAGCATATTTTTGTTTGTATTTTATTTATTCCGTAATAACTAATTTACAATCATAATTAATAAAAACGTAGGCTCTATACATTTGTAAAGCAAGAGAAAAATAAAAAAAAAATGTCAAGGGTTCGCAAATCAGGTAAACTTTTATTGCTGGTCACATTTTTTTTGTAGTAATGTATTGCTTAAAATTTTCTCTATTTATTGCAAAATCTGTATTATTAGATTTTATTACTTATTTTGTGAAAATTAAAATATCAAATACATTCGAAAAAATCGTGATTTTCTAAAGAATGTCTATAAAAATAAATTTACTTAGATTAGCACTTTTTACTATAAAGTACAAAGAATTCATACTTTTCTTGAAAAGTTGAATAATTGGTCCGCATAAACATAGAACACAACAAACTTTATAGAAAAATGTTTTAATTTTTTTTTAATTGTATCAATGCTATGATGTGATATGACGTCGTATCAATACGACATTTAAATTTGTACGAAACAAAATTTCAAGATAGTGTAAATATTTTCCCACATTATCCCTAAAAGGCCCCAAAGTCATGCTTCAGTACTTTGTACGATGTTTTAAATATTCTAACGAATGGAAAGCTTAAAATGGACTTGTATGGCTGGTTTTCGTATAAGAATCATATTAGAAGTAAACTTCGAATAAGAAAATCAAACTCCAATAAGAAAACCATCTCTGTAAACGAAGACCCCATCGTTAGGGAACGTCCATAAACCACGTGGTCATATTTTAGTCTCTCTAGGACTCCTCCCTCCCCATGTGGCCTCACGTAGCCTTTTCTATGACCCCCCCCCCCCAATGGAACGTGGTTTTTTTTCACGATACTTTTTGTTTAATTGAAATTGTTAATTGAAAAATATTTAGTAACAGATTATAAATCATTCGTTAAGTAGAATCTCTTAAGTTAATTAAATATTTAGTAACTATTAATAAGTTTTTTTAACTGTTAATAAATGTATGATACTCAGGAATAAATTAATTTCTTAACAGTTTATTTTTTTTCAAATAATGTATTTAATTATTTGATTCCTCTTGTTAAATTAACATCGGGGAGAGGGGGGGGGGGGTCACTCAAATTACCTTATTCAACAAAATTTTCATCTGAAGAAAACCACGTAGCTTTGCTCTCGACTCCCTCCCCCCTATTACGTGCCTCAGCGTAGCGCTTAAGCTTATCCCTCCCCTCCCTTGGTCGAGCTACGTAGTTTATGGACGCTCCCTTACTCGACGTATCGATAGTGACTTTTCTAATAAAAATTCATGAACCAGCGCTGTAAAATATTCAGTTTCAATAAGAGATGTGTAATTAATTATAAGTATTTTTTTTTAGTAATATTTGATATTAAATAAAAAAGAAAATACTGAAATAACATGGACTTAAAATCCAGACGTAAGACAGCCGACCGGCTTAGGAATGATTGAAAAATACACAGGCTACAATGCCTTGTAGTCTCTAAGCAGAGTAAAATTATTAGCTTTGTTCCAAAACTAGTCACTGTGACCATAAACACTATTAAAAAAATCCATTTTTAACCGGAAATATACATACAAAATGGACAGGAATATGTCGGTCAAAGTCCTACTCCAGGATATATGCCTATCCATTCCCATGTTCTCTTGTAACTACTACACTGTAAAACACATTTATCAAAATTGATACGTCATACGTCATTAGATTTATGTTGGGAGCGCGAATGTCACTGGATAAATTAAAAATGAAATAAAATTAGGCGCTATATTTTTTCTGCTAAATCTTGCGGGGGCATCAACTTATGGGTTTTAAATGACGATTACAAAAATATATACAACTTATAAGTATGTTTAGAAGGAATTTGAAATGATAAATTGCAATAAATTAAAGTTATTCCTTGACTCATTAAGAGAAATCTTTATTGACTTTCTCCTTTACAATCATGAAATTAAAAAAATGTTGAAAACTTCTCACTGTAATCATAGTAACATTTCTTGGAGTATACCTACCTATTTTAATTGCACAAAAAAAAATATTTTGGGGGTCTCCATTCATCCGTTAATTATGTAACAGGATTTTGGCGATTTTTCAACCCTCTCTCCCCCACAGCAAGATGTGTAGCTGTTTGATCTCATGCTGAACGTGCAACACCAAGTCTTCCTTTTTCCGGGAACCTCTGCTCCGCTGTGTTCTATAACTTTGTTATCTCTTTTTGGCGGCACTTCTTCGTTGTCTTACGTATGTATTATAATAATTATAACTTATTTTGATCATTCGCAGACAATTCAGAGCGATAGAGTTTCGTATATTGTACTGTACTGAGCCGTCAAGCAACGAAACATTTACGCGCGCAAACAGAACGTCTGAACCCGTCCGCGCGTCGCTGCCAACCGGCTCGTACGTCCCGACGTTCAGAGTCGCGCGTTCTATATATTCATGTTCATCTATGATCGTGCGTTTGACTGACTGGCCAGCGGCGACTAAACAATCGAAGGGCTACTGCTGCTATTTTGTGGCGTTTGCTTAATCGATTATTATGTAAGATTTAGCCAATTTTAGTGGAAAATTCCTCGCCATTTTACTTTGCGGAAAAAACCCCATCCCACCCCCTCCCGGCTAAACGCCGCACGTAATTAATGGATAGACCCTTAATAATAGATTTTTCAATACACATTCCTTACGGGATTTATTATCGCGACAAAGTACAATAATTAAATATTTCTGATATTTTTTAATCCACGACATTGCCACAAGTTTATTCTTTTAAATTATCAAAAAAAAAAACATTTAAATATTTCTAATTTTTATTCCAAATAAAAATATTACTACTAATCATAAGAGAAAATAACCTATTTTAATATAACTATTTAAAATAGTACAATATTTGTGTATGACTGATAAATGATTGTCTATAAAGGAAAAACATTGATTAATTATTGCTCACAGTGAAACTTATGCAATTATATTCATTCTTTAGTGCCAAGAGAGGTGACAATATGGGACGTATTCACTCTACACTACTACACAAAAAACATACACATTATGAAACTATAATGAGACTCGTAGGGTATGAAGAACAATTAGAAATCTCATGACAGTAAACCAAAACTACTAATATTTCAATGCAGCAATTACAATACATTTTTCCGATAAACTCCCATTATACAACTTATATGCATAATTGTTTTAAGTATATAGATTCTTAAGTTTTAGAGTCTTATATTATATAGATGTAAAGGTTTTTTGTTAGTATGAAAAATCAAATCCCGAACAAGCATCCCTATTAAAAATGCAATGTCTCGCAAAACTGAGTTTTGAGATCCCGGGAAAAGAAGTTAGCCATTCTTTTACCTTTAACTATGAAGATAGTGAATTACTTAAACAGTTGTCTTAAAACTACATGAATAAAATAAAGAATAAATAATAATCAATATACACTATTCATATCATTTATGATAAATTTGCAATTTAATATTGTGGTTTATGAAGTTTGTCTAATAACATATTTATTGAAAGACTGCATTTTACTATTATTTTTTATTGAGCTTTTACTTATAATGTTAAAATGTGAATGTTATACTATTAGATCAAATTTATGAAATAGGCAAGAAGTTACACTGGTTTTCCTACACGATAAACTGGTGAGCATTTAGTAAATTACAACTCGTTCACCGGGTTTGTTCTTCTATTTCCACAGCCGGAATGGATATTGATCTGAATGATCCTCGAGCAATTTTGTTTTCGGGACGAATGCAAGGATTATACATTATTAGATATCAAGAGCATTCAATAAAGAATTTTATTTAAAAAATTATCACATTGGAAATACATAAAGTTTATGGGAGCATGTTTATAAACTTGGGTATCATTGACGCTCACTATTAAATAAATCAAAAGACAATAGATGTTAATTAAAAATGTGGCTAGACCTGAGAAAGCTAATTAGCGTCTATACTTGACTTCAGTCGATGAGAACTTGTGTAAATTTTATTTTGATTATTTAATTAAAAGGCCTTAATCACCAATTTATCTTTGTAATTTACAAAATAAGTTTAACTTTTGTATTAATACTTCGTTTATCAATAGCGAATAAATAAATAAAATTTAAATATTTGGCCGTCATTTCGAAATAAAACTTTTTTTCATAAACTAGTATTTTATTTACGTTACTAAATCCCAACAAACATTAAAAATAACATTCTCTTTTTTTTTGACTATTCGAGCTGAACCAATTTTGCTGGAACTTAAATTGGTAGATATAAGACTATTTAGAGCAGAATGTAAGGTACTTTTTATCCTGTTTTTTTTTCTGTTTATTTGTTCTAATCTCCGAAACAGATGAACCGATTTTGACAGGACTTACTCTGGTAGGTAGATTTTTCAGAGCAAAATATAAATTACTTTCTATTTTGTACTTATTGAGGGGGTCCTGGGGAAAAACAAATCTCAAAATGGGGCAATTTTTTAAAAGAATTGTAAGTTTCTCCATCCCATTGAATATACCGTCGTTTCTCCCAAAAACCAATAGATGGCACTGTATCAAAATTAAATCGAGTCATGGCTTCGCTCATATTCCTCATTAAATGGACAGCATTGTGTAAATACAAAAAAAAAAAATCGGAAAAATGGACATTTGTATATATGTAATTGTTAAACTCCAACAACGTTTAACCTATCACTGTAAAAGTAGGTATATAAAATGGCTTTTTCATGGAGGTTTTTATAAACTTTATTGTTCCTGATTTCATCAGAGTTTTGTACTACTGAACCAAACTACTACACCTGTTCTAAAAATTTTTGCACTAATAAAAAATAGATGAATAATACAGCCTATATTTTATTTCGATAACAGCATTAGCCCCGATTTCATATAAATCAGAACAATGATTTGATGACAAATTTTGTCATCATTTTGATGACAACTTTGATGACAAACATTTTCGAAACTACTAGAATTAGTACTTAGCTAATGTTAGAATTCAATGAAGTACATTAGGTAAAATCTCTAACAATTTTTAGTTTTTTGTTTGCATTTGTAACACAAATACTTTACACAAACTTTAAATGTCTAGAGTTGTTTCTAAAAAAAGTGTTGGCAGGGCCATTGTGATCTCTCTATATGGTTTAAAGCGAAAAATTGTGTTGCAACAAAAAAAAAAATAAAATAAGGAATTACTTATTTTCTAATTTGCACAATATAAAAATGGAGCTCAAAAAGTAATTCAAAAAAATATCGTATTTAAATATATAATCAGAGAAAGAGCTATACCAATGAGTTTCTTGATCCATTATTGGACAATAATTTCACTTAAAATCGCATTGAAACCATATCTATCTAAAGTAAAGTTTGAACTAAAACAAATGCATGAAATAACAGAATGAAATGAATACATTAATTAACATAGTATTTCAATTATGTCATTATATTACTACTATTATTAACAGCAAAAGCACGTATTTATGAATAGAAATCAATACAGCATCATTTTTTAATTGTAAATCTACTTGTCTAATTATTTTAAAGATAGAAACATGTTCATAACATATTTAATCTACGATACTTAAAAGCTATAGACTATTGACATACAAAGAATTAGCAAATCAAAACATAAAATAATTTTATATTAAAATCTGTTGAAGATGTAATAAGAATTACAGTTGTCCCTTTCTCAAATTAATTAATGAGCTATACCTGGGTACTATAACCTACAATTTTTATTCTCTATAAAAATACAATATGATTAAGTTTTACAATAAATTAATGATTAATATAGTATAATTATTATCATGCAATTTAATTTGTAAAAGTGAATGAGCTATGCTGTCATAACACAATTTTTTAATTAGTGTGGAGAAGTACTGGTTCTTTAAATATTAATAATTTCACAAAGTGTGTTTTAAACTAGTTTTGTATTATAAAATATTATCTTAGGTTTAGGACCTGTATATACATATATAATAAGTACAGAAATAAATAATATATACATTTAAATGAATTATTTATAAAATAAGTTATTATATTGGATCTCTAGACACTGAAAATATTGGTAGTTTCATAAAAATAAATAATTTGTAGACATTGATTTAGTATTACAAAATATGGTATTTTTTAATAACAAAAACAATTTTATAAATAAAACGGATGGACGGAAATGCTTATAAAATGAAATAGGAAATTATATTTCTCTTTGCATAAAATGTGCAAACAAATCATAGAACAAAAGATTCCAACATATCACCATAGCCTATTCTCTGGAAGTTAAAGATGATTATTGAATAATACTAGGGATCTATTAATCTATAATATATATTTGTTGAAAACAATTATTTCTGGTCATATTTTTTTTTTGTACAGCACAGCACACTTATGCAATTTTTTATTTTCAATTTCATCATACTTCTATAATTTACTAAGAATAATTTATTACTTCTATTATTGTACTCATAAAAGAGGACAGTTACCAGACTTCCAGAATAACAAGATGCATAATATATTATTAATTTCGAAATTTTACTAGTCACTACTGTAAAATTATTCAATACTTTTCAATTAATATTCAGATTTAATATGAAAATGCTTATGAACAAGTTTAGTTCAATAATTAAATATGAAAAGTTGTCTTAAACAAAACATAAATGTAAATGACATAATTATTTCTACTACCTAAGTTTGGACAATCATAGAAAGCGTTTTGAATTTTTTTACACATCAAATTTTGCTTTCAAGTAACAGGCAGTCATTTTGAAATTGAACACCACCAATTGTTTCATAATTCTATATACATCTACTACAATAGCCAAACCTTTCAATTTTTACTATACAGCTACAATATTTTTTAGAAAATTTAGAAATGAACAATTTTATGTAAAAAAAAAAAACAACAAAACAACTGTTTTGTTTTGAAAACTTTATTTTGCAGACCTGCCTTAACAACAGGCAGGTCTACTCGATGAAGTGATGACTTATTGCAATAAAATTTTGAATATAAAACAGTCATCACAATTTCAACCGTTTCGTTATCAGAATCAATGAGAAAATAAATCAATGTCATAGTTCCTTTTTTTTTTTTTTGGAATTGATTGAATGTTGTACAGTAGGATGTTGAAAGAATATAATTATCAGTGTTGTAACAGAATCCATTTTAGCGGAGTGCAGAACTTAGTCTCTGTGGAAGTGTAGGTTAATAAAAGGGAAGATGAAAGTATTCAATTCTTCATATTTTTCTTTATGCATAGATTTTTAATGCCCTTTCAAGGATGTTGTCCGGCCTTTTCTTGAATATTTTGTCAGGTTTTTAACATTTTTCAAAATCTTTATAATTTCCAAAAAAAAAATCTGGCAAATGCCACTTGTGTTCAACTTAATTATGCCATTACTTATTAACCATCTATCTATATGGATAGGCTCTATGAAATACAAGCCAACTGAACATTGTCTTAAAGTCATAAACGTAACTCAAGTCATTTGAGTTCGTAATGATAGTAGAAGCAACAAACTCTTACTTATGGTTTCAATTCTATGGCAGGGAATTAAAATCTATATTAAAATATCATATGGCTCCTTTATCATTATTCCTTTATTATTTTGATGACAAAATATTCTAAGTTAGGCTCTATCATAACACATAAAAAATTAATCTGTAAAGTTATTTATGGGCTTCAATGACGCAATTCATGCTGAAGAACGAATATAATACAATACTATAATATTGTATATTTGTGTTAAATACTTAGTTATTTTCATTCATTAATTTGTGGATTTTCAGCACGAGCACCACTCACAATTGGTCAATTTTCATCTGTATTATTGTTTTCCTTAAATTTGCATTATGATCACGCTAAGTTTGACGCTTGTACATATTACTGTTTTTCCAATAGACAAAAAATTAAAAAAAATAAATGAATACAAATGAAATATGCACTCACACACTACCGTTCGTATTAAGAAACGTCACTCAAATGATGCGCCATCACAAGAAGTAACGTGGGAGCGAGACGTGTATTATTTTCTATATTGAAACACTATACTGTCTTGCTCTTTCCAATCTCAAGATGGTACGTCGCACTGAAATGTGCTTTATTAATATAGACCTTAGTGTTAGTTTAGATTGGTCATTGAAACGAAACAAAGCAAACTATACACTTCTTGTATATCCTATATTTTTTTCTTTAACTATGAAACAATTTAATTTAAAATTATAAAATAAATTCGAGATTCCTATTGTTGAAATCAAACCGATTTATTTAGTTGTAAAATTTTAAGACCAAATCAAATGTTATGTTTTAAATATATAATTTTTTGAATGGAAGTTTTCTTCATATAAGGTATATATTCAAAAGCATAATACTTTTTATAAAAAAATATTTCTTTATGTACAAACCTGCACCACTAGCTTTTTTATTCTCCAGGTGGTACTTAACCAATGCGAAAGTAACAAATACTGTTACTCCCACATTATTTTCTATGGTTTTGCGAGGCGTTTTTCGCAATTTTTAAGACACAAGCAGGCATTTTAAATAACTGCCTTGTGACAGTCTGAGACTTATAAAGTAGGAGACAATTCACTAAAAGTGTCTACCATTGCATGGTCTTATTTTTGACCCTCTTATAGTATATTCATATACATCATTGACTTATTGTGCAATAAAAACACGACTTAATTACAGGTGATGAGCGAGAACATAAAATAACACCTCCTTCCTATCTCTACCGTCCATTATCTGCGTTGTGCCTAACCCCACTAGATATTCTTTTCTATGGTTCCAACCTACACTTCGATGCCTTTCGCATGTTCAACGCGCAGATCGCAGCTCCGCACAAAATGGCATAATGTAAACATACTTCGGTTAAAACTCAGTTAAAAACTTGTGAAAGCGTTAGGTTACAACACTAATGATTGTATAGGTAATGATTTACGTAAATCTCAAATATATTTTTTCCTTTGGACTAGAATGAGATAATGAATCTCTTAATAAAAAACACAGCAAATAAAGTTGGTTCCCTTCATTTGATGCCTTTCTTATTAATCCAGAATAATTGTATAATGTTACTAAGTTTAAAAACACATCAATATTGAGTTTAATTCCAATTTTATATCTGTGACTGTAATTAGCAAAGTTGCTCCTTTTAAGTATGAAACAATTAAATATGAATTTGTCAAACAATAAATAAAGTTAATTATAATATTTGCATACATATCCAATACTCAAACACACTATGTTTATTGCAATTTATTATAAAGTACCTAAAGGTTAAGAAATAATGATAGTTTTAAAAAATTTTGCTGCAATAAAAGGAAAAAGTGAAGCTACTTTCTTATTCACCTTGTAACTTTATATAAGATTAATATGGAGATATTTAAAAAAGATTTGTGTTGTAAATCTGTGATAATTCATAGTAGGTTTTGATCTATTATTGAACACCCATGCACATACATGCATAATATACTATTAAACTCATTACACCACCTTTGTACGTTGGATAAAAGACAGAGCTATTTAATAAAATTATTAAACAAAATAATTCCTGTCAAGTAACAAATTGTAAACATAGAATAATTATTATTGCAATAAGGGACGATTTCAATATTACAAGAATAATGAACAAAAATTTGGTCATTTTTATAAACATGTGTCAACAAATATAAATTTATTAAAAATGTAATTTTTTAATTTTCTTAATTAAATTATAAAAAAATACTAAACATACATTTGTGTTCACATTGATTATCGATTGGGAATTTCATTCATTACATGTTACTATAACAAGAGAAGACAATTTTGACACTACCAATGATTTCTCCAACAATAAACTTTACCTAAGTAAATAGAGCACCAAAATCACTAACAAATACATATTTGAAGTCTTGCTAATCTCGAAGTCTGTATAGTTTCGAAAGGCTGAAAGGTTATATACAATGCATTATTCTTAGTATATAATCTTCGTAGGGGGTGTGGGATGGGAAGCACTGACGGCCTGCTCCAAGGTATCGAGGCGCCGGTACGCGTGACCACGAGAGTTACGTCGGCGTCCTGCTCGTCCTTCGACTATCAGACCCATCACCTAAAATTACAGAGGATTCCGATTGTAATGTTGACTCATAATGAATTATTACCCACAGTTTGTAACATGAATTAACAGCAATGGTTTGCAACATTATTGATGTCAATGGTTGAAATTATTTTTTTTGATTTACTTGTAGGACAAGACAAGGAAAACATATGATTCTATTATAAATTAATAAGTGAATCTATTAAACAATAATAGCTTTTAAAAATTTAATGGAAATAATTAAATTATAGCAATGAGTTGGACAGAGTTAGGTTTTAATCATTTATAAAGTTAATCATTTATTAAGTTTTAATCATTTGTCTTAATAGGTTGTTACTAACCATTTTGCTAACCTTGTTCTTGTTGTGATATAGCACATACAGCAAAATAACAAAAATCACACCAATCAAAAATAAAGTGAAGAAGTGATCATCTTCATCGTCTATAATACTGTCCTGTGTTCTACCATTATTTATGTCTGAAAGCAAAAATCAGTGTCATTAGCAATGTTATAAGAATTCTCATGCAGTCTCATGCAATAATTATAATTATTATAATTGATATTTTTACAATGTGTTCAATATGAAATATATTAGTTAATGAAATCTGTTAGCCAATTAAAATAAAAAATTAAATTAAAGTTTAACAAGTATTTTGTATGGCACTATAAAACCATGAACTTGTAGTTTTCTAATGGTTCTTTCTCTCTAATTAGCAATTTAAGACATTCGTATTTTAACTGTTTTTGTAGTTATCTAAAAAACAATGTTGCAGCACTCTTTTTGAATATTGAAGTAGATGCATTTGACAACTTCAAATATGATATAGAAAAAAAAATTTATGAACTACAAAGATGCTATATAACCAATTTGATAAATATTAAAAAGTTTAAAAAATCTGAAAAAATAGTTGATCTTGCAGGCCATCCCTAAAAGTTCCCCCCACTACTATATTTATCAATATGACTTTGAGTACTTTGAGTTATAAATATTACAAATCCACCAATTCTTATTCATTTAGCAATGATCGACATTGTTTTTTAAAAATAGTAATGGGATAGACTTTAGAATTTATCAGTAGAAAAAGTTTACAAAATAACGTAAAAAACACTTTTTGAAAATTTTTTTTCAATGATATCTCTTGAACAAATCAACCGAATTTTATGTAGTTGGTAGTCGATGCAATTTTTGGGGAAGAGGTAATTAAATTTTAGCATCAATCGTTAAGACCAATCTAAACGTTATTACAAAAAAAAAATTCTGAAAACTTTCTTTGATATTCTTTAAAATCTACAATGCGAAATTAGTTCAACGTTTTTAAGAAATTTAAATTGAGTCGACCACTTTCAAATGTCGTAAGCTGCATTTCGATCGGTTAATCCATTTAAAACTCATTAGAGGTTTAAACACACATACACATAAAGACACACATATAGACCATCAGGAAAATGGTCGAAATAGATTCCTAGGACTCTAAAACGTCAATATCTGATGAAAACTCAATTTTTGAAAGTCTGACTAAAAACAGTAACTTCCCAATTTTTGATAAAAAATATATTAAACAACTGCAACAACATTGAACAAATGTCAACAGTTTAAATGTGAACTGGGTCTCATTGACATATGTTTCTGTGAAATTAAAGCCATTGTTTTTTCATATGAGGTAAACATTGAGCGACAAACACTTGTAATTTCAAAGTTTTGTTTAATCAGGTAAACATTTTACTTGTGATGAAACTTAATCATATAACACTATAAAGATATCGCTTAGACTGCATACAATATTATCCTCATTTTTAAGTTATCAATCCAATTATTTACATTTACAATATTTGAATTAAATAATACAGGGTGCAATTAATTTGATGCATGTATTAGCAGATAATAGATGCTCAAATAGTTTACTTGAGTTACAAGCAAAGAAATGAATAAACAATTAATTTAATTATTTGTAATTATAATTGTAATACTTGCACATAAAACATAATCACCATTGCATACATCCCACTATTATCATTTTAAATATTACAAGTGTTTTTATATCTATTTAAAATTCATAATCAACAAAAGCTATTTTAAAATTTTAAATCCATTTTAAAAGTGTACTACACTAAAATAATCATTTTGTAGTTTTTACTCTTTTCTTTATTTTTACACACTTACATCCACAATCTATTTATAAATAACTCGCTTTCATGTATATCTATTAGTTTCTTTGTCAATTCTAATCTTTATTTATTTAAAGTTTAAGTCTTTAAATCCGCAGCAAAACTTTTAAGTCTCCAGTTCATTCAGAATTCATGCCAAACAGATAAATAAATGAACAGACCGACAATAAAGCGAGATAATATTGCAATATTATCTAGTTTTAAGTTATATGTAAAGTTTCAAATCTAGTTCATCAGAAATTTAATTTAAAATCAATTGCAAAATTCCAATTGAACAAACCAACATTCAAGAAAATGAGTGAATACTGCATTGTTATTTAATTCTGTGGTATGTTTAATTTCCAGTCCCTAATTCATCGGGAAGTTAGTTTAAAATTAATTGCAAGATTTCTACCGAAGACAAATAGACATGGAAGCATATTGATATTTCATTGTCATCCAGTTCTGAGTGATGTTTAAAGCTTAAAATCTCTATCTTATCAGAAGTTAATATAAAATTAATTGCAAAGTTCAAACTAAACAAACAAAGAAACAGACAGATACACAAGAAAACAAGTAAAAAACATGATAAAATGTAATGAAGTACATTAGGTACTTATAAAATTTAATTTCAATTTAATATTTAAAGCTCCCAGTCTAATAGGAGTTACGAGAGCTGCTATTTATGTATCTTGAACTACTAGGCTGAAGAATACAGTTTGTTTCATGTAACTGTCAATTGTTTTACCATAGTGGTATCATTATGAAAATTGTGTATCTTTATCACTATGGAATTAACTCATGAAAATTTTCGTGCGATGATTTATTACGATTTTCGGCATGGGCTAACTCAAAAACAGTGCATCGATCAACTCACTTCGACTTTTGGGGATGAAGCACCATCAAAAACTACCGTGTATCACCGGTTTAGTGAGTTTAATTGTGGGCGGTTCATACTCATGGGTGAAATTAAAAGAGGTCGTCCTAGATCAGTTGTTGTACCACAAAATATTGATGCGGTACACAAAATGTGGGAACCAATAATGCAACATGACGATCTTGCATTCAGGGACACTTTTATATTGCGATATGTAACATTATGATGTTATATGATATCAGTCTAAAATTCGAAGGCTCAGATATACTACCAGATTTAAATATTGGAATTAATTTATTTTGGTTCATTAGATCTGCAAACATACCACCATCAATGTAACCCTTTCATTTTCAATTGTACTACACCTCTTGATTCCAATATCGACTTCAGTATTTTGTAAATTATTGCACAGAAATGTATTAGTGAAAGGCATAGAATGAAATGTATATAATACACAAAATATTCTATGTGCTGAATTTCATATAAATCTGTTTAACCATTTATGTATAATTAGGTTACAAACAATAAAACATCATCACAAACTATAAGATTTAAAATATCATGATAGTATGATATGGTACTGAGAAAGGAAATATCATTAGCTTTAATTTATAGTGAATTTCTTATTATTAAACCATTATTATAAATCAGTTACAATTGGATTGTTGACACTCTCTTACTTCCATTCTAATTTATCCATAAGATCATATTGTCCTCTCCCTTCTACCTCTCAATCCTTATTACTTATTGTAACAAAATACCTTCATTGAGCAAAGCAAATTATAACCATGGCCGACATAATAAAGTAAAATCAATTACTTTTTAATGTTCTAGTAACAAAGAGAAAATCAACACTTGCTTAGGTATTCATTATTTGTCAATCCTCTTGAATCAATATTCAATTTGTTGGATGAGTAATTATAGTGGAAGAACAGATTGGAGGGTTAGTTGTGGGTTGCACTTTGCGTGTTACTGCATGTTGCAGACAAACATCCAATAATGTATTTCCATGAAATAACACTGTATGCAATATAATATACAAAAGAATAAATAGTAACCAATATTTTATGTGACAATGTTTCTATCAGTTTTTTAAATTTCATCAAAATTGGTTAATTATTGTCAAGTTCTAAGTTGATGTACAAAATGACAGATAAACAAACAGATTGTAGCTTATATATTACAAAATTGTGTGCTCCATCAGTATACTAAAGTTTATTAATCAGTTTTACATATGAAGACAAAAAACATACAGACATATAAACAAACAAAAAGATCCTATTCCCAGGTGCCAAATTATCTCCATGCCACATTTTATCGAAATCGGTACAGAAGTTTAGGTACAAAAATGTAATAGACAGATAGATACTTTCACATTTATATGGATATGGATTTTAGAAGCTTCTATACCATTATAAAAGTTGGAAAAAAAGGTTTATTTTTACTGTACCAATTATTACTATTTATAAAGAAATGCTGTGCACTAGTTCTTGATAATAAAAAGCATTGAAATAATTTAAAACCAATAATTTAAATTATAATTTTTAAGATATTATCTTCCATGCTATATATATGGAATATATATATAGACAACATTATAATAGAAAAAAAAGTAAAATAATATAGTAAACTGTTGAGTGAATTAACCTATTGATTAGATACAATATTAAATAGACTGATGAAATAAATGAATGATTATAATAGAAAAACCACAATCCATCAAAAAGCATACATAATGGAAGAATTACAATATAGTGCAATGCATGAAACTGTTATTCTGAATCGCCTATGAATGATACAATGCCCAAGTTCAACACTCCTCAACCCCTCTTCCACATTACAATTATATGCTTTCGTGATTAACTTCACAGTGGCAGTTTCGTGCATTGTACTATATGTATTGTTTTGTACCTTTCAGGTCTGTTTCATTTGGCAAATCTTGAAATTTTTTCCCAATATCAGGTTTTCTATCAGAATTAATACCATCCCCCATTTCAGTATCTTGGAAAGTACTTGCATCCCTTTCAGAATCTGAAAATTAGAATATTTACAATTGCAAAGTGCAATCATAATCATTTCTTAATTTAAAATGCCTTACATTTACACTTTTATATGGTTTTAATATATAGAAAGAGAAGTATGTACCACTATTACTATTAAATGTTAATATTACCATTTATTTATTGAACTATTAAGTTAGGTGTAAATGTTTAAAAAATAGAAAGAAAAAAGAAAATAAAACAGCTCATACATTAAAAACAGTATTCCCTCAATATAAATTAATGACTTGGATAAATGAATATCAACAACAAGCACAATTTATTTTTTTCAGTAAGACCTAGTATATAAGTTTTTCTTATATGAGCATAAAAGTCTATATTAAATTTAAGATTATTAACATTCAATAATTTTAAAGACAAAGCCAATATTTACAAATTTTTAACTTGTATATATAATGCACTGCTCTTCAAATTTCACTTACTAGGAAACACAAAATATAACTGCAGATATTGTTATTAACAAAACGCGAAACCCATTGAAAGTACATAATGCATATTAAGTATTGAATATGTTTAGAAAAGAGCATGTTTTTTGGGAATAAAATTGTCAAAATGTAACATTTACTTTTGAGCTGACATATTTATATTTCAAAACAGATTTTTGAATATACTGAGTTTAAAATTTATGATCAATCATTTCATTAAACTCTATGTTAAAGATTATTTAAGAATAAAATCTTGATGTAATTGAGTAATTGGTGCTTTAATAACTGACCTTGATCAGCTCCTTCAACAACTTCAGTTTCATCAGTTTCAGATTTTACACTAGGCGTGTTGTGGTTTTGTTCTTCTATAGGATTTACAGTATTAGCAGATGTAGAATGCTGATTGCCAGCATCGCTTATTTCGGCCGAACTTTGTCCTTGTTGAAGTGCCAAATCTGTTTCACTATGTACAACTTGTTTTGAATTATGTGATACTCCCATTTGATCAGATTGTACTTTATCTGTTTTTTGTATATCAGCATTATCCGTCTCTGATTGTTGACTACTGACTATTTCTTGTCTTGAGGGTTTTGAAAGTTGACTTGTTGAGTCATCAGTTTGCCCTTGGGCTTTATTTGGCATTTGGGCAGACAGTAATTTCGTGCTTGTTTCTATTGGAAAATCGTGAGCTTTTGCTATAATATCTAAACCAAATTTATAATATTTGCAGTAAAAATCAACATCAGTGCTAAAAATATCTTGTGGACGACAAAACATAGTGCAAACAGTTGAACTTGAAAATACTTTTTTAAATAACTTTGAATATTCAGGATAAAATTTAAAGTCAGTGACTGGCCATGATGTAGTACTGTTACAAAATTGTTGTATATCCAGTTTTTTATTTATTTGCATATTATAATCTTCACTTGTTAGAGTTAATGACAAATTGCACAACTGGTTGTTAATATCGTAAAAAGTCCAACATTTCAAATTTTCAGAAATATATGATGTTGAGGTACAGTTTGCAGTTCTATTACGTATTTCGGAAGAAATAACTTGACTTCGGCAAGTGTGAATTAAATTATTAAGCAAATTGGCCAGGTTATTGGTTGCGGTGTCCGTTTTACCTTTGGATGTTTGCACTGGGTTACCCAAACCACAGTTGTACGTGTTTATTAATAATATGATTAATGCGTATTTCAACATTTTTAATATGTTCAATACTTTATGTATGTAAGACGTTCTGGATATTAATGTTTACAACCTGTTTATTTTAATTTATATACAGAAACGCTCAGAACTAGAATATAACACAAATATTCAACACTCGCTAACCGATCCAAGCACTACAAAAACTGGTCGAATTACAATTTTGCGTACATAAACTTGAATTGTCAAGCTTATGCAATGTTGCCAGGTGACTTTGCAAATTTACAGATTTCCACCCAAATTACCTTAAAAATTCACAAGCCAGTCACAGACTAGAAACACCTATTCATAATAACAAATTCAAAACTAAAATTAACTTCTTCATTTATGCCAATTATTAAATATTTTACTTGTATCTAACGTTTAGTGTACACCAATATTTGATGAAATTAATTTTATAGAAAATGTAGATTTCGATTTTAAATAAACACGCTATAAGCTATTTGCACATAGTAAAAATATGTTGAATATGCAATTTTGTTTTCTCTCTTTTTTCTCTTTGTTCACAAATAATTTATTTCAAATTTAAACATAAATTTCAATTTAAAATTAGTCTAGCATGAATTTTTTCACCATTTTCTATACGTAATTACAGTGGAGCGTCGATTATCCGAACATCGCATAACCGAACGACCGCTTATCCGAACAGTAGTTCGGGCGGGTTAACACCCCTGTCACGCGTGTGCCCCGCTCGCGCCACTCGCGCTGCAGTTTTCGCGCACTTGTCGCGTCTCGTTCGCTTGTTATTGTACTCGTATGTCACTTCCAAGTAACCGCTTGTCGATATTGTACTAAGTTTTGCCGCGTGAAAGTAAACTCTATTTAAAATGCAATATACATATAGGTAGTTTGATTATCCGAAAATACCGGTTTTCCGAACACCCAAGTCCCCCAATTAGTTTGGATAATCGACGCTCTACTGTATAGTGTTAAGTTTGGCATCTGTAGCTTCAATAGTTTCGATTTTGCTTCTATACAACAGTATTTCACTATTTTCACTCCCTTAAGGGCTGAATTTTTAAAAATCGCGGGTTTTAATAGTTGACAAAATGACAAAATATAATATTTCTTAGGTAGGTTTTTCTCAAGGGCTTATATTATTTTATTTTTATCACTGGTATGTTCATTTTGTTATTTCCGGACAAATTTATTTAATTTTTTTTGAATTACGAGTTTATTTTTAAATATCATGTTGTAGTGATAAGTAATTTATGCGTTTTTTTTAATACAGAGATTAAATTTAATACCGATAATATTATTTAAAACAACTTTATGTTTTCCTGTAATATATTTTCAGCAGGTATTATCTTCTTATTGTGATATTTATTTTTATTAGGGATCTTTAGAAAAAACTTCCTCTGGTGGGCAATATTATTAGTTGCTTTTTGTTTATATAGATATATACTTTTCATTTCCCTCTTTATAATATTTTTACAAGGAATCTTTGAAAAAGGATTTCATTTACAAGCTGCGACAGTATTTATTTTTCCTTTTATATAATAGTAATTTTTAATTGTGATCGAATGTTTAGGCGGGATTTACATTGATTTCCATCAGTGACGGATTTATATTTTTTATGAGTGTAGGCCCCTTTATTTCCGCCGCCCCATGTACCTTTCTAAAATAATAATTTTCTGAAATCTGCCGCCCCTAGGACGCTGCCGCCCCTAGGCCGCGGCCTACACGGCCTATTGACAAATCCAGGACTGATTTCCATGCATAATTTGGCAAAAATATTTTGCTATTTTGCAGAATTTTATTTTGTACTTTTTAATATAACCTGAGTTCATATTTTTCTCTTTGGCGTACGTCTTAGAACTTAATTTAAGATTTCTTATGAAAAAACCATTTAATCAATATAGCGTATCCCACTATGTAGTTTGAAAATGCTACGGACCTCATATTTTCTGAAAATAAAGGTAAATTACGTGCACGCTATTTTCGTTTCGCTGAGTATCGAACCCACTTCAAGGAGGCGTAGAAAGTGTTACTAGCGGCTTCCCACGACTTTAAGCCCGAACATGAGTCGATACCCAGTTGTCTTTTGACGATTTTAAATGCAGAATAAAAGCAAAACATGTAGCTGGATCGCGTCTGCTATCTTTGTGGATATGGGAGGCTTAATATTTCGTTTATCGACATTGATCCTTATTAATTTTGGCTGGAGTAATCAGGACTGGCTGTCGTCCACTAATATGTTCAACAGTTTAGTTGATTCGTGGGTTGCTCTCACGGTGGGTAAAAATGTACATATTTGCTGTCGTCGCTCTTGGCGAAATCGAGAGATTTGGTATATAATTTAAATATCAGCTATGTATTATATGCCACAACGGGGCATTTATTGCGACGTCGCTATCAAAACGGTAGTGAGCAGACTCCTTTGTCTCAGAAAAATTAAATCTACCGAGTTTTGTGGATGCTCAATACAGTTTGTGGGTGGATTTCTTCAAGCCTCTTCTAATAGCCACTCAGTCGTTGGACAGGTTGGGATTTCCGATAGGAGAGTGGTCCTGTCAACTCTTCCATATAACAACGACTAAGCTTCTCACAGAGTTAAAGACACGATTTAAGCAAAGGTATGGCAGCGACCATCGAGTGCTACCAACCTTAGACTAATTCGTATTGGTTTTGAAGGGGACGTGTCGGGTCCTTATTGAGAAAATTTCGCGGGATGTAAGCGAATCGAGTGGTAATGCGGGTCGTCGGGTTATGCCCGACTAGCGAGCAGTCACTGCTAGGAAGATCGAACTCTCTCTACCAAGGCCGATATATGTTGTAGAGCGGGACAAAAAATGGTGCCAAATTTATGAAGCGAGTGGTCACGTATTGACTTTATGTGTGTAGTTTTACAATCATAATCCCGACAAACGAAAAGTGTTTTAACACAAAATAATTTGTGTTAAACCTGCTTTGGAAAGTTTTTCACAAGGGAACGTGATATGGTTGCAAAAACTGCAAATTCTGCTACTGGATTTCAGAACGCTTTTTTTCTGTTTTTTGATGCATCATCAAAGATTCTGTTCTGACGATGCATCAAAGATCTTTGATGCATCGTCAGAACGGTTCGTGGGCCTTTCAATGTATAAGTGCGGACCAGTGCACCCCACTGGCGTACAAGCTGGCAACACCCATCCAAGGAACAACCTTTTCGGAGCGAGGTAAGCAGTAGGTATGATTTATGACTTTGGGAAGCGAGTTTAAAATTTACAAGCAGTGTGAGGATCAAGAACCGGCTCCGTGGTGCATGGTTAAGATACCCCAGAGGCTCTATGCCATTCTCTAGCGATTACCCTCCACAAACCCATCTCGGTCATAATCACGGGATTAGGGCTAGGCACGGATATTATCTCCAGAGAGGGTGGTGGAAGTGATACTCCTACTTCCATCGGTAGTAGGGGTGCAGAATTCATTTTGTTGCGGTACGAGCTTTAATTGAGAGTTGTGCTCTGGACTCCTTGATTACTATGAGCTTGGTACAATGACTATATTTGGATATTGTTTTTAATGATGAACAGGTTACGGACATCAAAAGCATATAAACGGGTAATGATTTAGGTGAAACGTTAATTACAGTTTGTCCACAACACGTGGGTGGTCCAAATTTAGTGCAACTGTGGTAATTTTGGATGGGATTTGGTTGGGTATTATCCAACGAGAGCTTTAAATAGCAATAGTCGCCTAAATTCGAGGGGATTGATTTTAGAGGATTTAGATTTTCATAAATTGGTTCCTATTGATATTTTATTAGGAGCGGAGGCCGTCGGAATTATTCTGCGGTGTGGAAAAATTAGTAAACGGTCAGAAGGTCTGATCGCACTGGATATAATATTGTTCACCAATTGGGCGCATTATATAGGCGGGTTGCGGCAGTTTTTCTCTGTAGTACTATTATAAATTTTGGAGGGTTGGAAAAGCCCAAGGAGTTGAGCACATCAACCCATTGTATAATCAATGTACATATATGCACCGACAACCACTAGGGCAAGATCAGGGCAATCCATGATACGCCTACAGTTTCTCCAACAATTTAGGATACTCCACCGTTTAGGATATTTCAAAAAAATAGTGTACAAATGGTTTTTGTCAAAAGACGCCTCCAACGGGAACCTAAATTGCTGGAAAAATATATCGAATTTATGTGGATGTCCCTCTTCAGTCTCTATGTTGACAGTGGGAAGCATTATTTTGTATCTCATTATGGGTTATTCAAAACAACAGGAGATACATCTAAAATTCAGACTATTAAATTACAAAATTACATCGAGATATAACTCAGCATGTATTCTAATCTTTTCGGTGTCATTATGTGTTTTTCGTTTCGGACATCAAAGTGATGTTTCGTCCAACCCTGGTACATTCTGATGATAGGCGTTATTAGTTACTTCTTTGGCGTGACTCATCTTCGGATGGACTGATGACTTACGAACAGAATACAAATACGTATGAGTTTAAATCGAGACCCTAAATAGCAATACAGTCACTCTTGGAGTTAGCGGACTGAGGGCGCGATCGATTCCCACGCGCGGCGGAAATTTTAAATTCGTAAGAGGTTTTGAAGTTCTATAATAACGGTTACCATAAAACATTTATACATTTGAATCTCTATTTCAAAAACACTTACAAGGTAGTACATTAATTATAAACAAATAATGTATCGTATTTGTTGTATAAGTCAGGTACTGCAACAGAATTTCGTCTGTGGTTCCTATTATGGAGCACAGTACTTATACTAAATCACGTGCATTTTCATCCGCTTTTATATTCAAACTAAATAACGGAGTCGGGCTTCTATCAAGCTAATGGATGTAAACGGTCGGCCGAGGGTACATATGTATGTAGTTTCCGATTCTATTATACCCTATTTAGTTCTCGCAATCCAAATATCCTGATTGCTATTCCCAGTTCGAATTCAGTGCTCATTTATAAACCACCAAAATGTGTGGATGTTGTAAGAGGCTTTTTTAAAGGGGTTTTGATGTATTGGCATTACATTTTTTTGGAAGAAGAAAAATTTTTCAAAGCGCCTAATTTTGTGCCAAAAATCTACTAACTTTATCTACATTAATATTATAAAAAGGAAAGATTTGTATTTTCGTATGTTAGTAACGAATAAAATCAAAAACTATAAGACCGATTTCAAAAATTCGTTCACCATTTGAATGTTGCATTATCCCTGAATAACATAGTTTATATTTATTACTATAAAAGACTAGGAATCCTTACTAAAACTTCAATAATGTAACCCAAGGTGTCAAAAAATTAGCTATAAAATGTTTTTCAACACACGCGCTGCGGAAATTATTGATGATAGAACAAAAAAAAATCTATAACATTAAAGAACATATCAATATCCGTAAAATATTTTACGATACCGCATGTCCAACTTCTGTAATTATGTCACTATAATTACTTCTTTACATTTTAAAACTTGATAAAAATGCCGACCAAAATCAGACATGTTACCCATACTTTTGTATTAATCCTTATCCAAATAAATCATTTCATATTCAAGACTGTTTCAATACCTGTAGATTACGAATTTAAAACTGTCAGTCTAAACAGAATGTTAATAGAAAAATAAACGTCGCCGCGCCACCGCGCTGTGACCGTGCACATGCACATGCACCGAATTGCGGGAGAGGGGCGTGCATATCTACGAGATAGGTAGAGTACAACGCACGAAACTCTGTCGCTCTGAATTGCTGAACTTCACTTCATTGATTCGATAACGTGCCGTACATATAATGATAAGGAGTTGTCAGCATTTGTCAATTTAAAGGTATTCAAGTTGGTGGGAGATCAAAAAATAACCTTCGATGCTATAATTGAAAGTGTGGAAAATAACAGTGTTCAACATTCTTTTAACTTACCGCTAAGAAAATTAAAAATTTTCGAAAATCGAGAAGTTATTGTTTTTACCCCGTTTTTCGATTATCGAGTTTTCATTAGATCTCGTTTTGAAGCCTTAAGAAACTTCCCTGACTATTTTACAATGGTCTTCGTATGTCTGTGTGGATGTGAGTGTGTGTGTGTGTGAGTAAGTATGAAAACTTTTTATAACATTTGAACGGCTTGACCGATCGAAACGAGACTTGTGGCATTCCAAAGAGTTCCACTGAACTTAGACTTCCTGTCAATTTATGCTGAATCGAACCAGTAGTTTCCGAGAAATTTAAAAATACTGAAGAAAATAATTCAAAAACGATATTTTTTGAGAATAACTTTTTGGCTATTGCGTCGATCAATTCTATAACCTAGCTCTTACTCTCAAAAAACGACGTGGAATGCCGTTTCGTAAATAAAAATCGGTTAATTCATTCGTGAGATATTGTTTACGAAAAAAATTTCATAACAAAAGTTTTTTCAACATAACTGATATTTTGAGACATCGATTTTTTATCGAGAATTTGCAAATGATCATATGAATCGATTTCAACAATTCATTTATTTAAAACCTCAAACGATTAAATCAATCACTGATAAACAAATCAGACACGGTTAATTTATTTGAGTAAAATTATTGTCAGATCGTTTTCAAATTTCGTTAAATAAGTTTTTTAAAATAACTTTCGCCTAAGAGAGCTAAAAAAACGACGATAAATGTCATAAGACAACTTAAAATTAAACAATTTGTGTAAAAAATTACTTTGTTTAATGTATACCAGATTTTTCAACTCGGAAAGGTCAAAATAACATATAAACAGTATTTTTTGAGCTTGAAGAACTCAAAGATGTCATAACAAACAAAGCTATAGTAACGTACAATAGCTTTGCGCTTAAAATTAGCGGGAAGTTGCAGGGATGGCCTTTAGGGTCAACCGTTTTCCAATTTTTTTGTATGGGCCCGGTAAAACAGGCAAAACCTTTCTATTCAATTTAGAATTGGCAAAAGTACGACAATCTGGACAGAAAGCAATGGCAATTACAACTGCAATAATTCCTCATGGGAATCGTATCGGCATAAAAAGACATCGGACATCGACACGGGTCGGGTCCGTTTGATCTACCTGTCACGAAAGCGACCTGGTGAATTGGAGGGGGGAGGGGCATAGCGGCCGGCTGGTTTTGTAAAATTTATAATTATATGTGATAATTTCAATTTTTCTGTACAAGGAAATTGATTAAATGTATTTATAATATTTTTTAATTTTAATATCCAAATATTTCTATCATAAATTTCATAACTATATCTAAATATTTTTATTACTTACACGGCAGAATAACTCAATTATTATAAAACTATCGATATTGTGATGTTCCACAAAAGCAACAGGGTTATGAATTGCTATGGTGAGTAATGATGTAGAAATAGGTAATATGTGTCGTATATTTTACGATACACATTAGCAAATATAAAACGAAACCCATTGCCTAACTATTGGACAGCTATGTGTATTATTATATATGTAATAATAATAGGTACACATAGATTTCATTACACACACATAGATTTAAATGACTGCTCTAAAGAAGATCGCTTAGAAATCAGCGCACAAAGTATACGGGTACCATATACCAAACTATCAATAAAGCTACGTTTAGATATATTATGAAAATAAGTTTTATCTGTCTATTATTGTTTTCACGACTAGGTCGCTTAATCAATTTTAATAACGTTTGCTGAAGATAAGCCTAGGTAACGGCAGTTGCTTTTTATGTCAGACAGGCGTTATGGAAATAGGTTACCTATGGAATTGTGAATAAAAAGAAATTCAGTTTTCCGATCTTCAAGATGAGATTATTGACGGAAACGATATCTGTGTATGACTTAGATTTCACGGGAACAAAATCGCAACATCTAGTTAATTATTTCTTTATATGGATTATATCGTAATGAAGATATAGAAAAAAATATCTCATTACCTCCAGATGCTATTATCTTTGATGTCATTATCATTTATAGCACAGTAATCCAGCAAAGATTTGGTGCAAAATTAGTTAGATGTACTTTATGCTCGTAGCTCGGTACGTCAAGAAACTGACACTTAAAGCATTCTTGCCGACAAATATTAAATCAAATATCAAATCAAATCATAATATTTGTTTCAATTTATACATAATAAGAAAATGGTCGCACGATAAAAACATATATTTTGTTTTCTGACAGTGTCATCTCTACAAAATAATGCATACAAATTATGTGTTATCTGATAGGATCAAAAAAAAAGTATTTTTTTAGTGTAGAGCCTAATTAATTTTAGTAACTGTTTTATGTAATGCGCTTACCGATGGCGTAAGATATTTAGTTAACGACCTACAGGAAGCATTTGACAGGTAGCTCATCGATTCTTTTTCATCATATTCTTTCAAATCATATTGACAGCTAACTATGAACAGGTTGAACAAGGGTTGAGCCGCAATGATGCTACACAACTCTGTCCGACAGTCCTACTGATGTTAAACCAGGCAGCGTATGCCCCTTTAATTCTGATGAAAGGACCGGAGCATTTATACAAACATTACAGAGCCCCGATCAGTCCAATACTCACACTATTCATGAACAGCATTCTCCAGTGATCATTCGTTTCCACTCGAACACAAACTTTTTTAGATTTACGGAAGTATAGAAAACCTTTTGGTTCTGGGTTAAACATTTGTTTGTGATGTTTCACAGAAAAAAAAAATTATTTTGTGTACCCTATCCCCTTTTGAAATGCTTTTAAAAATCATAGGTTACATTGGCGATCTTATTCTCAACCTTTTCAGTTATCATCCGTGCCGTTATATAGTAAAATATATTTTACTAACGACCTTAGTAATATAATTTACTAAATAATATTTAGTAAATATTAATATAATGTAAAAGGTTTAGTAATATATTTTATTATACCTTTTATATAATGTTGCCCCTTTACATTTTATAAAGAAGAAAAATGATAGTTTTACACAAATCACTAGATTAACTGTCATTTATTAAGAAATTAGTACAACTAACAGCCTTTTGAACATCCACACGCCCAGCAATTCTTAAGAAATCTTATTATATTTGAAAACTTTCCTTGCTTTTTTATACTTTCGTACTTTCACAATGCCTACAATGCTAATCTCTTTTCACTCACTGTTCAAATCTGCATCCTCATATTTAAAAATATCTTCTAAATAATTTCTCTAACGGTCTTTTACATGATTTTCATCATACAGGGAACATCCAATATCGTCTTTACTCACATTTGCATGTCATATTTCGTGATTATTCCAGGTATTTTTGACCGTATTACAGAAATGTTTTAATGAAAAAGTTAATAAATAAAAAAAATATTTTGATTTACCTGAATTTTTTAAGGAATTTCTATCATAGTTAATTAATCTATTTTTTTCAAATATTTTTCAACTTTCCTTTTTTAGTTTTGTATAGTGTTTTAGATTGTGTTTTAAACTGCCTATTATTAGCACCCTGGGCTTAGCCTTTACAAGCGCTAAATCTACCCCGGGTTTTCCTTTACACTCATTGATTTATTTGTTTAGAAATTTTACAAAAAATGATCTTTTCTCTAACATTTGTTGATTTTTTTGTAACATTTGATGTCGTATAAATCTAATAGAGAAGTTCGTGTACAGCAGTGATTATAGATAATTTTGCTGCGTTCAAAAAATGATACAATTGTTTTTCATTGTAAGAAGGTGCTCTTGCATTGGTTTTTAGGATAACCATTTAAGTTTTAACCATATAGTGGAAAATTCACAAGTTCAAAAGTAAACTGCTATAGAGACGCCTCTTGAGAATTTATATGATTTTTAAATTAGTATTTAAAAAACTTACAGAATCTTAAAAAAAAATAAAAACAAAACTGTTTGTTTGTGTAGTGTGATATAAGTAGGGTAAAGCTAATAATACTATTATTATCTTTTTTATCCAAATTTAAAATTAAAATTATAATTCGAAATATCTTTATTTCGTAGGCTATAAAATAACACTTGAAATAAACACATTTTTTTGCGAATTTAGACTTTACCATTCGTTCTCAAGGCAGTTTCCTCATAAGAAAAACAAGCAAGAAAATTAAGAGCAGCTATTTCTAATTTTATCATGTAAAGCCAAAACAAACACAAAACCATTAATGAACGAAACAGCGCGGTAAGAAGTCGAACCGCCTATGCCCATGGATATTTATCTTATAAATATTCGGAAATTGTATAATATCTTTTTATACAAATAATTGTCTAGTAATGCTTTTAAATTTATGAATTGGTAAATATTGTACATTAATATCGATTCCATTGAACATGAGCACACAGATACCTATAAATGAATTTGTGACTTTGCGTAGTCGACTAACATGTAAACTCAGTTTATTTTTATTTCTGGTACTGAGTTTATGTCGATCACAAATAAATTTTCATGTACGGATTGGGATGCCAAAGCTAAGATTCCAATTTCTTGAAACTTACTTTTAAGAGATACACGAGGTCCGAGTTCGTACCCGCGAACGGCCTGCTTCTGTAGCATGAAAAGTCTATAAAAATCTGCCCGTGGTATGTCCCCAGAGCTAGATGACATCACTCTATGGAAACAGCTAAAATAACCAAACCTAACGGTTTTAATGTCTGATAAATTTCGTATTTTTTTTGACTGCGTAGGCGGCAGAGCCTAAGCCTTTTCGCCAATTTACTGATATCAGCACTCGATTGAAGTCTATTAACTAGAGTAATTCCTAGGAATACAGTAGAATTAACAAACTCTAATTCTTCCTTTCGTACTGAAATATTTCCGGAACCATATCTTACATTTGAGAGTGAAAATTTTACACATTTCGTTTTAATTTAATGAATAAGTTAGTTACGTGCTGTAAACCATTTCTCTACCTTACATATAGTATTGTTGACATTGACAATGCTATCAGAGGCATTATTTAATAAATTATTTATTAAGTTGAAAGAGAAATATTATTTAATAAATTGTTATTAAATAATATTTCTCGGGACCGAGTATGATTAGTGTCGAAATAAACTTGTGTTTGAAACCGAAATAGCCACAGAGAAAATTTTGGAATAGGATAAACTTAACCTCGTCGAATTTAACCCCCAAAAGACACAACTTTGCGCATTTACCTCAAAAAACTCCAAAGTGCCATCCCGACTATCGCAATCCTTAGTGTCGACATACCGAATAGTGTTCAGATTTGCAATCATTTAAAAAGTGAAGGAAAGCGCTGAAAAATTAGCTTCTAAACGGAAATAGCTTCTAATAGAAGAATAGAACGCGGCAGTACCTTAATCCGGATCATATCCTCTTACTTTACAAGTTGTAAGTTCGACTTCACCTAAAACACTGTTATCACTTCTAGGCTGGGGCAACCCAATAACAATTTTTGCCACTAGACCGCATTCAAGAATGAACATTTCCAATTATCGACGATCCTGTAGGCTCAACTCGACCCGCTGGCTTTGCAAAGAAATTTAGTATCTTCTTGCCGCTGACTTTTGTCATCATTCCGCTCACCAAATATCATCTGAATTATTTTGATATCTGGTGTTCTACTACGCTAGGTCTTATGTGTAATTTTCTGCTGCGTGTGGTGGGACTTAGGATTGATTTGCCATCAATGGTATTCTCAATGAGTTTCCACAAGGGAGTTTTGTGTAATAATTTTTAGAAGAATGTTACGGAGAAATAGCGGTAATATAGAAAATTCAATTTCATATGTTACCGTAATTCGTAACGTCATTAGGGAAAAACGCTATCTTAACTCACAACCATGTACTTGTCAATGACTTACAATTTGCTAACCAACTATATGTATGGTTACACTATCACGTCTTTAATGTTGGTAACAAGCTAAAATAATGAATTAAATACTTATGCTCATCTTTCATTATTAGACATGAAACAACTCCAACTACGTTTCGTCTTAATCTTTATTTTATATGACAAAATGCTATGTAAATGAAAATCCATAGAATTTTCCGAAATCAAAATAAGCTATTCTTCTATTCTGAATAAGTAAATAGGCTTCTATCTACGTTTCGCATTTATTTATACAAAAAAAAAAAACACTAAGTTTATTCTTATTCCAAAACTCGATCCTTTAGCCGCGGCTTCCCCCACTCTACCGGTCCAGCGGCTGCGGAGTGTCTCGGCGCTGTACTGCAAACGACAAAATTATGTTACAAGTTTCGTCGGCTCAAGCCATTTTATGAGCTCTCGTGTCCCCGTGGATAATATTTTTTCCACATTACGGCCCCCAGCTCTCGAATTAGCATTAACGAGAGGAATAAAAGCTTTCTAAATGTAGGAAATTAGCGCTCGACTGTACCGGGGGCATGCGGACGATGCGTGATTTAACAAGTCGATAATTTTGTTTTACTTCGCCCCCGATTTGTTTCTATCGGAGGAAAATTTCCATAATTACGTTACGAAGTTCTGTTATTCTTTATGGTCTTTAATTATGTTTCTAAGCTTTGAGCAAAAAATCCTCTTAATAAGTATTAATTGGCAATACGATTTATTTCGTTAAAAATATTTATCGTTCACGAAAGTGTGTTATGAAAAATCATAATTAATTCCATTTCAAAGTGGTTATTTTTGTTCATCTTATGAAAATTGCTTAGGTAATAAGATTTATTATTTGCCAATTTGTGTTAAAGGAAACTTATAATTAGAAAAATAATTAATATTCACTAAAGAGCGGTACTTGTGTATCATTAATTATAAAGCTAATATTGCTAAAATTCAGTTTATTTGTAACTGCTTGTATTAATCATGTGATATTAATTTATAATTGAACTAATAAAGTTAAATGTTATAAAAAAAATATAAAAAGATAATAAACATTGCATTAGTTGTAGCAATTTTCAATATATATATATATAAACCAAACGATTGCGAGTTGAACTCACGTGGAGAGGGTTCCGTAAAATAAATACATATATCATTCACCATGTTTTTTTTTTAATTCAGCCCAAATTTGTTTTTGGTAACTAAAACACTTTTTAAATGTAAGTTTGTACACACAATAAGTATCGGTACGTTTACTATATCGTTTTAAGGCTATAGACCTCTTATATTTTTTTTTTGTAATCTTGAAGCAAAGTACCATTTTCAGTATATTTTTCATTATTTTATGCGCAACAGTTTCAGAGATACGATTGGGAGTGTTCAATTGTAAACTTTTTTCTTAAATGACTGAAAATATTTATTTTAAAGGTATTAAATAACAAAAATATATTTAAAGCCAGAGGCTCTCATAATAAAGGTTCCTTTTTTTTACAATCGTTTACGAAATCCTAATTAACAATGATTGTTTACTTTATGATCTACAATTGCTTACAGATTTCAGTAACCATTTTTCTTGTACACATAAAAATATTTCAAAAGTATCCTATTCCAAGACATAACGTGCATCTATGCAAAACTTGAATATAATGCATTAAGTGCCTCAAGCCAACTAAAAAACAAACTATTAATTAATCATACTTTTATAAGCATTATCATCTGTAACTACATTTATACACGATGTTTCCGGATTACTCTCGGCCTTTTTAACCATACTCCAAAGAAAATACTGATTTGTCTGAAAATCTTGCGTCAAAGCCTTCTTTTATTTCAATCTCTATTTTTCAGCTATGGTGTCGCACAAGTATATAGAGCTTCATAATGGCTATTAAACTCTTGGATAGCTTTCTACATAACTTAAAGAAGTATGACAGTGGAGTATAATTGCTGAAGTGATAATTTTATTAAGATAAGAGGTATGAGGGTAAATATAAACAAGACTAGGATAATGGCATTTATACGCTTCCGAAAGGCTTGGGATAGTTTGCCTGTATGGGACTCACCTGGCACAGCCGGCGCTTCCACCAAAAGTACAAGTCGTGCTAGCCAAGAACCGTCTAGTGATTCGCGAAGGGTTTACTTTCACTTCCGAACTCACTTCTGCTGTTAGTGTTTGTGGGATTTATCCGCTCTAGCCCGTCTTTCATTTAACACACCGATCCGCTGCTTAGAACACCTACGTTGTACATCCGAACGTCCAATTTGACGTCTGTAAGTACCAACCTGCGTCCGTAAGTTATCTATGGTCTAAGATGGATTTGAGAGATGAAATATGGCGTAAACATCCCGTCATCCTAAGCAGGTTACTGTTTATTGAATTGGTAGACGTACAAGGCTGGTAACCGCGAGATACAAAATATTGGTAAGTGTCCGCACATTTACCACCCACACGTCATCCCATCCAGGGTACAATTATGAAGCCCACCCGTCGGCCACTGGAGAGGAGGAACGTTCGCCTGCTTTATTAAGACTAAGTCTTTAACTTGGGGAGATTACTCTAAATCCGTCCATTTATACCGCTGTTACAGTGTGTGCAAATATTCGGACTGGAACAGCTTCGAAACTGGAATAACCCTGGGAAACTGGGATGTATCAAGCTGGGATGCTTTCCCCAAGCTTGGAAGATGGCTGTCATTAAGGTCATCTCGAATTGGGCAAAGAAGACTACATTGGTCCGAGATTTACCATCCTATAGGTATACTCGCGGTGCTGGGCAATACCGTGGAAAGGATGCTGGTCGGACGCCTCCAATGTACAAAACTAAACAATAACTAACTAAAATAACAAAGAAAAATGTAAGGTTTAAAATGAAATGTACATTGGACAAGTAGTAAAAAGAAAGAAGTAAAATGTAAGATTTATATTATATAAAATAATAATCCTAAGATGGTAGGGAAAAATATTAATTAGCAATAGGAATTGTAATATAAGTAAATAATATCAAATAAAACATAGATTAACGAAAGTACGTGCAATAGAAATATAAGTTATACTTAAGAGTTATATAAAAAAAGAGACAGAACACATTATAAAATGAAACAGCAAATACAAAATATAAGAAAAAAGAGATTAAACAAAAATAAAACAAGTTATTATATACCTACCCTGCCATTCCTGGGAATGAAAGTGACATTTAAAAGTTTGATAGAATAAATCTGAGAAATAGTGTAAAAGGACCGTGGTCACCATGCCACGGAGGCGGCGAAAAAAAAAAAGAAGCTCCATTTCGTCCAATTTCCGTTCACCAGTAACCTCAATTTAAAGGTGAAAGTCGCCACCGGATTATACTGAAGGCTTTTTGATGTTCCTGGATACCACCCGCTAAAAGGATGTCATCAACGTAGATTTCCGATCAGATTTCCGCAGTGCGTCCAAACGCTTCCGCTCCTCTATTCCAAAAGTGAACGTATCGATATATAGGGACTCGATTTAAGCCTGTACGTATTAGTCTTTAACTCATATGCTACTAGTTCGTCTGAAGGTGATTCCCGCCAAAGTATGATATCGATATCGCCGATCATAGCGATAGACCAGGATGTGACGGAACATCATTTTGATGTTCATCATGAAAGCCACTTACCAGCGCCGAAACTGTAAAATATATGGGTTACATCCAGATTTAGCTTTCGACCCGCATTAAGGTAGTAACTGAGGGAGACTCGATGAAGTGCGACAGCTTCCGTCAAACATGACCCTAATTTAGTAGGTGCCTCCCGCATATTTTAACACTCCATGATGGGGGAATAAAATAATTTTACTCACTATCGACATCGAAAGAGAAGAAGGATATGTGGGTAAATTCATTATATTCCCGTATAAACTCTATATATTTTCCTCGCAATTTTAGTTCCCACTGGAGGTGTTGTTCAACAGACAAAAATCGTTTGTAAGTTATTTCTCTAAAGTCTCCTCCTTAAATTGACTAATCTTTAAGCTCTTCGAGCTCAAAGATTAGTCAATTTAAGTAGTTGACCTTATAGGCCACTCATGCAATATTTTGCTACTTTTAAGTGATTCAAGCACCCTGAGCTCAAAAATATAATCTTAATAATGTATTAAGATACATTTTTAGTTCTTTGAGTTCAAACATCTAGATTTATTTAAATAGAACGCTGTTTTTTTAATTAAGATTTCTATGAAATGTGTTGTTTGATTTTGATTTGCTTTAAATAATCTGACGCAGTTTTATGATAAAAAAAAATTAACTGATAGCAAACATTAATCCGACAAGAACTTTAGAAGTTATTTTGAAAAAAGATCTTTTAATTATTTTTTATTAACCATATCTCTCGAACGAACTAACCCATTTTGATGCAGTTTGCAACCATCGATGTTACTATTTGAAATTTGTTGATAAATTAGTTTGAGAAATATTATAAAAAATGCTTTACAAATTTTTTTTCTCTAATGACATTTTTACTCAAATCAATAAATTTTTATAAAATATACAGAATTTTTTATATAAAAATCGCATCAATTAAAAGAAAAGAGCTGATTAAGATTTAGTATCGATCGGTGCAGAAGTCCGAAATTTATATCATAAAATATTATGAAAACTTAATTTTTGAGATTTCCCAAAATCTATCAAGTGAAATCGGTTCAAGTTTTCAGGAAGTCTAAGTTAGCCATATTCCTTTTGAATCCCATAAGCCACATTTTATGGGTCACATCGGTCAATCCGTTCAAAAATTATGAAAGATGTACACATACATTAAAAATTTAAAAATATGAATATGCCTATATATGCAATGAAAATATTTTTTTCTTTGTGTTTCACTCATGTGAAAACTACTGAAAGTATCGGCATGGGACTGTGAGTATTCGATGCAGAATCGTCTGTAAATGGTTATAGGCTATTCATAGTCCAAAAAAATGTAAAAGTGTATTTGTATGGATGTTCGTCTTACGCTGAGGTCTGGACTGATTGTAATCAAATTTGGCATAGAGGATAATTATATTACGATAAGATATAATTATATTACGTAACGAAATTATCTTTTATGATAATCTGTTATTCCAAACATGGCCACAAAAAACCAAAATTAGCATCAATACCGGCTATTAGAATAGCGGGACCGGCATCGGATACGACAATGGAATCAGAATTGATATCGATAAAAGGACCGTAATCGGGAGAAGAATTAACAGCGAGAAACTTCAATATTAAAAATAAAGAGATTCATTCTATGCATACGCAAGTGGAACCAGAGGCATATCTGATCATAAAAAAAACAATTATTGTTAAACATTAGTTTAACAATAACAACATGTTCAGCGAAGCGAACGGTAATACTTATGTATACATTGTAATAGTTAGGTTAGACTAGGTGTAGGTGGCATCCGAGGCATTCGGTCTCCATACTTAAACTCGCATTTGTGGGTTCGCTTTATATTTGATATTTATTATTTAATACTCGAATCTGATTTTGCGAAGAACAAGTGAATACCTGTAGATAAAAAGAATAGAGAAAAAGGGGACGAGGGCTGATGTCCAAGTGCACAAGCTTCAGTAGTGATAGAAAAGTGGATTGTCATAATTAATTTAATTTAATTTATCGAATTTCGTAAGGAAAGAAACAATGAAGAATCGAACAATAAATGTATTTTTCTTAAACTGAAAATATTTTTTCATTTAAATACTTGAATTCTTGGACTTCATCAAAGATCCTAAAGGTACTCCACCCCGAGTTACGCCCTACAATATATATAAATGGTTTCGCATCAAACGGTCAAAATCCCACACAGATATGTAAAGAAAAACAATTTTCAATGCATGTCATTGAAAAGTTGAAAGTCAATGAAAAGCCAGGTCAAGGAAAAAGTTTTATAAATAAAAAGATGTAATAGAATCTCTTTGGTTGTGGTGTTTGTATCTGGTTCGTTTGGATACCATTAAATAGAGGACTACTTTAAAAAAAGAAAAATAAAATGTAAAAACGGTGTCCCACCATTTTTCTATTGTTTTTGAGCATCAAAATGAGAGAATATTACATAAAAATTCGATATATTTTGAAGTTTTATTACACAAAAGAGAAAAATGTGACACAAGCCGCAAAAAAAAGTTGTGACGTTTATGGACCTCATGCAGTGTCGATAATAGTAGCACAAAACTGGTTCAAGCGTTTTTAGTCCGGTGATTTTGATGCAAAGATAAGCTTCTCTCTGGTTAACTTGTTACGGATAAAGTCGATTTCATTTTGGAAAAAGTAGAGCAAGATCGGTATTTCAGTTCTTACAATATAGACGAAGAGCTGGGGATGGACTTCAAAACAGTTTAAAAAAAAGCTGGAATTACAAAGAAGCTCCATACTTGGGTCCCATATGAGCTCATTGAAAAAAATCTAATGAATCGTACACTCATTTCCGATTATCCATTTAAACCTAATGAGACCGAACCTTTTTTGAAAAGATTGATCAAAAGTTATGAAAAATGAATTATCTTATACCAGAACGCGCGAAAAAGATCATGGCCAAAATGCAAGCAAGCTCCACAGACTATGATGAAACCTGGATTAACTCGCAATAAGTTGGTGCTATGTGTATGGTGGGATTAGAAAGGATTCGTTATGAACTTTTGCCGCCTGGCTAAACTATCATATCAAACGACTTCCAACATCTGATGTTGGTAGCAGAGCAAGCAAGGAGTACAAAAAAAACGGCCGTATTGATCAACAGGAACGGCGTGGTTTTTCACCGTGATAACGCTAGATCCCACATATCTTTAGCCACTCAGCAAATATGGAGAGAGTTTGTTTGGGAAGTGTTAATGGACCCACCATATAGCTCTGACTTTGCAACCTCAAATTTTCACCTTTTTCGGAGTCTCCGGAAGCGTTTAGGTAGAGTTAGATTAATATCAAGAGAGGACTGTCAAAAGTACGTGTCGCAGTTTTTTTGATCAGAAGTCCTAAAATTTCTACAGCAATGTGATCATGTCACTACCTACAAAATGACAACAAGTTGTTGGTCAAAATGGCATATGTATATTACAAGTAAATGTAAATGAAATATGAAGAAAAATTATCTTGAATTTATATATAAAATACGAAAAACAATTTTCCCGACCTTATACCTATATAATACACCACGTGGCTTCAAAAGTTCTTTAAAAATTTTATTTTTACTTGAAATCATTCGAAACGTTCGATGTACACTCAAGCTTTTGCATTCGGCAATAATGAAAATTATCTGGAAGGTGCATTAAAATCTGATCGGTTGAATAAAACAGCGGCATTCTCGCAGCGCGGCGTGTATCAGCCCAGAGCAGGGGAGGGTCGGCGCAGCTCTCTCATTGTTATCGTAGCGTGAATTACGGGGGTAATGGGTCGCGTTTACAGCGCACGTGAGTCGACATTCATTAAAGCTACCTAATTAAACGCCTCGCCTCCGGAGATTCAGCACGGGAATTCCCTTTTGGGGCTATAACGCATTTGCCTCTCAACGTCCGAGGTGGGTATTAGTCCCTAAATAAAGAATTTTGTTTAAAATTAGGGGAGATGTTAATTATTTATTAATCCAGTTATAAGAGCGAATGCCGTAATTCCAATTTCGATCGTCGCACTTCAGGGTTGCAAAATAGAAAACTCTGAAAATTAGTAAATATTTTAATTTTAAGGAAGTAAATAATTTTATTAATAAACCTTGTTAATTATCTGTGAATGTATCTTTGACATTATTTTTTGATACAAAATACAGTGAACTACTTAAAAACAACGAATTAAAAAAATATATTCATGCCTAAAAAGGAGAAAGTATTTTTTAAATTATTCGAATAGGGTAAGAGCTATAAAGGATCTGCAGAAACGTTATTAAGCACGTATTTTTACATACAAACTGTCATTCACCGTCCTCAACTCTAGTTCAGTTAGGCTTGGTGCTATAGCATTATCTCCGATTCTCGCTAGATTCGACGGCAGCATTAAAGGTCCTTGCTGTCTCGGTATTTATAAAATTTATATGTTATTCTTATTTTTTCATAATATGTAACTTCTACAATTTAATATAGATCGCATTTTCATTCATTTCACATTAAAGTAGTTCTCTGTGTTTCTACTGTTATTTCTAAAGAGTTCCGATGTGTCCCTGCTAAGATTGTCAAGTTGGAATTATATATATAAATGAAACTATGTAAGTAGATTACATAAGTAATTTTAATTCTTTACACACTAGGTTTTATTAATAGCCATTGAAGAGTAGTTTCTAGCGATAAATCGCAGTGTAATCCCCTAACTCTTAACTGTTAACGGGTGGGTTCCATCATCATCTCGGCAGCATGAGATGATAACTACCCGACGCAAAAACTTTAATAACCAAAAAAAGAGCTCAAACACACTCTACAAGCTTATAATGTTGAGGGTATCCCTCGATTTCGCTGGAACCCTTTATCAAATTCTGACTTGGTGATTATGTGATCACTTTGTGAGGTTTTGTCTGTCTGTCTTTCTGTTTGTCAGTCTGTACGTATTTTTATAACTTAAGAACGGTTCCACTGATCGTGATGACAATTGGTTTGATTAATAATTTTAGATTGGTTATTAAGATTGGTTAGATAATTAAAATATACAGTAAGAGCGTGAGATTGCGCAAATTTTAGACTACTATTTGTTTGCCTATCCGTTTGTCTGTCTACATTTTCTTTTAAAATGTAAGAACCGTTTCACCGATCGTTATGAAATTGGCGTTCAGTCAGAACATGAATTATGCAAATAGGCTACTCTATGCTTGTATGATGCTTTTTATTACTTAAGAATGGTTCGATCAATCGTGATGAAAATTGGTATGCAGTAAGGGCAAATGACAGACTACTATCTATCCGTCCGTACGTTTTTTAAATTTAAGAACGGTTTGATCGTTCTTCATGAAAATTAGTCTTCAGTCAGAATCTTTGATTGCAAAATTGATAGGTTCTATATTATTTCCGTATAAAGTGTGATAACCAATCATTATTTTTTATTTACTTAATAGCCGTATTCATTTCCTTTTGTGTAGTTGCGTATGTGTGTAAGTGTGCATAATTTTTTTATCGGAATAAAGAGGGGTCGAATTTTGTATGAAACTTTTTATGGAGCTAGGTATGACTTTGAAAAGTGATGAGATTCGTATATCATAATTAAGTAGGGGGAATAGCGTTATGAATTAATGTATAAAAATAAATGTGTATTTTGATAGGTTTTTACATGCTTAAACTACTCAAACAATTCAATAAAACTGATGATATTTGTACTCGCGATAAGGAAGATTTCTGAAGAAGTTGCGTTCGTATCTGAAATTATATGTATATTTGTACAATATTTGTACCGATAAAATACAATACAATATTTATAATATTTGAACCGAACTACTAAACCGATTCTAAGAATTACTTCATTAATACAAAGGTCTCTGGGTAAAGATGGCTGTTACATTTCGTTTTGGCTTCAACTGTATATTTGTGCTTTCACATGTTCAAAAAATTCCTTCAATCATAGAAAGCTACACTATAATATAGTACAAATTCCATTTTCATACTATCGTTCACCCTGGCTTCGTTCAAATTGGAATCAAGATCGGTGACGAAATCGAAATTGCAAACTAGACGAGGAGCAGAATCGGGAGCCGAGACCAGGAAGGTGTCAAATAGAGAACGAGACATAGATCGAAATCGACTGAGAGACATAATTAAAATTAAGATTGTGACAGGAATTGGAATAAGCAGCAGTACTGAGATGAGAAGTAGGAGCGGAATGGGAGAGAAAGTCGGAACGAAGTCGGAATCAATTTAAATCGAGTGATACAAATCGGCATCGAGAACAGGATCGGTCTTTCTATAATATAGTATATTATATCGATGTATAGAGATCGGTCTGTATAATAGCGGTCAGAATCATGATTAATTATCGTAATCGGTCGATACTTAAGTAATACTCTACCTACGCGGGCGAAGCTAGTGTTTCATAAAAATAATCTAAAATCGCTCAGGTGTGATGGTGTAGTCATTTTCAATATTTATTTTTGATTTTGTTGGTATTAGAAGTATTTATGGAGTATTAAATATTTTCTTAGCATTCGTCAGCTATAACTACACTGTATAACAGATTAACAGTGACGGGCAACCATGGGTCATTTGTTCATTATAGTTACAAAATTTTCTACAACTTTTCAGTTTTTTTTCTTATTTAACTTATTAGTATTGACTTGATTTCCTGTTACAGTTACTTATTATTACATTTAATGTTTATAATCAGCGTTCACACACTCAAACTAATAATTATTATGTGTATTTATTTTTTTAATGACTATGAGCTATGTGCATGGCCGTTTTAAGCAAGGTAGCTAGGCTGGTAGTATTTTTGGCAGGCAAATGGAATCAACCTTGTCTGAGTAATTACGCGGCACCGCAAAACAAACGGCACGCCATTGTTCATGGTGGCTTTGTAAACAAGATTTACGAATGGAAAGGGGCCCGTAGGCATTAGAACGTTTAATGATCTAAAACCAAGAAAGTGTTAGGCGGACTCGACGTTGCATTAACGAACAATAGAAAGGTTGAAACTAAACCTAGCCTCCTCCTTTATCTGTCGCGATTGTTGCTCAAAACAAAGCGACTCCCAAACTAAAAGCTTTCGGGGGCTTAAGCGAGCGGCTTTCGTCACGGCACCGCCGGAACTTCGTAATACATTTACGCGGTAACCTCTCGGACCGCAGATTTACAGCTTTTCATTATCAATTCACTTGAATTTATCAATCGCAAGATACTAAAGACTTCGTAGCGGAGCCAAAAACTGATTAGTTCTGTATTAGCCTTACCCGCCCGCTTCGTTAGATGTGAATTAAAATGTAGAAATGGTCGTCGTATTTTCCTTTGCGATAAGAATTTTCTCGCTGCTTTGCTCGCGTGCAATTGGAATGAATTAGTAAAAGTTTGATACAGAGCGATTTCGCTATGAAGCCTGATTTTCATTCCGAACACAAGACGATTTTCGATTCTATTTCAATTTTTATTTGATTATTTTTATTTTCGAGATCATAATCTACTTCCATGCAAAAGTTTATTATATTCTGTTCATATATATAGATGTGAAAAAAAACAAACATTCTTTTATTTCCAATATTATTTTTTTTTTTTATGTTAGTAAGATACAATAATGTTGTAAAAATGCCGTGAATATGAAAACGGATTATTATACAGTTTCGATTTACATACAATTTCGTGTGATACGTTCACAAGTTAAAATTAATGGAAAAAGCGTTTCATTTATAAAAGTAGGAAAGCCTGCAATCGCTCCATTTTACGAGAACTATGGCCGTCATATAGGTTCATCAATCAATAATAACTAATCAAAATGACAGTTTTAATATTGTTATACTAGCTCAATCAAAATGAAGTTTCACCTGTAAAAAACAGCAATAGTCTTTAAACAATTAATATTTCATTGTGGGTGTAGTTACATTTAATAAAAATTGAACTTTAACAAAACGCCTATAGGTGAAATAAAAAAAAATTATCGAACTCTACATATAAAATCGAGTCACTCAATGAAAGAATGTGGGATATAGTTCATGTATGTCGGTTGGAAAGGTTTCAACTTAGATAATAGGAAAATGTAATATATACAAACTGTAAATAGATCTAGGGTGTTGATAGAAAGTATATGTGACAGGTGGCCTTAGTAACAATTATGTTTATGCCACGATAACATTAATAACATTGAATAAATATGGCGCGTAACAGAAAAACGTCACATTGCTATAAAATTTCTCCCATACGCCGATAAAGAAGTTTCACTTCAAAAATATACTAAGATGAAAAACTAAGTGGAAATGTAGAATAGGGGTATAATGCCCAAAATGATTGTCATTTTTAAGATATTAAACAAAATTATCTGGAAGTAATCTAACCGGCGAATCTTGCTCTCATCGCATCTAGGGTCTATATATGCTATCATTTACTAACATATTACAAAATCGCGATGGTAGTTTTTCATTTAATTTTCCATTTTATATCTTCTAGATAAAATGAAGTGAAATCAGTACTTTTTTTATTTATCCTAGCTAACAATTCCCTTAATTGTACATACAAACTGACACATATTACATAACTAAGTGATTGCTATTTAATAATTAAAAATACGTTTTATAGGGTCGGGGAAAAGTTTTTTTGGATTTATTATGTAAATTCAAAATAATTTTATGTCATGTTTTATCTACATTCAATTATAATATATAAATTCTATTTTGACAAAAAAACTTGTTGCCATTTTGTAGATAATTCCATTTGTACATAATTCCATTGCAGTAGAAATTTTAAGACTGATAAAAAAATTGTGACAAGTAGTTTTGATAGTCTTTTCTTGATGTTAACCTAACACTGCCTAAAGATTTCGAAAGACACCGAAACAGATGAAAGTCTGAGGGTGCAGAGTCAGGGCTATATAGATGCATTAACGCTTCCCAACCAAACTATCTCAATATTTGCAGTGGCTAAACATATGTGTGGTCTGGTATTATCATGGTGAAAAACCACACCCTTCCTATTGATCAATTCCGGCAGTTTTTTCTCTACTTTTTGCTCGAGTCTCATCAGCTTTTGGCAATTAGAGATCCGGACTGATGGTTTTGTCCTTGTGGTAAATGCTCATATTGAATAATGTTTTTCCAATCCCATCATACTATACTGCGAGTTAATCCAGGTTTTACAATAGTCTCTGGGGTTTGCTTACTTTTTGACCGTAATCTTTTTTGTACACCTTTTGCAGACCTTAATCTTGTCATAGGTACTTCAAGTTTTATCACTAGTGGTACTTCAAGTTTTATCACTAGTCACACACTTTTCAAAAACGGTTCAGTTTTATTACGATTCAATAGAAATTTGCAAAAGAGTAAACGATTCAATGAATTTCTTTCAGTGAGTTCGTGTGGGGCCAAAGTATCGAGTTTTTTTGTATATCCCAATTTTTTTAAAGTGGGGCAAAGATATTATATGGTCAATCGCCAGCTTCTCATCTATGTCGTAGGAACTAATATGTCGATCTTGCTCTACTTTTTCCAAAATGATATCGACTTTATCCATAAAAGTTCAACTAGAGCGAGGTTCATCTTTGAAATCGAAATCGACTTAAGTCGCTTGATTAAGTTTTGTGTTATACTTACCGACACTGCATTAGGTCCATAAACTATACATCAGCGAGAGAACTGAAGGACTAAAGGAGTTTGTATACTTGGGTAGTCAGTTTATAAATGACAGTAAGCATGTATTGCATATTAAAAGGAGTGAATGCGAGTAATAAAGATAATGGAATCTTGATTACGATTATAAATAGTAAAATTGTCTTATGGCAAGCGCGTTGGGCTGTAAATAACAGGGTATTTGAATCTACGCATAAGTAGGACGATGAAAATTCGCTATGGCAGAAGAAAGATGAAAGTTAAAACAATTCGTAGAGATGTGATTCCTGCGTAGTATGTGTGGAGAGTGTTCGAAAACAAGATGTGGGAATACTAATGGTTTGAAGGAAAATGTAGCGACGAGAGTAGAAAAAGGAATCTTGCGGTGGTTTGGCCATCTGGAAAGGATGAATGAAAGTAGTGTGAGAGAATAAATACGTGGAGCGAATCTGTGTGATGGAAAGCTCGGCAAAGGTCGCCCTGGAAAAATTTGATACACGTCAAAATTGGTGGTTTATTAAAAAAAAGACAAATTTTAAGGACACAAATTTTAAGGACACAAAATCGATGGTCTTGCATGATTTATGGATTTCAATGAAGCAAGATATGCAAAGATCGTAACATGTACAAATATGAAATCTCTGTCTGAGAAATAGGCGTGAGCTTATAATAATGATCATTGACGAAATTCCTCTTTGAGCAAAGCAAGCCGTCCGTTAAGAAAGATCTAGTAAAAGCCGCGGACGTGCGCTACAGCGAAGGCAGATTTCCCAATATCTGTAATGTCATCAGTAAACACAAATTATTTATGTTTGTGACTATTGTTTAAAGTTAAATATATTTCTACTTGAATGATAGAATAAGAGACTTCTATACCAACATTTTCTAAATATATCAAGAGTTCTTGATTTTATTTATGTTAATATCCGATAAAATAGATGCTATGTAGACGATATTAGAGAATTAATATTTGATCAAAAGATTAAGAACTGTCCTCCTCATACATATCTCAAATTTGTTGTTACATAAGAAGAGACTGTTATTGAATAATAAATGAAAACATCAGCCTAGAAAATATTCTATGAAACAGTTCACCCTACAGACCAACACTAAAATTTACGGTTTTTTTCGAACTTAGCAATATATAGTCAAACTCTAGTATTTTTTAGTATTTTTGAATTTAATGCCATTTTAGTCTAGTTTCGAAACTTGAGGATATAATAAGAAGAAACAATTTATTTTAAAACATTTCTACAACGGTTTTCTTCTTCACGAAACTTCACGAAAATGGAGGATGGATTGTGCAGATTTATTGCGAATTTTATTTCGAAGTTAATAATTATTTCAAAACCTAAAAAGTCGGGAAATATCTTTCGTATTTTGAAAGATTCGCTTCATTAATAGATACCAAATCCAAAATCCGACATAATAAAAAAAAAGAATGATATTTTGCTGCAAGCATTTTTGTATATAAAGCTTTTTGATCGTCTTCGATTGAGCTTTAGAACCGAACGTTAGATAGTAAACGTACCACGCTGGATGCAGAAACACTCCTCTGCAAAAAAATTGAAAAAATCGTTTAAATCGACATAAGTTAAGGTGGCAGAGTGACAGACTATTAATATGACGTAGCGTAGCGCCCCGCAACCCGCCCACATTCCGGCAGTGCATACTAAGCACGCTTACGTTTGTTTATTTTTAAACGTCATATGCGACAAAGCAATTTTTCTTTTAAAATAAAAACTAGGATCAATTCCTAGGAATCCTACTGGCCTTTTGAAGTATTTGTATAGATCATCTACGTAAAAAATTTGGAGGCTTAAATCAGTTCCATTAACACGTAAAATGTAAATATCTGTTTTAAGAAATATATCTTTGTTATTTTTTTATGTTATAAACCTCAATAAACCGTGTAATGGTCACTGGAAAATTAAAGTCAATAACATGAAGAATCGCATCAACAAAGGTAATTTTTAGATGTTTTGTATTTTATGAAAAAAAATTGAGTCTCTACTATCAAAATTTCCCAGTCGGTATCTTAAAAACTTATTGGTTAACTCGCCTGTGCAGAAGGTTTGAACGGCCATCACCGCTATTTTGCATTATAATCTTTTTTAAATGACCATTTTGATTTTGAAGAATCGGATTAAAACAGGAAAATATCCAAAATATCTTATTACTTTTTACCAAGACTCAATGAACTCACTTTCAAAAATCATTAGTAATCATGTATACATTCTACATCTACATTCAGAGTAAAAAGGCTAAATTAAGGGGGTACAACCTTTATGATTGATGTGCGAAAATAGTACATAAATATTTTAAACTTAGTAGAGAGTAAATAAAAGTGTGTGTAAAAAACAAGAGTACCGTGAAGTCGGGAAATAGTTTTAACCAGTGGCGAGGGGTGAGAAAAATATAAAGGGAAGCCGAACCTTAAAAAATTGTCAACATTAAACATTATTAATAAAATATAACTATTACTACCGAGCTCTGTAACGCCCTCTGGTATAACGCGGAGATATTTCATTCGCCACTTTGGCATACTTGAAGTCAACGATAGAATACAAACGGAAGACTTCGAGCATGCATAAAAGCAGCTTTGAAAAAGCTAATGAAGTAGTTTCCTTTAGTCGAATTTATAGCAGCGCAGTGGATAAATGAATTAAATGAGATAAAAAGCTATTTAAATTTAGTGGTAATCTACGATTTTTCTTGAGAAAATGAGCTAATACCAAGTCATAAAATTTGGCTTACTTTTGATTTGCAACAGTAAATGTTTTTCTATAGATAACAACGCGAGATCTGAAAGCCTTTGTTCTGTCTGGCTATTCCTGAGGTACGTATGAATGCGATTGAGAGCTGAAAAGATCGTTCCGCGGCCGCAATTGTTATCGGAAGGGTTAAACAGATATTACTTAAGCTTAAAATTTGAGGAAATGTATCTTTAAGATATCTTTTGTAAATGCAAAAATAACTCGTACATATCTAATCCTTTAAGCGAGGGAGACGAATATTTAATGCTCATTTTTTCATTTCATCAACTCATTTTTAATGCATTTATGTCAAAATTCGAGGAAATAATAAATTTAAATTATTTAGTTTATCCTCAGGAAATGTACGTTCGAATAAATCATATTTCGACTTACTTAGTAAATCTAAAACGACAAATTGCTTAGTGAACTATATCTGGTTTGAATTTGATTTTAACATTATCTACAATTTCGATGAAATTACGTTTATACTCACGTTTTAAGTCTGATTCTGAGCTAAATAGACGTCGGCGTCTTCGTGGAGGCTCACTTATATCAGAAAATCCGTAGTGCAGCATTCAATTGCTAAGAGTGCCATTATAAAATCGAAAATAGAAAAACACTTACTGAATAAATAGAATAACAATCAATTCGTCTTAAATACCACTACACTAACTCTTATTATATAAATTCAATTACATTTGCAACGCTTCTATACTTAATTCGACACGGGAATGTTGCTATATGCAAAACCGTTCTTTATTCGGGTATAATCGGAAATCTCCGCTGATCGAAACGTATTATTATTTACATAATAATGTATATCACAACAATCCGCAACCGAATATAACACCTAAAAAGTTCACGTTAAAGGTGAAATTATGTTACACGAATTACAATTGCGTCATTTCGTTGTGGAAGTAAAACTCGCGATCGGCCGAGTTATGAAGCTCCCTTTCCCCGCTCGCCCGCGGCTGGCTCGCGGACTCGAGGCGCCCGCCATAACGCTATAATACAACTGAATATGGAAGACTCAACATTTCACATTGATTACGACGATTGCGAACATTCTGAATTTGGTCGTCTAAATAACTCGGTCGCTTTCGAGTTATTTGAAGTGTTTTTTTATATAGGGCTTACGTTACTAACGTAAGAAGGCTGGATATTATTTACAATAATTATTGAAAATTAAAAATAATTTTAAGTGTCTGTATACTAAAAAGCAATAATTTATTTATTTATGAATTATGCATATTAAATATTTTATGAAAGGGAAGCCGATAAGAATCGAGTTCTTAGAAGCCGTCGCCACTGGTTTTAACATTACTATGGGCCTCGCGAGTAATATTAAAACAAGAGAATTGTAATACATAGATGGAGGACTAGAATATATCCTCAATGTCGCTCTACATGGTAACCAATGGGTCCAAGCAACTTTGCCGATACATTGTACCAGTCTCGGTATCCGACCATTATGTAATCTAGATCTGCTTCCCTTGGGTCTGCTCGAGTGGTGGTGGAACTTGCAGCCAATATTTTCGCGAAAGAGAGCACCAAACTCTAAATTCCCTTTGAAAATGACGCACGTACTGCTTCTTCATTCATTCTTACAGACTATAACATTCCCAAACTTTCTGGTAAACAGCGCTCTTAGGATGAAATAGGTAGCAAAACCACTCACAAGCAGCTATTAAAGGAAGCGCCCGGCGCTATTAATAAAGCTAAATTGAAAGCTGCGTGCACTTCAGAATCTGGAACATATTCACATAGACTGGGTTTACCCAGTCTTGACACATTACTCTGGACAACAACTCTTTTCGGGTGGCTGTGGAACTTCCGTTAGGCTGCAATATCTGCGAACTACACTTATGTATTTGTGGCTAAACCGTAGAGGCTAATGATTATCACGGGATGAGTTGCCAATGTAGCTTTAGTACACTCATACGTCATCATGCCCTTAATGATATCAGCTGACGGGCGCAGATCCCTGCCAACGTTCCCTGTATGCTTTAGGCTCCTGGTTTTAGCCGCTTAGATGGTAAGCGACTTTATAGATTAAAGTTAATCCCCTAGCAAAGAGGGCGGTGTCTAATCTGGAATGCTACATATGCCAACACGGTTGCAACGTTCCACTTATATAATATTTCAAGAACAGCAACCACCGACACCGAGTCTGCCGCTAAAATAAACATTTAAAATATAGCATTCTGGAGGACACATACATTTTTACTCCGGTTGCTTGCGATATAGCTGGCTCATGGGGCAAAGAGGCATTGTCCTACATAATGGATTTAGGCAGGAGAGTCAAAAAAGGGGGGAGCCCCACACTAGGTCTTATCTATTTAAGCCTTAACTGTCGCTGTTCAACGTGGCAGTGCTGCTAGTGTGATGAGGACTTCAAGGCCAATTCAGAATAGGGGTGCCATTTTAGTAACATAAATTCAGTCGTTTTATTTGGTTTATGGTATATTTATTTTTAATAGACAAGAATAGTTTGAACAAAGAAAAGCGATCTAGATCAATATTTATTTCTATTCATAAAATCGGGAACATATTAGATTATTTAAAACCTTTTAAGTGTTAGGAAAATCTCTATCAAGCTGGATGTTTCTTTAACATTTGGCGTAGGTAAATTTTGTCTTAAGTCAGTTATCGATGTACTTATAGCATATAATAAGGCCTCGTAAAATAGTCTCATTATACCCTATGAAATAAAATGTAGAAAGATTTTCATACGATAAATTTGTAATGTACATGTATTTTTTTTCTAAATTTGACCTAAATTTGTTTGTGGTAACTGCATATCTAAGTTTGTATGCAAAATATTGAGAGATTTACCACGTTAGTAAAAGACCATAAAATTCTTAATATAGGTTTTTTCCTTAATCCATAAGGAAATAAATATTTTATTCATTTTTTTTTCTTAAATTATGAACTCATTAGTTTCGAAGATTAGGGGGAAATAATCCATTTTAATTCACTTAATTTCTTAAATAAATGAAACCATTTATTTTAAAATTATATAAGAAAACGTATTTGAAATATTCAAAATACCTTCTCTTTTGTTTGATATGTTTCAGTTTGCAATACTTTTTTTAATATTCTCTTTTCCGCCCAATAGTGACATTCGTATTTGAAATTAATTTATTTACATTGCAAGTCCAAGTTTGGGTAACAGAAATTCATAAATTTCGTTTCAGTAGATTTAGAGCAAATTAACTGTAATGGACGGATAGACAGACACACGAGTGATTCTATAAGGGTTCCGTTATTTTTTGATTCGGATGTAAAAAGAACGTTAAGGCATAGAAATTAGGTCATAGTAGAAAAAAAAAATAACTCTAAATAATTTTAAATATGGCATGTATATTAAGCGTGCAACCGAATCCATTATTGAAAATTTTAAATTCAAAAGGAAAGAAAAGAAGACATAAAAAAGGATACACATAACCATAGATAGCCAACGCTTTCAAAGTCCGCTTGCTGTCTTAAAATAAAATCTGAAAATGAAAGAATAATAACTCTTTCTTTTTGGCATTCTTTCTGCAAACGGCAAGAAGTGTCTTGCAAAATTTCTTCAAAGTTGATTTAAATTTCTATTTAAAGCTTTCACTTTTGTATCGTATTCAGTAGATAATTCTTATTTCTCATTTAATAATTTCCTCGTTCCTTAGAATTATCATCCTCTCCGTATTAAAATTCCTATTTTCTGTTCAGTCTTTTGTCCGGAAATTTAATAATATGATTTGGTCAGGCGCGATTTACAATACCGATGCTATAAAGAAACGCCTTTAGTGTCATTGACTTTATTTAATCATGTTTAAGTTTTCGGTTTCCATGAGGCTTGAAATACAATAATAGATGCGGTATTTATCTAGGAAATATTATGGTAATTTCTAGTCCGATCCTGAATCGACAAAGTTTTGTCTGTAAACAATAATAGGAATTGGATAATATATATGCTAGCTTACCATTGTAATTTGTGTAATCCCATATTATTGATATAATAGAAATTCTTGCACAATTAGACACGATGAGCTCGTAAAGGGCTCTAACTTTATAACATTGTCTAATATAATTTTGAGCTAATTGCATTTCTGCTATGCTTTTGGTACTTAATGCAATACATCAATATAAAGTATATATAGATATCATCATATAACTAAAATATGTAAGTAGGTTTTGCAATGGAATATTCTTGGAAGGTTAAAGTAGAAGCACACCATGGAAGCTTGGTTGCCTCACGGGTGATTACGCCCTAGGACTACTTCTCAATTTTGAACGCTCCCGGTCTTGGATTTCGGTTCTACTCCTCATTCCGTTTACAATTTCGATTTCGTCACTGGTGACAATTCAATTTTGGAGGAAGCCGGGGCAAATTCTATTATCAAAATAAAATTTCCACTGTGTTATTTAGAGATAGTGTTGTTGAAAGTAAAATAATTTTTAGAATCTGTAATAAAAGAATTTACAGATGAAGTCAGAGTGAAATGTTAATCTATTTTACTTAAGAAGTATCTTCGTAATGAAGTAATTTCTAGCATCAGCTTAGTGGTCCCGTTCAATTGTAAAAATATGCAGGCACCGTCAGATACAAATTCTAGTTTCCTTCTTCAAAAATCCCTTTCGCGAGTACAACATATTGTCAGTTTTATAGTAATTATATGATTAGTTTAAGCACGCAAGAAAAGTAACAACATAATACGTCCCATTTTTATACATTATACAACCCCAGATCTCCTACTTAACTGTGAAAGACGCATTTCACCACTTTTCAAAGTTGTATCTCGCTCTATAAAAACTTTTATATAAAAAAATCAACTCCTCTTAACTCCAATAAAGAGCAAGTCACGGACACACAACTACAAAAAAAAAAATGGTTACTAATGACTGATTTTTTATACTTATCATATGGTGCATAAAAATAACATAAAGCCTATTATTTTTCCTATTACAGATTCTGACTGTTCACTTATTTTCTTTAAGATCAATAAAACAGTCCTTAAGTTTTAAAAACCATACAAACAACATTTGCTATTATACTATACCAATTTTCATTATGATCAGTTAATTCGTTCTTAAGTTATAAAAGAGCATATACACATACATAAAGACAGACAGGCAGTAATCTAGAATTTGCACAATCTTATGTTCTAATTGAGCACCAATTTTCATGAGTATAAGTGAAACATTGCTTAACTTATAAAAAAATATACAGAGAGACAGACAGAGAATAGCCTATAATTCGCGCAAACACATATTTTGATTCTATACCAATTTTTACCGAGACTGATGAAGACGTGCTTAAGTTATAAAAGAACTTATGTGCAGACTGATAAACACACATTAGCCTATTATTTGCGGCATCACATGTATTTTCTCTACACAAATTTTCATTCAGAACAGTCAAGCCATTTTTAAGTTATAAAAATACATATATACAGACTAACGAAAAGTAGACTGTCATTTGCGTAATCGCATGTTCTGACTGTATGTTATTTTTTTTAAATCGATCAAACCGTTACGAAGTTATAAAATAACACACAGACAAATCGAGGTACAGACAGACACTCAGACAGATAAAGAGTAGTCTATAATTTGCATAATCATATATTTTGACTATACACCAATTTTTATCAAAATCTTCCCAGCCATTCTTAAGTTATAAAAGATATAGACGGACAAACGCGTGGTTGCGTTTGTCCGTCTATATCTTTTATATGTTCTGACTGTAAACCAATTTTCATCAATGTCCGTCAAATCTTTTCATATTGTAAAAGAAGATCTAGAGAGACAGTAGCGTGTCATTTGTGTAACTACATGTTCTGACTGTATGTACATTAATTTTTAAGATCGGTCACACCGTTTTTAGGTTATAGATGAACATACTGACAGACCAAAATGCAGATAGACAGACTAACAGTAACTTGCGTAACAGTCATTTGTGCAATAACATTCTTTGACTGTACACTAATTTTCAACACGATCAGCCAATTTTTTTTAAGTTAAGAAATAAAATACAGACATCAAACAAACAGACACACATATTTAAGTAGCCTATGATGTGCGCAATCGCATGTACTTATAATATGTCAATTTTCATCGCGATCTGTCTAGTCATTCTTGAGGTACAAAAGGATATACAGACAAACAGGCATGAATTTAAAAAATGATAGAATTGGGGTCAGTTAGTCACAAAACGAATATCTACCACGAAAATTTTCAAATAAATTGAATGTACTGGTAAACGCTACAGATTTATCACGTATAAATAGATATGTATAAAATGCACTTTTTCGAAACTACTTTTTGAAACAGGCCACGCTTTTTGGATGTCGGGAAGGATACATGTGGCGACGTAGGCTTTGTGTCGCTGACTCAGATTATTTCTCTTTGGCCGGGCGTTACTGTTATATTCATATCGCAAATTGAAAATGAAATAGAAATTCTTGCTTATTCATCCAAAAAAGAGAATATATCTACTTTTATGCAACACTCCGACAGAATTAACTGTTACCAATTTCTCACCTTAGGTAAAAAGAGGTACCATGAACGTTCAGATCAAATTCAAATATGCGAGATGTTTTAAAGTTCAAAAATGTAACTATTTCACACATGTTTTTTATCTTTACATCTTACAGAACACCACTTAAAATTGATTTTATAGAGTTTTTTAAGGTTATTATGAATTTATTTTAAGGGGTTTTATTGCCTTATCTACGACGCATGAAAATATTAGTTTTGAAAATTTCAAGTATTTGAAACTAAAAGATTAAAAATGCCATTAAACTTTTTTTTACGGTACCGAAAAGTGTCTGTTTAATTGATTTTTATGAACTTTTTTCTCACCGAATATCTATGATTACTGAGACTTCTTCAGTCACATTTCGAATTTGTCACATTCAAAGTTAAAAACGGGAGTATTATTTACGTCTTCATAACAACCTATCTGAGTTGAATTTCATAAAGCTCCTCTAACTATTACATATGAAACGTGAAGATATTTGCCAAATTTAAAGTATGTAGAACTAATAGTTAAAAAAGAAAGTACATTCAGTGTATTTATATTTTACATTTGAGTTTCTTTCAAGAGTAAGAAACAGAAAATAAAAACCTAGCGTGCTTCGGTCGCTTAGTCCGAGATGAGAAGGGATATTGCTAACAAAAATTGTTGTTATAGTAAATGGCAATTCTCGTATGAGCAGTAAACTAAGTCATTATTTATGACAGTTCTAATAAACGTAGCGGCAACGCGGTCTAGCGGCAGGAGGCTTTCTTACTTCTACGAATGTGTTGTAGTTTTGGAGAATCCATTATGAATTGTTACCTCACTTACATATATACAGGTTAGATAATTTGTTTACTCTCAAGTGTATTTCTTTGAAATTTAGCAAATGAATTAAAAAAAAATATTGATAGAAAATTTCTATTCTGCTGTAAGCATAAATACCGATTTGTACATTTGAAACTTCAAAGACAAATTATCGTTCGGTTTATTTCCCTCCTTGAGGGATGGATTTTTAATAATTTCTTCTTATAGCCCTCACAATAAATAACAAATTTCTTTGTTAAATTGTATGCTTCTCCATCTAACGGTTTTGGCTGTACATTGATCAACTGGTCAGTTTCTTCTATTATGCAATGTATAAACTTACATCAATTTTCATTGGTTAACATTCAAATGCTCAAAAACACGCATGTACTTACACGTAAACTTAGGCATGCTGTAATGCGAAAATAATGTTCACGGTATTTAGAATCGGCCGCAGGCAGGGGGTGCTAAGTGCAATTCTGCGCCGGAAGCCGCAGGCGGGTGCTGTCGGCCCGTAATGCCGTTACACGCCGTACCTAGCCTTAATTGAATCCGTGTCTTGTTAGCGGCACGCTTCACTCTACGATGATAAATCAGAATGTGTGATAAACGGTTTTATTGCTTCTCGTGAAGTTCTAAACTTGGTAAGTTATCCACCGGACTAGTGTCACGAATAGGCGTCGGTGTGTCTTTTAAGCAATTAGACATCAAAGTAAAATTAAATATGGGACGCATGTATTTCTCCAAAAAGGTTTTGGTTGGTTATATTTTATGTAGTATTTAAAAGTGATATTATTCATTTTTACTAGCAATCGGCTCGTTAAGTAATTATACATATTGTGTTTATGTTTTTATATCTCAATCAAAATCAATGATTGAAATGTTAGTGTGAAGATTAATTTCTTTAAATTGTTTAAACAGCTAAAGATAAATCAGACACCCTTGTGTCTCCTTAGAAGAGGAAGAGCTCCTTTTTGACTCATTATTTAACGATTAAACGTTAATTGTTAAATAATATGTTTCATATTCATTAATAATGAGTTTTTCATTCGTGTGAAGCATAGATTATATGTTTTTGTTTCTTGGCTTTAGCTGGAACCGACAACAAATACAATTTTAATTAGTTGTTTTTTAAAGTCAATTTAAAGAATTATTTAAATGGATATTTGAAGGTGGTGTTTAGTTTTTTTAAATTTATTTATTTTAGATTTTTTAATTAATTGTCGAGTAATTTTAACTTTATAATTAAATTAGCTACTTTGCATATGGATTAAGCCATAGCAAATAAAATCGGCCAGGCATCTCATTTATTTTTGCACGGAGTAAGTGGAAAAGCAGTTCCAATCCCGAATTTATTGTCCATTGGCAATAATTCCAGAGTTATTTATATTCTTTGTTCCAACAAAGTAAAGCGACTTTGCTCCAGTAAAGCGACCATATGATACCCTAACAAACTATATAAATTATACTTATTCTTTTAATATAAAAGTTTTACAATTCACATAGATCACATTTTCATTCACGTACGATCGAATATACGATTGCTGTGATCGACGTACGATCACAGCAATCGTATATTAGTATATTATACATAGCAATCTTTCCTGAAAAAATATGGATTTAATAAAGAAAACCCCATTCAAATCCGATCTGAAATAAAGAAAAAATTGCGGACCTACAAACATATTATGTAAACGGGTTTTATATTATTATAAAAAACTTCCTTTTTTTATATCGGTATAAGCAAACGTTTTAAGTATTCTTTTTTTAGGAGTTTAGGAGTTTTCTAGCAGTTTAAATTCTACAAGTTACCAACACATCACTCTACAAGTTTCACATAGAACAGGTGTAAGTTTTCACCTATCCTCGAGGTGTGGGTTTCCTCATAATATTTTACTTCACGATAGCGATTAGCGAATGGCATTACCGAATTAAAAATTATGTACTTAAGTTTAGAAAGCTGACTGAAACATGCTTAGAGCTAGACCTAGTGAGTGAGTCCTTCCACGTAGCCATCATCAGGTTAAATTGGTGGTAATTCAGGAGCGCACATCAATACTGCTAAATTGATGCACTCTGATAAAACTGTGCCCATACCTCTCGTTAACCTTACGCCATCTGATCCGCCCACGCCTTTCTAAATAATAAAAAACAATTCCCACTAAAAGTAGCCTTCGCTATGATCGTGAAATGCAATGAAAGACGCTTCAAGGGGTCCTAACCTGGTATTTTCTAGATTTTTTTTTGTATGGACCGTCATACGTGGCCTTTTTAAAGTTTGTGCATTTAATGACATTTATGTTTGTGTTTACGACGTATTCAGTCATAAAAATAGTTATCACATTATCAGCTCTAATATTGTTTCCGAAAAAGTTTCGTAAAGAAATTTAACGTATGTGACTCTGTAATACTTTACAATGAAATGTATATTGTTTATAACGATAGCTTATTCTTATAATAAGACTGTTATTTATTTTTGATTATTTAAAATAAAATACCTTTCGTACCATTAAATATGAATGTCAGTCAGTCAGTCATGGTATGAAAATATTTTAATGAAATTAAAATATTAATGAAATTAAAATATTTTAATTTCATTAAAATATTTTCATACCATGACTGACTCAAATACCGTGAGAATTATTCGCACGAGCCAATATATATGGATTGCAAAAATAAATTAAAAATTAAAACGTGTGGCACTCGGGGACTGCCGCGGTAAAGCTATTGCATAGCATTTTTTATCAACTTATGCAATTATAATTATTTATTTATTTATGCACTATTTTTTTTTCTTTAATATTAATTCAAGTTTTTCATCACTTTCTTCATTAATAAATACACTTTGTTCATTCATATTTAAAACACTTTATACACAAATAAATAGTATAGCTATTCACCAGCAACTGCTATTCACTGTTGTACATAGGTACACCTATGTATACATATATTATTACATGTATACTCACGGAGCACTTACGGTGAGTGTGACATTATAAAGATATGACAGATATCTATACACCTATATACTTTCTCACAAACAGCTGCTTACGTATTCGTCCGATTTCGGAGCAGCTCATCTAGATCCGTGCGAGCTTCGTACAGTCGTACCATATACATACACGTTAAGCGAATGCTCGGCCGAGCTACATGGTAGGCGTAGTGGGGGGTGTTAGGTTTTATTTTTGATACGGAATTTCTTGATTCGGTCACCGCGCTCAAAGCCCGCGATAAAACCTATGCCATAGCTTAAAAACAAAAATAAACACCGGATTAGTTTCACTCTCGCGATTTGATTTTAATTTTCGCGTGTAGAAATAAGTTTTAAGCTATATAGACATAGGGTCTTTAATTAAAATTTAAATATTGTCATAAAAGACGTCAAATGAAAGCTTATTAGGGAACACAAATATCGTCCATTATATTAAAAGGCACTATTGTGCCACTAATGTATCGCTTGAATCTTCTGAATACTGTATGCTTTCAGATAATTCTGATAACGTGTTGTATGATTTCATGTTTTTTTTTCCATTTTATTATGGTGGTCATAAAGTAGAGCGTAATCAAAATATAAGATCGTAAGTAAACGAGAAAAAATTACTATACTCATAATTGTTTTATGTAAGGGGGTGTAGTTGTTCTTTAATGAAACGCGTCTGTTATATGAATGAATATGATACCTAGTAATCTATTACAATATAATACACAACGGCGGTATTTTAGAGTCCAAATTATTCGAAGAAGTGTCCATTTGACAACCGACGAGCCGAAAAATTGATCAAAGACTAAATCCCGATTTATCTCAAGAAAACATCGAGCACTCTTTCAGGATATAAAATAGGTCCATTAAAAATGAATAAGACGGCATTAAACAACTCGTATTTCATCACATTATCAGCGCTACCCTCTCAGAGGGAATTATTTATTGGCACTCCGACGACAAGTCAACGCCTAATTTCTCTCAATCAATCAAGTACACAAAGTCTCAACGAAGCCAATTCGGTTTATCGGCGCGCACGTGTTAGAATTGAATGCCATCAATACGCGCTATTTGCCGGAAACTGTTGTTAAACCCTCGCATAGCGAGAAATCCGATGTGAATGGCGCCTATTCCCAAGTGTCGGATTGGCGTATGGGCGTACGCAACGTGATGGAAGTAATTAACGGAGAGCTGGATGATGTCAATAAACGGTAAATGATTTCAATGAAAAAGTGCTGTAGTAATAAAATATACGTGACGTGCAATTTCTACGTTTTTGTCGCATGGAATACGACTGTTCATTGAAAATACCTGGAAAATTTAGTTAGTTCGGTCTACTTCAATGTACCGCAAATAGGCTCTTATAGATAAAAAGTAAAATAAATGTTTAATAAACGTTTCACTTAAGAAAGAAAAATCGCCCACAAATATGATCATAAAAACAATTACTAGGTATATTTAATAGCATATTTCCTTGGAGATCTAAGTTGATCGTTATGTCAGATTTTTAATTACCCCAATCACTGCTGTACTCTCTTAATATTTGTTTTTTTCATATCTAGAAGATTGCGTCTGAGTACTCCATGCTGGTTCTGTGCAGATTGGGTGCTATTATCGCCAGTGCCCATGATGACAACTTTCAGAACGAAACGGCTTAACATGTTTTCCAAGGCACGGAGTGAGTGGTTTAATTTGACTAAAATTACCTAAAACTGATTGATTCACCCATGATCAGGATCGAAGGTTTGAAGACAAAGTTTTTAATCATTAACCCACCACCGGTCTCGCTTAACGATAAATCTTTTGTAATGTTCAATTTTCTTTTTTAATTTATTTATATAATCTCTTTGGATACTTTAATTTACAGACATTTTAAGAAATTCTAAAGCAAATGTAACCTTATCATTATACAATCTATTTCTAATACAAACGCTCAAATCATTGCCAAGTCGTTAAATATGATCATCGAATAGAATAGTATTATTTATAATTAAAAAATACTGTTTCCCTTAAAAGAAACTGCATTTTTTATTCTACTTTTCTTAACTTGAAGAAGCATATCGCATGTGGTTCAATTTCAGATTTTGAATTTAATACTCTTATGATAAGTTTTTCAAAACTTCTAATATTATTGATTATATATTTAAATTTTTACTTTGTATATTATAATTTTTGTGGACTTGGACTTAAATAGTCAACATTAATTTTGCTTTCGTTATTCATGGTACTTCTGATTGTAATTTAACTAGATTGTAATTTTTTTTAATAATTTAGCTGTGATTTGGAATACAGTGCTTCACTATTTACTATAAATTTACTATTTCACAACATTGAGACGACTTTTTCTTTTTGTTTTAATTTAACTTAGCATTGAGTCAGTAAAGCGCAACGACAAGACGAGGGCAAGCTTAAAGAAAAACAGAAACGTAAATTTAAAAGTCATAAATTCTTTATTGAATTTATTTCTTTTCGCTCTTTAACTAACCGGACACGGTTCCAAAATTTGTCACATAATATTGAAATTTCGAAATAAATGTTCAGTCATCGTAAATTTTTTTGTAACAGCACTAATCCCCATAGAATTTGTGTAAATAAATCAGTATAAATGTACATATTTTTAGTCAATAAAATTGATGACGTAATATCCTATTTATGTTATGAACTGTTCAAAGTATATTTTGACATCTTTAATAAAAGAAAGAAGCTAAGTTGTTTTTCATGCTAATAGGAATAAGAATTTTAGAGATAAAATTAGAAGTAACAAATCTTTGAAACGCAAGTTACAATATTACTTTGAAGTTCTATTGCTTTTCTGTATTATTACGTTTACATTTTATGTTATATTTTTATAAAAATATTTTTAATTATAATTAATCAATGAAAAAGACTTAAAATATAATATATTGTTGAAAAATCTAATTTAACAGGGACATTTGAGCAAAACTTTGGGTGTAAATCGGAATATTAAGTTAAGACATATGTGGTGTGAATGTCATTCATACCTATATTGCCTTGGGCAATACATATCGATGTTACTAACTTCATCAGCAGTTGTTTGTATTTTTGAACATTAATTATTAACTATTTGTTTTATTTATAACGATCCCATTTCGCCATGTCCACGATATTAGCGCTGTCCAGTGTACGTAATTTTTACGGGTTTATCCAATATTTGTAAATTCATAAATTAGTAAAAACATTGATATAGAGTTGTTTACTATTATCACAATAAGTAGTTCTGGAAACAGAACTATTTATTGTGATAATATTTTGTAGAAATACAAAACAACTATAAGTAAACAGCAACAATATATTCTTGTTTCGTTTCAATTATCATAAAGAAAATAATTACGTATTGTTGCTGTTTTCATCATAGACACAACAGCTCAATCATTTGCACTGTGACTTACAATAATTTTCCACTCGTTAATAAACAATAATTATCCGCCTACATCTCTGGCAATTAAATGAACACTGAGTCAATCGGATGTTTTTATTTCTTACATAAGATACATCAACTTGAAATAAAAAACTCTTCGAAGATAATAACGACAATAATATTTGCTGTGAAACTTTTTTTGGAATCTGAATAACAAATAATACATTGATCTCTACTGTTGCAGAAAAAATTACAATAAATGACAATTATGAATATATTTTCCTTTAAAGTCAACGAGAAACTCAAGCATCGTGGCTTACATAATGTATACGCTTGCCCAAAAAAAAAACTAATTTCTTTATGGTAAAGGCTAAGGTTTATAAAAATCATAATAATGTCCTTGAAATTGTGGTTCTGTGAAGAGCGAAGTCCCTGTCTAAGGTATCCTAGCATTTGTCTTTCTAAAGGTATCTAGGGTAATTCATTTTTAGCAATTTCTCATAATAAATATTCTGCCGCTTTCCAATAGTATTGATAATTATGTTGAAAACTAAATCAAAATGTATTTAAAATTCACAGCATTTACTTATAATAAAATCTTCTACTTTCTTTCACAGCTTGTGCTGGGATCGACGGCTGTATTCCTTCCACCACACACTGCACCTAACAAATGATATACATAAATTCGAGGAAAAAGTTTTTTTTTTCGCATTTCGCATACAAATTCAAGAAAATTTTTCATCATATTTTATTTACATTGAATTGAATCATTTTGTAGGTAGTGACATAATCTCTTTGCTGTAGAAATTTTGGGATTTTTGATCAAAAAACTGCGACTGGTAGTTTTGACAGTCCTCTCTTGATGTTAACCCAACTAAAGAATTCTGAAGAGACCAAAACATGTAAAAATCTAAAGGTGCATCCAGGACTATATGGAGGATGGATTAACACTTCTCAACCACACTCTCTGAATATTTGGTGAGTGGCTAAAAATGTGTGGGGTCTGGCGGTATCATGGTGATAACCAATTTCCACATCCTTTCTGTTGATAAATTCCGGCCGTTTTTTCTCTACTTTTTGCTTGAGTGTCATCAGTTATTCGCACTATAGATCTAGTTTTGTCCAGCGATAAAAGCTCATAATGATTAAACCCTTCCAATCTCACCATATACATAGCATCAACTTATTGCGAGTTAATCCTGGTTTCGTCATAGTCTGTGGAGCTTGCTATGATTTTTTTCTCACGTTCTTGTCATAGATAATCCATTTTTCATCACTATTGTTCAATCTTTTCAAAAACGGTTCGGTTCCATTACGTTTCAATAGAGAATCGCAAATGAGTACACGATTCATTACATTTCTTTCAATGAGCTATTGTATCGTATTTTTTTTTTGTATATCCGGCTTTTTTCAAATGGGTGAAAACTGCTATATGGTCAATCCTCAGCTTTTAAGCTAGGTGATATGAACTAATATGCCGATTTTACTCTACTTTTTCCTAAACAGCGTCAACTTTATCCATAACAGGTCGCCCGGAGCGAGGTTCATATTTGACATTAAAATTACGAGATTGAAAATGCATGAACCAGTTTTGTGCTACTCTTACCGAAATTGCATTAGATCCATAAACGTGATAAATTTTTTCTTGATTATTTTCTGAGAAATTTTTATGCGCTTAACGTGATTTTAAAATATCGCAGTTAATTTCGACAACAAAAATAATAAACAACTTTGGACAATGTGGTATTACTAACTGTATTTCTGATATAATATGTATTGATGGGACTTAAAAGAGTAACATAATCTCACAATACGAAATATATTTTGAAAAATATTTATTGATGTTATTGAAAATATTAACACAAAGGCTTTTGTTGTATTGAGAACTTATTTGCCATAATATTAACTCACGAAACACGTCAGTTGTAAACTCACATAACATATTTAGACTGTTTGGCCACCGCAAAAAAAGTAAGTCTAAACCTGAAGGGTTGAATACAAAGAAGGAAAGAGAAATTTTCGTTCTAGGAAACATTTTACATTTTGAATTTTCGAGATAGGCCGGGGCCCGCGTTATCGCCGATCTTTCTGTCCATCGGTCTGTCAAAGCTGTAACTTCTGTGCCATTAGAGCTTCACAAAAGGCGCGCCGCGGCGCCCGGCCCGAAACAATGGCGACGAGTTGCGTTTTACTCAAATCGAAGTAGGAGGAACACGCCTTCTTGCCGGCGTTAAAATTACTATCGTACACTATTTGTATCGTCTGAGTCTATAACTTTCCTACTATGTAGGCGGAAAAGTTTCGCGTTACAATTTTCTTCCCCCCCGAGTAATTTTCTTTTCTTACGCCAATGTTAGTGGATGTTGTTTACGAAGTTGTAGCTTGCTCCTTGATTTTTCCAATTTTATTCAATATTCATTTTGTTAGTATTACTGACGGGCGTGCTTTTTTTTTAATATCGAAAACATTTTTCATATGTTTAATTTGAACAAAACGAACTTATCAGATCTACATGTTTATTAAATATTCAATAACTAATGAGTATAAAATTTATTCAAAATTATCATTAAACCGTATGTTTTCTACTTAGAATATTGAGCAGCATAATCAAGCTTTCCTATTAAATACCACGGTTATAATAATAATAAGGAGGATGTATTTTAGTTTTATACATATTTTATAGTTGAATATAATAAGATGATGATGATGATGATATGAGATACATGTCATCATGTATCTCAGATCTTAATCTGGATTCCAAGAATTACTTACATTTAAATAAGAATATTTAATGCCAAATTATTCAATATCTATCAAAAGAACTTAATTAATTCCTTGTAATGAACTTCGTAGCTGAAAAGTCGTAAATCAATACTTACAAACAAATTGTGCACTCGCAGTTCGTATATTTTCAGTTTACGAGCGCTAAAACTGTTAAATTTTCTATCATACATTCCAAAACGTCTTCTAATAGGATTTTATTAAAAATTTACTTAAAGCATTTTGATGATTGGCCTTAAAACACATCAAGGCACAACTAGTTTGTATAATTGCCGGGTTCTCATGCAACCGGTCGAATAAGTAAGGCATGTTGAAGTTTCCTGTAACGTTTCAAATATTTGTGATGTTTTCGTTGCTCTTATAAACATCCTTCGATCTTTTGCATTTCGGAAACGATTTGCATCGTAAACAGCGGCTCTTTAGGGCTTTCTTCAAAAAGCCCTTGAAATGCGACCACCCCCTCTTCACGGGTTGTAAATTTTAAATCCTTTAATTGGTTCTTTATTTTCAGAAACAAAAGGAAAACACCAAGTACGAGGACAAGACTATATGCGAGTCGCCTAATTAATTTTATACTGAAAATATTAAGCTTTACTACTTTGGCCGAGTACGCTCACAATATGGTGCTGAAATAAAGCTCAACTACAAAGATGCTCCTCGAAAATATATTCTGAAACGTCGAACAATCGATTGTCAACAGTGCACCGAATTGAATTTGTTGCGCTTTGGTTATGAAGGAAAATTGTAATGTAAAATGCTATGCCGTATTTCCTTCCGACACATCTGAGGCAGTCGGAATATCGAAATCAACATCAAAGTTATCCGGTCTAAATGTTTTAAATATATCTGATGTAAGATCCTTGAAACTCTGTCGCCTTTTTGTTAGGTTTAGAGCACAATTATATCTATACTACCATGTAAATGTGTAGCGTCTGTCTGTACATTTCATTTTTTTTAGCAAAATTTCGTGATAGATATTTGATTTATAACTGAGTACAGTACTATCATTTTTAAAAGTCATGCCTGTCTGTCTGTAGTCCATTTATAACTCAGGAACGGCTTGACCGAACGTGATAAAAATTGGTCTACAGTAAGAACAAGTGATTGCGCATTTGAGTTCTGTCTATCTGTTGTCTACGTATGTATTTGTGTCACTTAATAACGGTTTGACCAATCATGACGAAAATCGTGTTCGGTCAGAACATGTGGTTGCACAAATGATTGGCTATTATCTGTCTGTCGCTCTGTCTGTATGCCTTTTTATAACTTAAGAACGGTTTGACTGATCATGAAGAAAATTGGTGTGCAGCCACAACATGTAATTTCGCAAATGATAAGCTCTTGTCAAATGATAAGCTATTTGTCTTTCAGTAAGTTCTTTTGTAATTTGAAAAGCTTTCATCGATATTGACAAAATTGGTGTACAGTCAGAACATTTGATTGTACAAATGATAGGCAATTTTCTGTCCGTTTGTCTGTGTGTTTCTTTGTCTGCATCTTCTTTTAAAACTTAAAAAATGTTTCACCGATCGTAATGAAAATTGGTGTACAACAAGAACATGTTTTAGCACAAATAATATACTATTATCTGTCTGTCTGTTTATCGGTCGGTATGAGCTTTTATAACTTAAAAATGTTTAACCGTTCTTGATGAAAATTGGTATGCAGTCCGAACATGTAATTGGATGAATGATTAGGTTATATGTGATTTTGATATATTGGATGGTAACAATTAGAAATATTATTTTTGTATTTCGTTAAGAGCCGTATTCATTTTTTTTAATAGTTTGTGCGTGTACGCGTGTGCGTATGTGAGCGTTTGCGAATGTGTTTGATTATGTGTGTTTAAATTTATGTGTCATAATACAATCATAGTTTTCCATGACAGAGTAATGTAAAACTGTCATTTATTTGAAAACGTGTATTCCAAATCGGAATCGTGACCGGTAGCGGAATCTAAATCGTAAACGGAAGAAAGAGCATAATCAAAAGTCACGGACGAAACCAATGTCGGATTGAGTGTGGGACTAAAATCAGAAACAAGAATGTAATCGGAATTGAAACAAGGAGCAGTGCCGAATCAGAATCCCGAGCGGGGTTAGAATCGTAATCTACTTAGATCGAGACCGGATTCGCAATAAAAAACGGGATCGCGGTTGAAAGCGAGAGTGATACGAATTGGCATCGAGAGCAGGACCGGAATTAGAACCGAGAATCGGAATCATGATTGAGATCGTAATCGTTTGATGTATAAGATTAAGGAATTCATTATATATCAACGCGGGCGAAGCCGCGGGCGCAAGCTAATCTAGCGAAAAACTATAATCTTTAACACAGTTAACGTAAATGAATGACGGGCAGGGATATTACACTGACTCCGAACACGAATTGAAGGTTAGTGTGCGACCTTGCCGTTTTTTTGTTACACGATTTATGAGTTATGAAATGAGTGTACCACAACATAAAATTTACTCTACACTCATGGCAAAATTAGTTTTTTATTTTATCCACTGTGATACAATAATAAATCTATTTATTGTTGTACCATCTAAACTTTTTTCGGACACTTCCTTTTTCTTACTAAAGTTTTAAGCAATCGTTAATTTTCTAAAATACATTCATCTCATAGACACGACTACTGCTTTGCTGTCAGAACTGTTTTTTTGTGAGATTATTTAAGTTTTGGTAAATATACAGCTTCAATCAAAAGATTTATTACACGTTCAGTTTTGTTACAGACCTAAATTCGAAATGTGATCTTGTGTTCGAGAAAAAACCGCCTCTTTACAAAAAAAAAAAAATGAACGAAAAATAAAAAGGAAACCAATAACACCACAAAATCAAATTATAATAAACAAAACACGAGTTTGTTGGACTTGTTTTCATGGGCTGTCCATGTAAAGCTGTGCAAAGGCCTTTGAAATTTTGATGATTTATCTTAAGAGAAAATAAAATATAACGTAAAGTTGAAGGTATATGAAGATTAAAAAAAATGATCTTGTATTGAAAAATTGTTTCATACTAGTAAATAAGGTGCTTCTTATCGAATTAAAATCATAGATATTTCCACTTATTTATTTCGATTTTTTATTCCTTTCAGAACAAAGAAAAAATTGTCGATTTTAAATAATTTTTGGGTCTTTAGGGGGAAAAAATCTCTTAGAAAAATAATGAAAAAGTACCCCCCCCCCCTACCTACGTTTTAAAACTCCCCGCATGTGCGTGCGTTCCCGATTTTATTATGCCAACGCACGATTGTGCATTACTATAGATACATGGAAATTAAAACCAATTATTGGGAAATAAAGCCATATTTATTTGTTTTCTTATATTTTAGGAACACAGATCTTTAAGATCATCTTTTGTCAATCTAATGCTTAGATAAATCAGTTATTTTTTATATATAGTGTAAAATATTTAATAATATTATATGTTTTTCAGTCAATCAAGAAAATTAAATTAAGATACGAATTAAAAAAAAAATAAAAGGAAACTGGTTCCTTAGGATGCATTTTGTGCAACGTAGTTTTGTAGAGGAAGAGCAACTTTCTACTTTACATTTTCTGCCCCTTAAAAGGTTGTTAAAAACGGGGAAATGGTCAAATTTATCAAAACCAAAAGAGGGTGGTGCTACAGGCCTATACCTTTTGCCAGGTATCTCAACAGACAATGAACCCTGGTCATCTTCTGTAGTCCTGGTAAATTTAATGTTAGAACTGTTCATGAGAGTGTCTGCTATATCCAACCTGAATCAAAGCAAGTCTGTGAATTTAATTTTATTTGCATCACAATCAATTTTGTATTGCCTCCAAGCGTTTACAATTGCTTGGTCTAGGAAGTGAATTAACACTTCTACAGTCTCCTTTTTAATCCTCTGATAAGTTTTGTACTACTCGATAAGTCTAATCTGTATTTACACAAGCATATTAATATTATTTCTTGATAATAAAAAAAACGGTCTCTAGGCATTTGATTAGCGATTATTCCTAATTCCATACCGACTCGCCAGTACATATTAATACAAGGATATGAAATACATCGCATTAACAGAAGCATACCGAACAATTTACGAATCTTTTGGCTACGTGTGTTTAAGACTGATTCCGTATTACGAAGGTACTATAGATTAATGCAGTCGGCAAGGTTTTCAAAGAAATCTTCCTAAGAGTGATTTTCAAGATACTATAAAGGCGTCTTTACTTCTTTGGCACTCGGACAAAACAAATCAGAAGCTCTCCAAAGTCTTGATCTTTTTGCTTGTCTTGGACGGGTGGTTCTGTTAGCAGCGGAGGCGGATGCCATAAGTCATCTGTCACGGCATTCAAGTCGATTTTACTGCCAAGGCAGGCCAATAGATGTTTCACTTCAATAATATATTACAATAGCTTAACACTTAAGAAACTATTTAAGCTAAAGCAATACATATTAATCAATTTTATAATAAAAAATAAAATACTTACTCCGGGCGCCGTCGACAATAATCATAACCTCCATTTTTGAACACGTTTGGACGTGCACTGACTCACTGCAATCGTCATTACGCTATGTACGTACAGACCTAGTACTTATACGAATAGTACTAGTACGTAGTAATTGTACGAATAGTACCTACATGAACGATTGACGGCGAGTCGCTGCCATGAAATGAAATTCTAAGCCAATTTTTTTTGCCAACGCACGCCTTTTACATTCCTTTCTAAAAGGGTTATGCAATACATAAATTATTCTTTTTGTTATAGAAACTCACACCAATTTCCAAGAATGGTGGGCATAGACCACAGATTTATACGTGGTATGAATTTACATATCTCATCATGTCATTCTTTTTTACTGAAAATCTCATATCAAAACCTTTTTTATTTCATTCTTTATTTTTTTCACACACGTATAGTTCTCATTTTCGCTGATTCATATTCACTTTCAGCTAATATTAGCTTATGTTTCAAACTTACTGTTTTTTGCATTCTATGGTTAGCCTTCATAGACAGTTTTTTAGCCAATTTTCTTTTTCTCACCTACTATTTTATTTATAAACTCCACCGATCTCTATCTTTCTTACTAGCGTTTTCTGTTGTATATACTCCATTTTTTTTTGCATTCTCTACTACTTCCAAAGGATTTGTAAAATTATAGAAGTTAACAAAATATGTCTTTAACTTCGACAATTCGTCAAGCTCTTGTCGTTCATATTATTTGATTTCACTCATACGATCTTTATATGCTCACCATACTTATTCATGCTTTCAGATACTGAATCTTACCAATTTTTATTTGTTGTAGCTCCGTAATCACAATTTAAGCGTGTTAGCATAAATCTTTGATTGGAAAAGCGCTAAGAAAAAGTCCATGTCGGTGTTGACACCACAGTACGTACACATTTATATTCGCAACTTTGTTAGGCAACCGAAAATTCACAATCATAAAATCTGTAATTTTGTATGCTTAAGAAACTTTAAATGAAACTTTTACATCTAGTAAATTACTAACAGTCAACAACCATTATGTGACTGTTGATAATTAAAATGAAAATAAGCATTAACTATCACTGAAAAACGTATGAAACCATGAACAGGCATAAATTAAAGTCGAAACCTTTCCGGTGATATAAATTTAACTATAAAAATTGATCTTATCATATATATATATATATATATATATATATATATATATATATATATATATATATATATATATATATGAAACAAAATATTAAAGTATAAAGTCATGATTTCTTCTTTTGTTTGTTTTATTATGTCACTAATTGTAGATGAATGTCTTGAACAACGATGGTCGAGTAGTCAACGCATGGATTTTGAATCAAAAGGTAACAGTTTGTAAAAGTTTTGAAATCTGATCATGGGTGAATTCTCGTTGACAAATGTTTTTTACTTAAGTCGAATTAAAACCATTTAATTTGTGCCTCAGAGAGCAAGTCATGTTTGCCGCCGCATGAGCATGCATTAGCCGTCTCGCTGCCATATGTCATCACGGCAATTATGACGATGTTCATTAGCAGCCCCCGACACAAGCAAAAGCCAGCGAGTTAAGGGCTCGAGGTGCAAGCCCTCAAAGTGCAATAAAAGTTTGTGGGAGAGCGATGGCGCTGCAGTGGGATAACAAAAAGCGGACAATAAATTGCAGGTTTTTTTCAAAATGGTACCTCATGTCATTTATAGGGAAAGGCAAATTTAATACAAAAATCAATGATTATTGTATACTTTTTTTTTTTTATTTTTTCATATTTCGGTATAAGCCCTAAACCGAGACCGCCAATAGCTACGAAATTAACTAGAAAATTGGAAGATAGCAGAATTAATATCGCCCGGGTAGCGTTTTCGAGTGAACTGGACATTTTTCCGCAATTCCCCACAAAGGCTCCATAACGAAGTGAAATAGCCAAATAAGAAGGTCTTAATGTCGCAGTTAGCTGAGAATTCTCCCTTGTGAATGCCGGGTCATTAGCGCTGTGTTATTGCGAATTACCGGGCGGGCCCTGCGAGTCACGTTTACTCTGAATTTTCCTTATACGCTGTATTGAGTATATTAAATTTTACGAAACAGTCCGACGACGTCCTAAGCGCGTACGCTGCGTGTGTATACTTGCGAAAATTCGAGATGACAATTTCGAGGAAGCTCATTAGACGATTCTGTTTAGCTTCGTTTTGAAAGTAATGCGGCTTATTAATATATTGGGGTCGTTGTAATAGAAAGAACGTATCAATTTCGTTGCTCTCATGGAAACGAAGTAAAATATTTTAGTTTGATTAATTTAATATTTAAAGGCATCACCGATTACAGTAGTTAGAAGTGCTGATAGGTATAACATTAAAAATCCATAACGGACTGAAAACATAATGAACATTCCTTTCCTTTTATTTACACAAAAAAGAAAACATAACTTTTATTTCCTGAGAAATTGATTTTTAGAGTTCCTTACGCAAAAATTAGAAACGGGATGCCAAACAACGGAAACCTACTATTAAGGCTTCCCTATCGATCTGTTCGTCTGCCTCAGGGCGGTACCTTTTAAACTGCAATATGAAAGAACAATTCTTTCATATTGCAGAATTATTTCTGGAACTATTCCAGATTTTCATACAGTGTGTATTACTATAGCTGCTACAAAAAAATAATAAACATGAAATAAAAATGAAATATAAAGGACGTCGCCATAAAAGAAAATTGATTTTTCGTCGTTTTTTTTTTAGATCTTAAGTTTAGCTTTTATTTTTCAAACTATTAAAAAGTATATGTACCTAATATTAAATATTTTATGGTGGTACAATATTTTTCAGTTTTTACTAAAGTTTACTTAACGTAATTAAATAATGCTTTTCAAACTTTCCCTAATCGCAAACATTCGGAACGAAAGACATCGACAAATCCTGGACGAGGGTGCAAAATCGATCACGCAGGTTGCGATCTTATTTAGATAAGCAGCCAGTCCACTGCTTGACTGATTGATACTAATGAATCAACCCATTTAATCTTAAACTGAACGGTGCGACGCCTTGAAGTTAGAAAATAAGATCTATGTCTTACTTGATGAAGTAATGTTGAGGATATAACAAAATATTATTATAGCGCGTTAATGTTTTTTGTGAAACCTTAAACGTGTGATAATAATGATTTTCGCATATTATTGATGCTGCATCAGGTTTGGAGGTTCATTGCTGGACTGGATCCTCTCCTAGATTTCCGTCAACGATCACGACCACAAAACGAATATCCTGCTCGTGGTCGTCATTCAAAAATATTTCTACATCGGTGATTATCGTTCCTACGAATGATGTGACCTATCTATGGCTTATAAGTAAGTTAGTATGAGAAAAATAGATCTCAACTCTAGCATTTCAATTTATATACAAATACTTGATATTTGTGAAAAAGATTCACAGGATTGTTTTAGAAAAATTAATATAAGCCCAGTACAAGAAATAAAAATACAGATATATGCATTTACCTATCAGGCGACTCCATAAAGTCACGAATTGATTTGAGGGCTCTGTGCGCGTGTTTAATAAGGTCCCTACACATATACAAAATTTACCCTTACATAAATTTAATTTTTTTAAAGAAATTTCCAGTGAATAAAAAAAATCAGTACATTTAGAGGCCAAAAATCGATTCATAGATCCACAACCAGCTCGTTGTCTCTGTATTTGATTCAGTAATCAAATACAAAGAAATCGGTTGTAAGTAATGAATGTTCATATCGTAAAATATAATGACGTATATCAAGTTTTACGTACTCGATAGCTGTTGTTGTTGTACGTTGCAAAAATTTGCAATACGAAAAAGATTTTTTTTTTGTCTTTTATCTTTTGATGCAACTATTATTTTTTATTTCTTTGGGTCAACCTTCGAAAAATAACAACTAAAACATAAAGTAAAAAAAATGTTTAAACAATAAAAAACGAAATCGTTCTATTTTTGAAAGCTTAAATACAAATTAAAAGTTGTTTTACATTTTCGATAAAGACTGCACGGTGTAAGTAGCCCCTTAAGAATTTAGTGGTTGTTTTTGCTAAATCCAGTATTAAATTATCTTGGTTCAGTAGGTACTCGTCGAAAATTGAAAGACAATTTCAGAATTTTAAATAGGAACGCCATTAGATTCCACATGCGTCAATTCTAATGTCAATTTTCATGTTAATTGTCATTGTTATTTCGAGTTCACAAGAGATTTTTTCCGCAAAGGAAGATTCATATTGAAGTCTGAAAAACTGCACATCTATACAAAGTTGCATTATGATATTAATTTAAACACGAAATTTAATTATGATATTAATTAATGTCAATTAATATTTACAGTTTAGCTATTTTTATTATATATTGATGATGTTCTCTATTGCATTTTGTGCTAAAACTTCTAATATATTGTGTTAAAACTCAGTATCGCAAGCTCCTTAGTTATAATTTGTAATTATTTGTAGATTTGACAAATTCACAAAGACTCGTGCATGTACGGATTCACACACTCACACACACACACGCACATACACACACACACGCACGCACGCACTTACGCACGTTTGCACGTACACGCACACACCATATTCGGATGAAAATTTGATTTTAGAAACGCGGGTTGAAAGAAATAGTTTTCTGATCTTTTTGAAAATAATCCATCTCCTTGGCCAAAAATGTTTATAAATCCGTTTCTATAACAAGAACATTGTACACATACCTACGTATAAGAAAAATTAATGCGTAGGGTGTACTGAAAATTGCTGGACAAAATGAGAAAAAATTACTATGAATGCTCGAAAACGAATTAATTGTTTTTCAAAATGTTAGCATAATTGCAGTTTTTCATACGAATAAACCAATTTTGAAAAAGATTTATGCAACTCCTCCCTAGTAACTTCAGAAACATGTTTTTCATATTCTTCGACAGCCACTTCTGGTGATGAAAATCGTTGACCGCGTGATTGGTTTTTAATTTTTGCGAACAACAAGTCACAAGGTGCCTGGTCGAAAATGTATGCAGGATTGCTCATATATTTTTCTCCTGCAAAATTTTATTTGTCTTTGGTCGTGTGAAAACTGGCATTGTCAAGGTGCAAGATGATACGACGTATACGGTTATTTTTACGGTGTACGTCAATAACTTCCGACAAAAAAATGGTTGTATACCAATCAATATTTATGGTAAGACAATTCTTTAAAACAACAATAGCCACGTGTTCAGTTTTATTAAAAAAATAAGCAATCATCCACTTAGATAGATCCTGTTCATCTCAATATAGTTATTCAGTGGATTACTGCTTTTTTTTGTGGCCCTATCAATTAATCCATATTCCCTGTTACTATATTCCACATCAAATTTGCCACCCCTTCCTTGAATCTGGTAAGCATGGCATTGCACCAAGTGACTTGGTCCGTTTTTTGAGCTTCATTCAAATTGTATGACCGAGAGCACAGTTTTTTCATACCCAAAGGTTTGTGTAGGATTCATTGTATTTGACTCATGCTTACGCCTAAGTATGCCCAAATCTCATGGTAGGTCACATGTCTATCTGTTTCGATCATATGGCATACATTAAGTTTTTGTTGTTCACAGCAGTGGACGGGCGATCAATGAGAAATTTTTCACTGAGATTGACACGACTTGCATTATGCTTCATCGCCAAAAGCATTTCAAAGCCGAGCAAGCTGTCAAATTACACTTAAAATCGTAGAAAGTCATACTAAGAAAATTTTTGTGACTTAAGTCCATAGTGATGAAGACACGCAATTTGAAAATGACGCGACAATGTAAAAACAAATAGACAAATGAAACAAACTGTATTCTACAGCCAAAAACTTCAATTTTTAATTATAGTAATCACTTATTAAATATTGTTAATGTAAGTGGCCAGTTCCAGAAACTTATAGTGCATCCCACGTAAATGTACAGCAAGTAAATCAAGAATAATATCGAAACAGATTCGACTCGTAAACTGAATAGATGATAAAACAAACTGACAAACGATTCATAAAGATGCCTCCTTCCTGGACTATGTTTATGAAACAAAGGTCGGTTTATAAAAATATAAGTTTACGGGCAGCAGGGCGGATATCTCAAGTTACACGCAGCGTCACGTAGCCGGACTGCCCACGTGCCGGCTCTACTGAGACTAAATTAAATACCTGCTCTGATATAAGAGGAGTTTCTCGGATATTAAGAACGTGGTCTTTCTACGCTCCCTTAAGTCACTTTTAGTTAATTTCATTGTAATGCGTTAATGAAATCAGGACCAAACCCGACAATACGTACACTCGCCCAGTAGTTATTGTACAATCAATAGATATTTATTAAAAAGATAACTTAAGTCAGGTTTAATTCGATTCAATATTTTAATAACGTACTTGCTGCAAATCGAGAGCTATTTTTCATAGATATGTGTACCTGTTTTTATTTCCTCCCCGGCCCTAATTTTCGCGTAAAAAATAGAAAAACTGACAAAATTTCGCTGTCATTGATTATAGCTTGTACCCACATATCCGCCAAAGTAGAAATAGAATAGATTACTTCTATCTTTTATGTTGTGTGATCTTTCTGTCTAACAGGATTTATATCCCGATCTCGCTCTCTGTGTCAATCAAAATTTCACTGTTGATTTCAATCCCGGTCTTGTAATTGATTGCTTTCGTTTCTTTCCATTCTAATTTTGTTACGTCAATCATACCATTAGTCGCTTCATCCGCGTGGAATTTCAAACTGCGTTGTATTTAAAATTTGTAACATAACAAAGAACGAATGGTGCGATTATTACTATACCAGTATAGTTTTAAAGGTTAGTCGCATTAATAATTACTTTAGGGCAGTGAAACAGAAAGAGAAAATTTCATTTGGACCTTATTGTGAGGATTATCAAAACCTTATTGTGGATCTTTAATAATACTTAGGAACAATATTGAATACAAAGAAAGTCTAGATATTGTAAGCCTATCTGTTGAGCGAATTACTGAAGTGGCCTGCATAGGACTAGACCGGCTTATTGTATTAAGCGAATACACAGCCCCAAATTCATTGTATGATGTCTTTGAAAAAATAATGGATATGTAAAACCAGTAAGAATACTAAATATATTGCTGTGAGCGGAGGTTTTGATATAGATTTATTGGAAAATTCTTGTCTATGGACTAGAATAAAATCCTTATTTCAATGTTATAATTTAGAGAATTTATATTTGGAGTCGACTAGAATCACAGGTACTTTGTCAATCTGCCTTGATACCATATTCACGAACGTTAAATCAAAATATACGTCGCTAAGTACCACCTAAACGAGGCGGACAGCTAAATATGTTGTTTAAAATAAAAGTAAAAAAAGAACTATAAGGTCAAAAGCGTGCCTATGAATACTGGTCGTATTGAGTATTTCAGAAATAATAAACTGGAAAAGTTGTCTATTTTTTAGACGGTAAGGAATTTTAACGAACTGTATGGTTCACTCTTGACTATAACGAGGTCTGAATGTAACAATATCTTTAGGTCGAACAATAATAATGTTTTATCATTTAATGATTAGCGACAGTGGGCGTTCATACCACCAGGCGTATACTGTACGCAATTTATGAGGAAAACTCGTATAATAATTCGTATATATTTCTTTATAATTTAAGGAATTACCGAAAATATTTAACGTACAGCAACGAAATCATGTATGTTCGAAAAAAAAATGTACGATATCAGAAAAATAGCAGTGATAGCCAAGGAAGGATGAAAATCTGGGATCAAAAGGCATTGGAATAAAAAGTAAGACTACGATCGACATAGAGTGTGTGATCGGGGTTAGAAACAATAATTATTAAATTGTAATTTACTCAGAGCGTAACGGGTGGATAATACAGCTAGTGTAAGACAAAATTTATTTAAAAGTCTTGATAATTATCCATATCGTACCAATTAAGCATAATTAGAACATTTCCCCACAACCTAAAAGTAAATTATAATTTTATTCCTTACAACTTAAAAGCAAATTATAATTTTATAGGAAATATAGGAATTTGCTGGTTTTTTTTAGGTAGTACTGTGCACACATATATGTATATGTATATTTTCGAATATTATGTATTCATTAACATTTTGCATCCGCCCTGAATCAAAGTTGAACCCTGTAACGAAAAATAACGTCTTGTGGTTCATGAGCACCTGATAGTTTATACCAAAGCACGAGAAGTTGATAAAAACCAAAATCACTACCGCGTAGAAAATACTCTCGATTTTCGTATTTTTATATACCACTAAATTAAATATAACAGATACATAAACGCGAGTACTACAACATAAACTTTTAAATTTAACTGCATACTAAAAAACTACAGAGATTCACTTGACGTTTCAAGTGTGGACGCTGATTTTTGAGGGGAAAAAAAAACTACATATATCTCTTTTAAATACGACTGTGCAGGCGCTAATAAGGAACACATGTATGCATGACAATTTTGAATATTTTAGGCGGGCTCTATGGTATCTTCTTTATTCTTATATCGAAGCTATAATTGTAGTGGAATCTAATAACTTAAAATAATTCAAATTGGAATTATCAAATGTTTTTCTAAGTAACTAATATTTAATGCCGTTGCACGACTAGTTCCTGGGAGTGCTTCTTTGTAGTGGTGCTGTGCCTAGGAAAAGTTTTGTCACTTTGGACCTCCGAAAGGTAGGATCTCTTTCTAGTCGCGCTCTCAAGTGATTTTTTTAATTACTTCATAGTCGTAAAAACGTCTATAATTTTTCTGTTGCATTCACCAAATATTGGTGAAATACGCTAAACCAGTGCACCGCTTGCTTCGCCTAAGGAGTGAACCTTCATTTTATTATTTTTATTTTAATAATATGGGAAAAACTCTTTCGTAGTATAATTCTCAAAAAATCAAGAATACCTCTCAATAGAGTAAATTAATATCTTAGTAATTAACGAACTTCATACGAAAACTTTATAAATTTTTTACGATTCCTTATTTCTTCAGGAATTTGTAGTAGTTTATTAACGGAGTTACAAAATCTACTTTTTGGTTTTTTCGGTATTTTTAATTGCATAATTTTTTTTTATAAAAAATTGTGTGCGCTCATTGAGGTCATATAAATATATTTCACTAGTCCAACGGTTATGAATTACGGAATTACTGATGCATTAAGACTGCACTTTAGCGGTTTAATTAGCTCTTTTTTTTATAGATATTAGTTTAATCAACATTATCTTACGGTTAGAGCATCAGAGAAACGAAAAAATCATTAAGTAAGTTTGGACATTTTCAAAACGAATGTCAATCTTACTTCGTTGGTTAGTTACAAAGAGATCGCTTCTGAAACATTTTTAGCCTTTCTTTGAACCACCCTTTTCAGGCTTCGACTTGTGTGTGTGTGTCTGAATGGTGCCTTATCAACTTTGCCTCATCCAACCTTTTAACGAGGTACGTGAAAACTGAATAAAATATACGTAAGGAGGTTAAGAATACTGAGTGCTGTTTTGCGTAAAACGATATCAAGGTATCGTGAAAATAATTCAAGAGAACAGACGAAATACAAAAATACGATTTTCAATTAGATGCTGTCTTAGAAGTTTTACTTTTTAAGTGAAAACTGGAAGTTTCCTTTTGTGATAAGTAATTAAAAATTTTGTTGAAAATATTTAAAGATTTTATTATAAATATATACAGATTTTTTTTCGTTAAAACTAATATAGTTTTTTGTAATAAGTATGTCGTTTTTATAATTTTTTGTTAGTTTACTTAACTGATAAGTGTAAAGTACTTTTTTTATTATTAAAATGAAGAATTGTTTATTATGAGGTGTTGCTAAAATCGGAAGATTCGTGGTTACGAATTTAGCATTATTAGCAAAAAGAGGATCGACGAGCCACGCGAAAGGCAACGCCATGCACGGGCAGCTGCGACTCAGACGCAGGAGGTTGGAAGGTTATGTCTTATCGAATGTATAATCATGACGACCTCATAGGTCATATTCCTTCTCGTACCGGGGTGCTAACGCGCCTGGACACAAAGGAGTCCGACTGGTGTCGGTGTCCAGTGATATGCCGAGACGTTTCCCTTACGAAGGTATCGTACATAGGGCAAGTCACCCGCAGTCGGCATTCCCTCATGCTGTCCGACCGCATTCGCTGAAGTTGTCACAGCATCCTAGCTAGCAACACAGCCGACCCGTCACTTCTTCAGGGAGACTTTTTTAGTGGGTATCAGCCCCACAATACACGGGCGCGTGGGTGTGCGCTATGCATTTTTTACTTCCTCCTCGTCACAAGAGAGGAAATAATTATTGTTCTCATCAATGTTAAGATGAACAAGCTGTGCATGACCAATAAATAAAAGAACAAGCCCGTTTGCTATAGATGAGTTAAATCATAACAAAGAATTAACAGAGTTCCTCCCACCAAAGGAGGTAGAATGTTCTGCGCTTGAACGAGTGATAGGAAGTCGGAGAAAGTACACGATAAGAGAAAGTTGGGGTGTAAAAAAGTTTAGTTTATTGTTTATAATCTAATTATTATATTTAATAATAAAATACATTTCTTAGAATCACCTCCGGCTATCTGAATACCCGGCGCCTCCACCGAAATGTAAGGCTAAAACTTTCGGCCTTTAATAAAATTTACGTTGGGAACATAAACTGAGGTGGGCTTTATGATATTCAAATAGCCGGGAGTGATTTTAGTAAACATATTTTTCAATAATTAGACTATGAATGTTGCATTGAACTATATTACATTTTGACTTTCTCTTGTCGCTGTCTATGTCTGAATTATTTCTCATTAATCTTACAATAGTTTTATACGTGAAAGTACACTTACAAGTTAGGCTATTATAAACCTTTATTTAGCGTCAGGAAAATAATATTAGAAATAAGTGGTATTGCAAATAATTTGTCTTGTAAGGGCGAGAGGGCGCGTGAAGGATTATGATATTCACCACTCCCTTTTTTTGGGGGTATATCGTTTAAGTGTACTGTATATGCGGCCACGTACACCGGTGCATTCGACATACAATTCATATTAGATAATTCGGAGCGATCATGGAGCACAATGCAGAAGATCGTCCCGAGGACTTAAATTGCACGTAGGTAGGTGCAGGTGCAGGCCGCGGAGGAGAGCAACGCCTCGGCGCCTTCCAGGTCCTCACCTGCGACCCGGGATATTTATACGCTTGTAGATTTCAATCATATGAAGTGGACGTGTGTGTGTCCGGCGCGGTTGACCGTTATCGATCAAGTCGCGATATCGAAGTTTCGTGCGGAGGGTAGTATGGGAAAGAAAGGTCACTGGAAATCTAACAAACACAGTGACTCGGCGCTTACAATAGGCGTGTGTGAAAATTCTTAGTTATGCATAGTAAATGTGCATACTGATGAATGACCTTACATTTTAATATATCTCACAAAATTCGAACGAAATTGAGCGGTTTAAAGTCCATTTCTATAATAGAAATTCATATATCACTACCAATATCATTACCTGCCCGCTTCGCTGCGCGTGAATTACGAATCAGCAATAATAGTTTTTTTTATGATTCAAATATGCCCGTGGTTTTGCTCGCGTGTACATAGAATTAATCCCTTCATTTTAAATATTAGCCGTTCTCGCTGTCCATTCTAATCCCGTTTACGGCCCTGTTGTCGATGTCAATTCTGATTCTATCGTCAGCTCCGGTTCCACTATTCCAGTATCGGTCTTAATTCTAATTTTGATCCTTTCTTGGTTATTGATGTTAGTGGTAATAGATTTTCATTATTACTGGTACTTATAATTTTTTTATGTGAATGTAATTTTGTTAATTAATGTAACCTTATTACATTAATCGTATATCCAATTTTAGAACATTATCTACCTCTATGCAAAATTTTATTACAATCCATTTAGCCGTCAACGTAAGACAAACAGTCATAGGAACATACTTTTACATTTTTTATATAATAAATAGCTTATAACCCTGTACAATACCGCGTCGAATGTTAAAACTCTCGTACGTTTAGTAGTTTTTACGTGATGTATATTACTAAAACTAAGTCTTTAACATTTTTTTTCTAGTAATAATCATAACACCTACGTAATATGCCTACTCAGTAATATAAGACACTGTATTTGCATTTAGTAGTACAATTCGCTCCTTGTTTCTTCGGAGCACTGTTATTTTTCATTTCGCAGTAAAGCTTTCGCACGGCGAGTACAAAGTTCGATGTGATATTTTTATAAAGACATTGTCCCCCATTCGGGTGCCGTAAGTAGATGCGTACGCTGCGAAACAAAATGGAGATACGGCATAAAAATTTATTATTTTGCTGAGCGCCGCGAACACGTTCTAAGGAAATTTTTTTTAGTACTGAAACTGGTATAAGAAAGCCTATCGGCGGCTTGCAGTTTCAGCAGAAAATGCTCTTGATAAAGGATGATTTGCGTATCGACGGCTTGGGAGCAAGCAATGATTTCGAAATTCCTAAGAAAATCAAAGTTGAGGAAGTGAATTGAAAAAAGTGATTCGTGCGCATGCACACTATTTTGAAATTATTTATTGGTACTGCAATCGATCTATATCCTTAATGATAAGTCAGTCATACACATGCGGTTGTTTTTTGGTTAAATACAATGAGAAAATAATTGTATTATAACTCAGAAAAAAAGTGTGATATTATAGATTTTCATAATTTTTAATAGTTGTCTTAGATTAAAAAACGTAAATAATTAGGTTTACTAAATATTTTGACATTATGAAATATGTGAGAACATTTAGTTTACATGAACAGTATACAATAATATTGTGAATAGAAATTACGTGGTTATATCAAATATTTCAAATGCTCTTAATAATGTCATATTAAAATACTTATGGAATACTAGTTTGTTGAAATATCACCTATTTTATTTACGTACTACACGAGTATGACACACAGCTTTTTTTGAATTGTTATTTCACAGCTAAAAAATTGGTTTCCTTCTAGCATGTGCATATCCAGCCATGTTTTTACCAAGCATATATAGAACAAAAAATTAATAATAAAGTCTCAGCCAATATAGTTGACCTTTTTAAAATAACGACGAAATGCATATGTATCGGATGCAACGTATTTGTATGGAAAATGACAATGAAACTCTTAAAATTTAGACGCGTTACACAAGGTGGAAATATGTGGATTGATTAGAAAAACTTCATGAAAATCTAAAAACCCATTCTTATTTAACTTATAATACACTTGTGAATAAAATTGCAGAAATTATGTACAACACATGGGGGATAATCCGACGTAGAATAAAAAATAAAAAATCTATTAATATCTTCCAAAATGACACAAATTCAAAATTTAAAACTTATGTATACGTTTCATCGTATAAATTGTCTTGAATTTCTCTAATGACATATACTATCATCCTCTTCTTTGTGTTTCATTAAAAAATACAGTAATAATATATTTCTAATCTTTTGGTCCTAAGTTCCTGATTATTAGTATCACAATTTCTAATAAAAAAAATTAGATGAGATAAGAAAAATAACATTTTGGCAGAGAAAGAATAGATGAGGAGATGGAAGAGAAAGGATGGAATATTTTGATTTTATGAAAACCATATTTTATCAGGAAGCTCAACAAAATTTGTAACAATTTCGTCCCTAAGAAATATATATATATAGAACTTAAAATAAAATAGAGATATAGAAATAAAAAAATAGTAAAAACCAAAAACAAAAAAAGAAAATTGTGACTCTATTTTTTAGCTTCAAAATGTAATCAGTATTGTATATATTTGTATATATTGTATATATTGTATACATGTATATTATACTAAATAATATTATTAAACCAGTAGCTTTTTTCATATGCAGTTTATATCTCAGAAACCGCTATAACAATTTTAATGAAATTTTAAATATTATGTAGTGTATATTATGTATCTAAATGTTTATTATTGGAAATCATTGTAAATATTTTTTTTCAAGAAATTTATGCCATTTCCCCGATAATGACGCCCAGCAAAGCTTGGCTGCCCAGATACTATGATCAAATCACGGCAGCCACATTTTAGCTTGATCAAACAATTTTTTATTCAATTTTACTACTGTTAAATTTCCGTAAAAAATATTAAAATAAAATTCCGTTTTGAAATGCATTTACTAGTCAAAATTCTTAGTAAGAATTGATTCTATTTTGAATGTATATTGGCGAACACGATGAAAAAAAGGAAAGTAATTTTAAAGATGTTCATCTAAATAGTATATTTAGGTAGACATTCTTAAAATTAATAACGTAAATGAGCACATGCTCATATCCTATAACGACAATTAATTCCGCCGTGTCCTCCATCACGGGCAAGCTCTACACTTTTCGCAATCTTTAAGTATACTAGACTTGCTGATCCTATTCAGAAGAATAGTTTTGTGGATAATTAATTTTTAAAGCAATGAGTATCTTTTGTTAATTCTCATTAATCCAAAATTAAAGAAATAGGTGCTACAATTCAATATTCCCGATTGTTTTGTACCTAATTTTTTAGCAATGACACTTGAATGTAACATTCGTATGGCCTGGTTGTTCGAACTTCAGACTACCTCATGATTAACACAATGCATTAGCATAATCAGATCATCAAGGTAAGCCTCGTAATTGCTTTTAATTAATCGTCCCCGTAATAGGATCTTTTAACTTCTTTATTACATGACCGTCAATTTATGTTCGCTGTTAAAAAATATCTCCTTTCCCATATTAAATCGTTGAATTAGAGGACAGATTGTGTCCGCAATTTATGAATTATTTAAGTTGTTTAGGTAATTATGTGTATTGTGTTAGATTTAGTTACTTAAAAAATCAGCATGTTCTTTGGACTACGTTAACGCGGTTGCCATTGTCCATGAGCGGCGGTGACCACCTTACTCTCTTGAGGCTGGCACGCTTTATTCCTTCTTCAAATTGATATTAAAATTAAAAAGTAATTTACAAAACTCCAGTAAACTGCCAATCAAAATATGTATATAAATCGATCAATTAAACGTAGCTATAATTAAGTTAAAAGAACAATTAGAATCGTTGATTTTGGAAATGACGATTAACGATAAACGTGAGCGATCATTAAGCGGAAGGAGTAACTATTCGATGCGCCAACGATAGCTTATATTAGTTTAGCAGCGACGCAAAGCGAGATAATGTGAATCACCTAAAGTCAATTTCTATAATTTACATTTAAAGCTTACCTATCACCATCCGCTATCAGTATTTACGGGCTCAAGGATAAACCAAATTGAGCTAAATTGGTCCTAGTTTAGTTTAGCTAACAGCGAAACCCCCATTTAAGGGCTTGAAAATCAAGTAGTATATATCGCATCGAAAACTAACACACTTGTGTTAAACGTTTCAAAGTCGCGATGCTATTTTATATTATTCAATTATAGATATTAATGTTTATGCTGCATTGATATTTAAATATTAATTGTAAATGCGATACCAATGATGATACTGGAACATTGCTTTAATAGAAATACAATCCTTATCTTAGAAGACCAGACGACTAACATGTACATTATATTCTTTCTTTGGTTTTCATTTTTGGAGCCTGTGTTTGTATTGTCTATTTGTTTTTAGTTCTTGTTTATATATTTTTGTTAATAAAATTACTAGGAGCGCTGGAAGGTACTAAACGAATTGATATTTTCCTAAAGTGAAATCTCGCAAAAAATAATTTATAATATGCCGATGCTTATACTCTAAAACATTAACTTTGTAGTTACTAATCAAAAATTTTAAATATCTGCTATTTTAACTATTCTAAATATCCTTTTGAAATTTCTTTACCATGAAGGTAAAATATTGAGGATTTTCTTTGTTCTAACAGATTAACTTTGTAGTCACTTATCAAAAATTTTGGATTTTTGCCGTTTTTACTTTTCTAAATATCATTTTAAAATTCTTTTACCACGAAAGTACAATATTAAATTTTGCTTTTGCTCTAAAAGATTAACTTTGTAGTCACTTATCTAAAATTTTGAATTACTGCCATTTTTAATTTTCTCATTTTTCCTTCTCTAATTTAGGAATTTCCAAACCTCAAAGGTACATATTGAATTTTTGCAGGTATATGAGTTTCCTGTAAACTTTTTCTCTCTAATTCTCGTAATTCTTGTAGACATCCTCCAACTGTGTTAATGATGCACGTCATATTACTTAGGAAAAATATGTGAATGATAAATTTTACAAAAAAATGGATGGCTGTTTAGTTGTTAGAAAATCCAACTAAACGTAGATCATTTTCAAATGCTATTAAATGTAGAGCATACAAGTGTTCTGTATTTTTATCCATTTAATTTTAATAATGTTACGTAATTTGAGTGTGATCGATGCATTATCTTTTCTACTTTGACGTTCATTTCCTTTAGCTTATACATGTCATAGATTTTGTAAAGATTAATATTCGAACGTCAGGTTACAGAACAACAATTTTTACTTAAATAAATAAACAATAAACTAAAAAGTACTGAATTTATTATTAAGAGAATATGTTAAGAGCTTGTAATATTTATTTAGCTTCTCATGACAATGTGCAACGAATCAGAAAGAAATAAAAAGTTGTCAAATCCCTGCGATGACCATGTTTCATGTGTTTCCGGTATGAAACAGTAACTATCGTGATAATGTTACCTACTTTTCAGGAGAATCGCCACCATCATTCAAAAGGATGTTCAAATTTTGAATACTAGAACATTTATTTTAGTCAGCTCAGGGCTTAGACCTTACGTAGGTATCCGTACACAATTTATGTAAGTCCTAACACGGATCTTGAAAGCTCAGAAAAAGGTATAAGTGGTTTGCTCCTGTATACATTCGAACACGACATTGTTAGGCATAGAATGTTGTGTTATTTATATAGCAAGTTCGCATTTGGATTCGCTTAATCTATTTCGAGAAACTAGGCCAAAGAGATGTTTACTGCATGAAGTAACGGTCAACGCTCAAACTTCGTGACGTCTTCTAATTTAATCTCTCTTTAAAGTAAACTCGATCACTATAAATAATACAGATCAAAGTTAGAGCAGGCATTCAGACATATAAGTATTCAAACAGAAAGTTCATTAAACTACCATTGTTTAATATAAGGTTTATTGTAAAACTAACGAACACGCATTCTAATATATAAGGGCAGTAGTAAAGTTTCATGGCAGTTTTTGCTCATAAACAGACCGTAATTTTTAGAAAAATCATCACAATTTATGACCATTTTTTTATGAAGATCAAATTGTGTGTCACCTAAAATTAATGCCACATGAAACTAGTACTCATGAGATGGCAGGTTTCACTTTTTATATCGCGAAACGTCCGACCTTTTCTCATTTACATTCCGAGTCGTCAACAATCACCTACAAATGTAACAATCCAATTTATCACTTCCTTTTTACGTCACGTAACGCCTTCGCGCATTGAAATATGTTTATTCCAAGGGCTATGTATGGAATATCAAAAAACTGCGAATGATAATGGGGGTAAATTTGAATGCTGACAACATTTTAGTCCTTGCGCACAAATAAAATAGAAAAAAAAAATTATACATGTCGTGATGAATTGTGATAGGTTAATTGAGACAGATTATTTTTTTATAGGATTATAAAAATACGTTAAGTAAATAAAATCGACGAAAACAGGCAGAAATGGGCACATGAATATTCGTGGCATTAAAATAAATTCTTAATGTAATAAGTCAATTTCAAAGGTAATAAAATTAATGAATATCGTAAGCATCTCCAAAATGCTGGGATTTTTTTTCTGGAACTTGTATTTTTTTCAGAGTAAAAACAGAACATAAAAATGTCTTCGCATTTCAGTAATTTGTTTCAGATCGTTCTAAAACTCGTCTCGAAAGCACCAAAGTTATATTACACTAAAAATACAATAAGAGAAATTGGTAGCGCTTTATTTGTAGTCAAACGTTTAATGCTAGCAGGAAAAAGTTTACCTTTATCTACCTAAGCTCGTTTTTTAGAATTAGATTGATTGGTCAGGAAACACTTACTTGTATGGGAATGTTAGAAAAAAAGGGATATTCGATAGTAATTTAAAAGATTTACAGTTACGTCAAGTTTGAAAATATATATTTTTTATTATTTGATACCTGCAAGTTACTGAAAGTTATACACTATTAAAAGACTATTATACTTACTTTCTGAATTATGTTTTATACATAAAATATAATAAAAGACTATTACATTAACTTTCTGAATTATGTTTTATATACAAAATATAATCTTGAGTATGTTGTCGTATGATTACCTAGCCTCGCTCAGGCATTTGGGAAAATTCCTGCTTTCGGCAGAAAGTCATTTTGGAAGACTTCCCAGTTTAAGATTGATTTTTGTCAACTTTTGGCATCACAGATTTCAAAATATTATTTATATATTTATAGCATGTAACATTACTGCGGCAATAGAGTTAACACAGGCGTTAAGATCTGACATGAAACAAACACGCTCCCATAGATAAGCCGGAGTGAAGGAATACATTCGATTCCAAACTGCCGACCTGTGGTGTTACATATGGCGATTGTCCGTCCGTATTGGCCGCAATGGGCATGCGAAAGGCACCAAACTAAGGGATCAGGCAGTCGTCTGACGACCCGAGTAGGATGTCCATGTGTGAAAAGTCACATCCAGAACTCGCATGGATGACGAGGTCAATTCCATCAAGGTATAAGCCGAAGCAAGGATGTGTACAGATCTCCCTGAGTGATGTAAGACACTTAGTATGGTCGGCAGTAAAATAATCTAAGATCCAAGCGCAGATCCATCGTCGTGGGCACGACGGGCATGCCCACAATCCTAATAGACTTGTGACGTCACTTGTTCACAATCTAATGAGATCGATAGGATATTACTCGTATATCAAATGCCTTAATAAAATAATCATGCGTCATTTGGAATGCAGTAAATTGTATTAGCTGCGTGGTCAGTTAAATTGGCCAGCCAAAATGAAGATACCTATTGGCTGGGTGCTCAGACATCTACTAACTTAAAAGTAAGCGTGTGTAACTATGTATGGATGCACATGTACATTGCCGCAAAACATTCTGCGTCGTCTTTCTTTGTTGTTGCTGGCGCTGATGTCAATAGTTTATACTGTTAGTAAACATAGATAACCTAACTTTAATCGAAAAAAGTTTACTTTATAAAGTTATAGTCAGTCAGAGTACTCGTAAATCGCTCTGATTGTGTTTTTGACATAATGTGATGTCTAATTTTCAGGCCGAACCGGCAGTAGCGTACTTTCGGAAATCAATTTATATACCTTTATTAGAGTTCGTTATTAATAATATGGGGCAGAGATAGTCTCCGAAGGTATTCGACCTATTTCAGTTGATAGTTTTTCTACCTAAACCAAATGTTAGCGTCAGAGAGTGGGATATCGATATCGAGCCTGAAAAAAATGATCCATACATATCGGCTATGCATTATCGATAGTGGCTCAACTGTTATACAGGGATATCGACTCTGGATGGCCAAATGGATAAGAAAACATGAACACGATTGCGCCGCACTAAAGAGGTAGCTCATCTCATTGCAGCATGCGACCAAGATTCGTATCCTAACATAAAAATATTCTTCCAAATACTGACAACTCTCCCGTCCAGCGTAGCTACTGCAGATAGATCGTTTTTTACATTTACAGAGTGAAATCTCGGTTGAGTGCTACAACGACACATGAAAGATTATCCGAACAATTCCTCCTAAATATTTACAAAGATGTGAACATGGATATCGATGAAACTATCAATGTTTTAGCGAAAAAGAAAGGTAAGCTTCAATTTGTAATTTAAGTAAGCACCTAAATTAAATTATTTATTATGAAATATATACTGGTATTTAATTTAATTTGATATCCTTTGAAGTCGTAAAAATTTAATTACAATCGGTTCAATAGTTTAGAGACTAAATGTGACATTATGATGTGCAAACAAACACACATTCACTTTTGTAATTTTCGTGAGTGAACAAACTAACATTTTACAGGTTTATTAAGTTACTAGTGTTTGCCTCACGGCTTTGTCCATATGAAACTATACACTGTACAAAATCTTGGTTAGGGCGTCATATATTTTATAAACATCTTTATAATAACGCTCTATATTGATCATGAGCGCGTTCGTACTCTGACAAGCACTCGGCTGATTTTCGGGTGACTGCGACTACAACCTTTTTTGAGGGCTGGATTTGCGCTCGCCAAAGACCTAGACTTTTACGAACAAGATCTGATTATGACTAAGAAAGGCTAAGACTATGAAATTTGATATAAATATTGCTTATTAAAAAGGTGAGATGCGTATTTCACAATTAGTTAGTGGGGGGAACAGGGTGGCACAATGTATAAAAATGATTTGTTTGTCTTCTTTGCGTGCCTGAACAATTCATTCCAGCGCTATGAAACTGATGACAGGATCTGATTGAGTATGGAACAAATCCTAAGTACTCGGTATTACCGTTATGGCCATCTGGCAGAGGTGGGTTAAGATGCCAACGCGTTATTTCCAATCTAAGCCTACCCAAAGAATAGATACATCCCTCGTTTTACACCGAGGCGTTGGAAGTAGACATATTCTCGAACGCATAGATAAAACATGAGAAATAAAAATTACGTGAAATTCTAGCCAGTATAGTCTAAACACGACACGTCAGCCGGACTAGATACTTCTGTCTGGATCGATATTTAAGTCCGAATGGAGTCTCTGCTGATTGAAAAATTCATAGATGGAATGAAAGGGGAAACTTTTTCCGTATATTTTTCTTTCACGCTTATACTATTGAACAAAAGTATCTAAGATTTGCGAATGCGATATTCGTTTTTATGAACTAAACATAGCCAGTATATAAATCGAAAGGTATCCCGATTGCCTGTTCGTACAACGCAAATATGCTTAAAATATTTGCAGTGAAAAATGCTTACAAACTCATTGAGAAGAGCAATGAAAAACTTTTACACTAGTTCTTACAAAAGTTTTACTGAACACATCTACTTTGCACTGGGTGTTTTCAGTTACAAAAACGAATATTCGTATTTTTAGCGATCCATATGAAAATATGTATTTTTTATACTCTAATGTTGTATAGCTAAACATTTAATAGCATAAAAATCTGTGACGGAGTGTACCTATACTTAAAGAAACTACCAAATTTAAGAACGCTTAATATTTTTTAAAATGTCTGAAATATTGTAATTAATGAAATATTATTAAAAGTGGAAGATTCTGGTTTAAAATATGGATGATCTTAATATACTTGTTTTGTTTTGCAAAAAATCTTTGTGAGTCAACGATTGTTTCTGCACCATATGTTTTATACATCAATCATATGTTAACATTAATCGAAAAAAAATCCTAATAAAGAATCAGAACCTCATCAAAATCGCATTTTGCACTATAATATGACAATGTTACTCTCAGCACTAGACACATCAAATGTATTATTAACGTCAAATCGTACAAAATTATACATTAAATTATTAACTATGTACCTCTTCGTTCGTAACGAAGTCCAGAAGCGACTGCTTTAAAGTTTGTGAACTGTGATTGCATTAAAGTCTTATGAACTCCGTCTGCTTACTTTCAATCCCCTTCACTGGTAAACAATCTCACTAAGACAAACTTCTCAGATGGCAATAATGAATAATGTAATAATATGCTCAGGCGATTATGTAGATTGCGTTAGTGTCTAACTACAATGACTATACTGTATCAAATAACATCAGCATAAAACTTCGTTTCAATATTAGCTCGTACATTCCGTACGAGATATTCGAAGATATCTCATCACCGCGACATGCATCGATACTGATGATAATGTGATATATCTATCGTATGCTTTATGCCTCCAGGTCAAAACAAATACTCATATAAAGTAGTAATGTAAGCAAAACGACTATAATTGAACTTGCGTGAATCGTAAATATTTCGTTTGAAATGGTGAGATTTTGATCCGGCTATTGAAGCGCTGTTTTGTATGAAATATTTGTAGCAGAGGCCATATGCTCCTGATTGATTATCTGTCATATTCGATTATATGATTTTTATATAACCTTGTTTCCATCTTGTCAATTTACTTTTGCGCCGTCGGTTTCTAAATTATTCTTATTATTCAGTACTTCTTCGTTCTTTTTTATTAATATCCTTCCATCATTAGCGGTGTCAACGACGTGCCTCGTTGTTATAATTGTGATTTCTTTCTTTTATGGATATATTGTTACCAATCAGTTATTAATGTTGTGCCAATGTTTCGTTATTTATTTAATCTTTAATTTTTTTTCTCTCACTGTATTAAGTAACACTATAAGTACCATGCGTTAAAATTATTTATGAAATCAATTAAATTCTGGGTTTGTCATTCGATTTTAAAAATTACAATTATACAATAATTATTTTTCACCTTAATAATACCTATTGTATGACTACATAAGCACGTTATCACAGCTATATTATCAGTTTTGGAAATTTAAGTGAGGATGATCGTTATAGATCCTAAGTGGTCATTCAAAACAAAAAAAAATATTAAAGAAACCTAAACATGATTTTCAAAAACCTATTCAATGATACTCCACTAAATACAGTTAACCAATTGTCATTTTTTTTATTTTTACAATGTGGCGCCTGGTTGTTGACATATTAAATTTTGATTACTGTCATGTATTTGGTGACTTTTACACATTAAGACAAATTGATGGACGTAAGAATCATTAAAATCGACCTACGCTTTTGGTCTCTAGAGCGACACAAAGAAACAAACGCACATAAATAGGCTGATAAACATATTACCCTCCTTTGCGTCATACAAGTCAGGGAGAACGGTGGACTCTGCTTGCTAACTTCAAAACTACCCGCTATTTCTGAGGTGAATAAGCTCAAAAATATTTCTTTTTTTTAACACTTACATTTATTTCCGAACTTACCATTCACCAATGTGAAACCATTTTAAGCGTTGAAACTTGGTTGTAACCAATCAATGCAATTAAGAGTGGTTTAAATAAAATCCCTTTTTGGTAACTTTTTTCAAATTGTTGCAACCATTCAATTAACCGATTTTGATGGATTTGTAGCATTCAACAAAATTTATTGGAGGCTTAAGCTGATTAGTTTTTGGTAATCATTAATGTCTTATTTTAAATTATACTAAAAAATATTTTTAGAATTACTCAAAATGAACACGATCGAGCTAAAATTTTTAGTAAATATAAAACGAGTGAGAAATTTTTAAACGTTTTTATCCATATTTTATGCATATGATGCGTATAACAGTCGTTTGAAATTCTCGTTAACTTTTCAGTAATACAGAAAATAATGTATCATTTCATTTTAAACAAAGACGTGGTCACCTACAATATTCCTTTACAAATTATCAAAATGAATGAATTGATTGTGTTGTACTCAATATTGCTATTTCAATACGTCATATTACAATTCGCAAACTAATTTTATTAAAATTAAATATTATCAAAATTATTATTTCACAAAGTTAATTAATTGTTGGTTAAGTCCGTATAGCGTCTTAACTATTTACAGCGGTATAATTAAGTGCTGCACACAATGAATATTAAACGTCTAGTACAGTCAAAAGGCGTACAGTTTATCTGCAGTTCACACAAAGCTAGGCCCTAGTTTTATATGGCTTAGAGGCATTAACCCAGATTGTGTGCGGCGCTCTGGTGACGCTCATAACCACCTGCGCCATCTGAAGACAAAATAATCTACAATTTATATAATAGACCGTTATACAAAATGAAGTCACGTCGTGTTTTGCATTTTTTGATTCTTGCGTATAAAAAACGTTTTTTGAATAGTATTCGCTGAAAAAAATCTATAATAATAAGTTTTACAGATTGCTTGAAACCTTTCTTAATTAAATACAATAGAAATGTAAAACTATTTTAGCTAGTTTTATAGATTTAAAATAGTTGTACTATTTTTATATTACATCTGTAAAAGTAGTCACAATAATGATGAAAGCATTAGTATGAGTTTTCTAATTGATTTGACTTTTTACACATGGGCACTATATGACTAACCAGAATATGTTATATTTTGTTTTTAAAAGTAATGTACATTTTTCAAGTACTAAAGGTACCTTATAAGAAAAAACAGGACCCTTATAAGATCATGATTTTTTAAAAATATGTGATTTAGGAATTAAAAATTTTGGAATAATATTACGTTGAGAAGATGCAAATATACGTATATTTTATCAGTAGACAATTGAACAAAAAATTTAGGTCAGGGAAAAGTTTTTTCGTATTTTGTAAACAAATTCGAAATAATTTTTCTTCATATTTTATTTACATTTAATTATAATACATACATGCTATTTTGTTCAACAGCTTGTTTTGTACCTTGTTTGTATTTCACTACCTACCATTTTGTAGTTAGTGACAGAATCCCATTGCTGGAGAAATTTTGGGACTTCTAGTCAAAAAAACTGCGACAAGTAGTTTTGACAGTCCTCTTTTGATGTTAACCTAACACTAGTTACAGAATTCTGAAGAGACAGAAACAGGTGAAAATCTGAGCGTGCAAAGTCAGGGCTACATGGCGGATGCCTTAATATTTCCCATTCAAACTTTTTCTATATTTGTTGAGTAGGCACTCAGTAAAGACGTGTGTAGTCTGACATTTTCATGGTGTAAAACCACACACTTTTGTTGATCAATTCCGGCCGTTTTGTCTATACTTCTTGCTTGAGTCTCATCGGGTGTCGGCAGTAGAGATCTAAATTGATGGTTTCACCCGGCAGCAAAAGCTCATAATGAATCCCATTACACATATAGCATCATCTTATTGCCAGTGGATCCGTATTTCGCTAAAGTCTGTGGAGCTTACTTGTCTTATGACAATGATCTTTTTTCGCACGTATTTATTGCAGATAATTCATTTTTTATGACCAGTGATCAATCTTTTTAAAAAAACGGTTCGGTTGTATTATGTTTCAATAGAGGATCGCAAAATTTCTTTCAGTGAGCGCGTGCTGAGCTTTATTTCTGCCCTTACTCTCATCTTTCCAATATTTTAGGTTCCACTGGCTTTTTTCTTTTATGTAACAGCTGCAAAAAAAAAGTAAAAATGTGTGTTTATTTACGAAGAACTTTTAGCCTCTATAATACTAATCCTTATATGGAATATGTAGTTGATACCAAGGGCGTGTCGTGCAAACAAGCAAATAAGCTTGTAGTTTCAAACGTAAGTGACCCTAAATGATAAATAAATATACTTAACTCGTAAAAAATTTGGTTGCCTGTAAAGTCGGTATACGGGCGAAAGTTTTACGTGACAACGACTTTGAATGGTAAAATCATTTTAATGTGAATATTCATTCGTATAGTAGGAAGAAGGATGAAATAATAGTAACAATTTAAAACATTTATTTATACAAAGAATTATATTTAAAACATTAATTTATACAAAGAATCTCGCACTGAATTTCATATTAACAAAATTTTATTTTTACCTTTACACATACATACGTATTTATATACAAATATACATACAATAACTTGCAATACATTTGCAAGCTATGCACTAATTCTCTAGTGCGCGCGCGGCAGACCGATCATAGTTGAGTGGGAGAGAGAGGCATTCGGCGGGCCTCTCTCGTTCGGTGACTCATCGTTACGTTACCGAGCGTTACACTTTTCATAAGTGACTCCCAGCCGCAACCTAATTTAAGACGTTGTCACGTCAAAATTACTCTATAAATTATTTTTTTTATTTTATTACGCTATTTATTATTGGTTTTGAGAACCTACCTTCCACAATGAGCTAACGCGACAATTCACACGATTCACCGCAAATGGTGCACGCAGACATCGCTAGCGCTGCCAACGACAGAAAACACAAGGGTCAATGCTTACCTGCCATAAAAAAGCCGACGAGTCATCAAAATATAGATACAACAAAAGTGGGTTTATATGCATGAAATTTGTACGCATATTAAAATTTTGGAAGTAGTGCTTATTCTCGTTGTGTTCCGTTCCGTTCCACTGTATAATGACCACAAAAGGTTTTTTCACCGTTTCGTTATAGTTGTTTTTGTTACGGGAAGCGATTTACTTAAAAAAATATACTTACCTGCGCTGGCCAAATGTTTTTAAATAAATTAAAATCGGCCGATTTTTCAGCTTTACCTTTTGAGGGAATGTTTAAGCTGTTAACGAAGGGAAGGGAATTTGAACTTAGTTTTTTCCTAAATAAGTTTTTAAAAATATTTTTCAAACAGACTTTTCGTATGAAATATTATGGAAAAAGACTAGTGATCTAGTTTGCTATGTCCTGAAAATTAAGGGGTTTGAAATTTTGTGGAACTCTACAGAACTAAATTTGATATCAACTGTTATTGTTATGAAATCCACTTGCGACCTACGAAATAGAAAAAGAGGTATTAATAATAATAACAGTCTTTCAACACATACATATACATCTGATCTCAAACTAAGATACGAACTTGTATTGTGGTTATATTTTTTGTAAATTTATACATATAATACAAAGAAATATCCAGATATAATAAACATATCAATTTTTAATCAAATAAGTACATGTTTGTTTTGTGCAGGAATTTTAGCCACCCCCCTCCAGAGTAACAAGTGGGGTCACCACCAACTGCGCCAATCAGAAAGTTAGGTATAGTGTTTCTCTATGGTAAAAGCAAAAATATATACAAGCGTCAAATTGGACGTCATTACAGTTCATACTTAAGAAAGAAAATAAATAAAAATTGGCCATAGTGTGTGTAGCGCTCACGCTAAAAATCCGCGAACGAATGAATGAAAACAAATAATTTCTTTTAAGTATTTAACAAAAATATATTGTGGCGTGGTACGGAATCCTCGGTACACTAATCCTACTCACGCTTTGCCGTTTTATCCCTTTTCGGATACGGAGTGGACGAATACCGATTTATATTTGATTACATATGTCCCAAGCTGACTGACGAAGTCAAAGTGTAAATTACCTACGTTTTACTTAATTGTAAACCCTAGTCGATATATTTTTTTAAAATTTGGATTAAATAATGGAAATGTTTTCTCAGAAATGTATTTTATGCGAATGTAAAGATATCAATTTTTCTATCAATGATATAAAAAAATAACATACATATTTGTTATTAGTTTTAATAAAAAACGAAGAAATAAATTAATCAGTGATTTATACTGGAATTCCTCCTCAATTCTGATTTAAAACTCACACTTACCAAAACTTCGCATACTCTAGAAGACCCGTCCATCGACAAAAGACAATTTGAAATATGATTTGTAAAATCCTTTTGTTGGTCCACATAGCTGTGTAGTACAGCAAAACGTTATAAATTCTTCTATCATCTCTTCCCCCATTTTTAAGACCTTGAACAGGATTCAAGAAAATATGGCGTCTTAAATGAAAACGACATCATTTTGAATGAATATATCCAAAACTTCGCGAAGTATAATTTGTTTTCTATAAATGACTCAATTCACATGAACCTGCATTTACCCACTCATATTGTATATCTACCTGACAACAGCAAATACAGTTATTGCAATTTTTTTTTATTCACTATTTCTGCGAAGTTTTTCGTAAATGTAAGCAAGAACAACACGGCTTATCTCGGATTCGGGCAATCCACGCAAGTGGCCGGCGTATGTTTGTGCTGCGAATTACCGCGGCCCGGCCCGCGCCTCGTACTCCGGCCCCGGCTGATTCAATTGGACGGCCCGAAATTCATGTATTGGATACCAATGGGGACCCCCAAGTAAACATCTACCTTTACCTAAAACTAAATAATTCAAAGAAATTCTTCAAAATGGATGAAATGAGTTTAAGTATACGTATGTGGTATCCGTTTGTAAATAATGACCTAATAAGTATAGAACTTTAATTATTCATATTAGTTTTCGATTATTCGTAAACGAACTAGATATATCAAATTTTATAGATTTCAAGGCGAAGCCCAAGTTAAAAGAAAATTATGTAAGGTCACTATTTAACACTGCACTTTATTATAGAATTGACCATAATTTTACACTATTTAAATAATAACGGCTTAAAGATTTTTTAATGAAAGTATTGTTTTATAAATAGTCGTAAAAAGTAAAAAGTAAAAAAAGTGTACAAAATATTTTTAAAAAAGTTTCAGAACAAAAACATATTAATCTAGCAAAATAATAAAGTGTAGTTATTAACATAATTTATTCTATACTGAAAATATGAGGCCATACTTATTAAAATTTTCAGGGCCTAAAGGTTGGAAAATATTATAAAACGGAAGATGATCCGACGTCATAATTATAAATATTTAGGCCTTTAAACTGCAGTTCCCCCACAATTCAGCTTGGAAAGGAAAGGAAGAGGAGAATGTAATACGAACTGCTAGTAATGGGAATTAGATTTATCGATATTACTCCTGATAGAGACGTAAGCTTTATCGATAATAGTATCGATATAATGACGTTATTTACTTTATATCTCGTAGTTTCCCGTTATAAACAAACACTATAAGATCTACATCATCATTATATATACACACTCAACATTTTAAGACTATTGAATTTCAATATAATGATGTAGATTTATCTATTCATTTAACAACTACATTTTCATCTGTCTGGTTAGTGCAGTCGGTGGTGGGCCTACCCGCTGCGCTGGGGGCGTGGGCTCGATTTCCTTACAATAGAAACATTTATTATTATTATAAATTCTCGTCTATTTCCCAGAAGGATAGATAGAAACTATAGATTTCCACAGGAAACATTTTATTGATTAAAAATGAATGATTATCTTGAGTCTAGCTTTTTCCGTGTACTATGTTTGTATATTTTCAAAGAAAGGTATGTACGCATTATATCAACTCTTTGATACCCATAGCACAAACCTTTATGCTTGGTGGGGGGTAGAATGGTGTTCTGTGTGTGTTTGAAAACATTTTAAAATATTTAATTAAATAAATATATATAATTTGTGAATTTAATTCTGGCATCAAGCTCTAGGTTAGGTCCTCGGTGTAATTACACTTCCGAAACGGCGTCGATCCTATTGCTGATAATTAAACACTAAAACGTGCTTCGTTACCAATTATTTTCACCAACTTCAAGTTATATTAACCAAAATATTTTTTAAGTACTGTGTTGTATGTATTTATTTTTAAATTTCTCCTCTTCTCTTTACTATACATGAATTACCTAATTTGAATAATTTTAAATTGATTCTGAGATTACTGTCTAAATCTATGAAAATTTCGGCCTAACAGTACATAATTTTCAGTTAAATTATTTGGTACAAACATCTCGACAAGCGAATTGATTTGCTAATAGGATATGCGGATAAAGCATTTATCCAACTATCGCAAAGTGAACAAAATAAATCAAGAAGCGACGTACAAGAGTATATGGTTATTTATTTTTGTACAGAGGTTTATATTTTCAAGTTGATATCGACGTGTGAACAAATCATAGTTGAATGTGTTTCGATTGTTTGGTTAAAAAAATCATGGAATACCATTGCAATATAGATTCAAAAATGGGTAATGATAAATTAACATTGTTTCGTTTTTGTTTGTTAATCATTATTCAACTAAGAAGCGCAGCTCTAGAATTGTATTATATGTTCTTAATGTTATAAAAGAGAAATTGTGGTGTATTGTTTTGCCTTTCTTACATACAGCAAAGAATCAACGAATCGGGGAATTTTTATATATGAAAATAGTTTTTGGATCGGACGATAACACAGGATTCTTTTTATTTTAGAAAAACGCACAGTACTCACAGAATAATAAAAATAACTAACTTTGCCATTCTAAAGCGATCTGAGTCAGAATTGGTTTGTGGATTGATGTAACATTCAAGTGATCACTAAAATACTTTTTATTCCGTCAAAATACATAGTCCTAGTGGGATTTCATAATAATATAAATTTAATGTTATTAAAATTTATAAGTATTTCTAATGGAGATTTCATAGTAATTAAAAGTTGGGTTTATTAAACTTTATACAAGTTAATAGTGAAACCGAAGACCGAGAAACCAATGTATCGAATGACCGATATAGAGTAGAATCGGTGCCGGAGCTGAGAGTCGGAATAGAGAAAATGTACTTGGATAGGACGTAACATAGACAACAGCATTAAAATAAAAAGGAAAATCGTATTCAAAATCGGGAACAGGACAAGGATCGGACAGTCGAACGAACGAAAGAAGAGACAGTGGAAAAAAAATTTAAATTGAAAAGGAGACCGCGATCGAGATCATTATTGAAAACGCGATAGTTTGATATAAAAAGTGCAGGAATCTAACCTACGTCCAGGCAGAGTTGCAGCAAATAGCTCGTATATTTTAAAAATTGAAAAATCCAAGAAAAATGTTTCAATTTCATCCCCGAAAAATATCGGTATGTTCATGTCAAGTGTTTATGACTCCCCTTAAAAATTGTTCGCCTATCAGAATATTGTGTGTGCTAAGGAAGTGTCAGGTCGGTTATCCTGATCTAATTTACTGGGCTTATACCGTATGGCTCCTCATGATTAATGGAATCAAGGAGTTAGTGAACAACAGTGAGAAATACTAAACGTAGGAAATAAGGTCTTGTTTGACGAATCCCATAATTACAGAGTTGCGAAGCATTAGATGACAAGACACTAAATATTTTTTCTTCGTCGATATTCTATGTTCAAAAACATATATCCGCCTAAGAATTCAGAATAAAGTCTTCGCGCGATTTCAGTAACAAAAAGTATCTTGTATATTATTTTTTCTGACTTTTGATTTTTCCTGAGTTACGTTTAGTTTTTAATATTACCTGTTACAGTACATTTTATTATGTTGTACGATTATAATAAGAAATATGTCTATTTTTTTTTCTACGTATTAATTAAGACTTTTTAAACGTAAACAAAAATTAACTTAAGTAGTAAAAGTGTGTGAAATTGATAAAATGATGGTAATTCAACTTTTAATGTATTATATATGTGTTTACCGTAAGATCATTTGTTATCATTACATTAATTACGTCGAAATAAACTTGTAGCGTAGTGATCTATTTGTTTTTTTTCAATTCGTCAAAATTTTTGTCATAATATGTTTCCTTGGAAAGTGTTAATAAAGCATATCCAACTATTATTATATTCTATACTATCAAACCGGCAATTCTTTGATTAATTTATGTCTCGGCGATCCCGCAAACGATGCTTATGATTTCGATCAAAAATATTTTGATAAAGGTTTACTTTTTAAGTTTGCCTATATAGATGTCTTTCCTGGAAAAAGCCGATTATACACAAAAAAAAATTTGAACGTTTCTTTATAATACCATCTCGTACGATTTTGGAATTAATGCATTTCTACTACGATTTTTTCTTAACAACTAATAGCACTACATGATATTAACTACAGATAGAACTATGTAAACGAAATGCATAGGCAAATTCTACAATATTGTTAGAAATGAACCATTGCAACTTTTTAAAGTTATCACAAATTCGAAAGACGCCGAACTACCTCGGTTGCCCAGGTACTTATGTTTGTAATACATAACCTGTGGATAACAAGCATTATTTAAAATTTATTAATTAATATTGTTTAATTAAAACGAATACATACAGAAGTATGTGTCTGTAGTTTATACTGATCAAAGGGCATTTCATAATTCACCTTTCATCCGGCGATGCTAATGGGATTTAATATTTTTGTTAAGCAAATTTTTGTGACGATAGATTTTTGTAGAAGGCCTAGGTGCGTTATTCTTTTGAAAAAGTGGTTTAATGTATTTCTAAGAAGACGGTATCCAAGTAAACGACAAAGACCTGTCAACCATGTTGAATAGTAGTTCAATCTTACGACATCGTAAACAGCAGCACTAATAAAATTTTATTCGAACATCAAATAAAGGCTTAACTCTCCATTGGAAAGAGTGATGTACAATGAAATAATTCTGTGCTATCGAGACACAATGTAGATGTTAGGATTCAGTAAAATATAATATATTCATTACTAAAGTGATAGACAGATTATTTGAAGATATTATTACCTTCTAAAAATCTATCACATTTATAAAGTAGTAATAAAGATTTGCAATTACATCGAAAATACTTTAAATAATGCGGATCCATTAGATTACTTAGGTGTCTCTGAGTTCAAAATGAACATTTTTGAATTCTAGTCTGCTTTTTAAAGTTGCATTACTTTGAAAAATTAGAAAAAAACAGATGTCAGTGTATTTTTTTTCGACATGTGACGAAAGTTGTGTGAGGCGATGTAGCAAAATCAAGTCAGTAAGTTCTGAAGTTATCCAAGTGGTATGCAAAAGACGTATACTATTCTCGCTCTACTGTGCAATGGGTTGTGACAGTCCAGTGCAAATGCGTAGTATTCAATTAGTCGTTTAATGTATTTAAACGATCAAAATGTGTTTTAAACATAACAATTATTGAGTCCTAACAAATGTGTATTTATATATTACATGTATTTACCAGCTTTCCGCTTGTGCCTTCGCCCGCGTAAACATGGAACGTATTCCTTCATCTTTTCTATTGACCAATCCTACTATCAGTCCTAATCGCGTTCTCGCTTTTACTCTGGACTCCGTACTGTTCCTGATTTCAATCCCAGGTCACACTTTTATTTCTAATCTCTGTCCCACACTCAACTTCCGCCCCGGTGTCGGTTCTCGATTCTGTCCTCCGTCCCGCTTTTCATTTTGATACTGCTACTGGTCACGGTAATGGTAGTAGTTCGGTTCTATAATACAAATACGCGCATTAAGTCGAAAACTCCTACTGAGATCCGGAACATTCCTACTGAGTAGGTCCCCCCTTTCCCTACATACTTCTTTAATATTTCTTTTCAACTGCTATTAAGTAGTAATCGTTATTAAAATTGGCGAGATTTTTTCGGAATATTAGATTTTCTTTCGAGTTACAACAGGTCTTTCTCCCGTTTCTGCATGCACTCCTAGCATCATGTTGAAATTTATTCACGTCATTAGGCTGAATTATGCCGGACGATCATCTAAAATAATTATTCTTCTATCCTGCGTTCTTGTATCCTATATTCTTTTCTGTACCTCTATCAACATATATATATATATATATATATATATATATATATATATATATATATATATATATATATATACAAAATTTTATGATGCTTGGTTGAGTAATTAAGACATGGAAGCGTAACAAACAAACCAATAAACAAAGTCATTTTCGTTTTTATAAGATTATTTAGGATATACTCGAATTTCTGAAGATTGATATTTTATAATTTTAATTCTTTATATTTGTGGTCCGTAGTAAAAAGCTAGTTCTCTTGGTAAATAATAAGTTAATACTTAATATATAGGGTCTAACTGTTCTTATCTACACCCTATCAACTAAATGATACTTAGTTGTGTAGCGGATCTTACCTACAATTCGAAAGTCACTAGTTGAAAAGTAATTTCAGTGCATAAACTGCACCATTATCGTTATTTTCCAAATGCGAAATTTGACTTTATCAGTTTTAAGGGCGGTCGCAATGAATCCCAGTCGCTACTGAAATTATCGATAATAATAATTGCGTCATTTTGAATATTAAAAAATTTTAAAACATAGCAATCGGCCAAATTTCCATAGTCAATATCGATATTTAGATAAATCGATTTTCGATACCTTATTTCAATAGTTGGTCTACTAAAGTAAGTTGTGAATCAAATTATTACTTTTTAAACAACCCAAAAATTCATTCATCTGGGTACTTCGATTTTTTTATTAATCGAGTCCGATATTTCGATACGATATAGGTATGACGGTGCATTTCGAATCACACCAAATAAAAGTTAACACATTCCGATCGAAATCGATTTTATTTCATCGCTCCTTCCCTCCGTCGTTTACGTGTCAAAATCGACGGTTAAACGCGGGCCGAAGCGAATTAATACCACGTCCGTGAGCATTTCTTTGTGGCGGTCCAATAAAAGCGCTAATATTGAAAAATAATTGTAGGCGAGCGGCGCGCGCCGGCGCCCCGCCGTGTTATTATGGAAATTGTCCGGCGGGCGCGCAGGTCACCGCCTTTTGTTTCATTGTTAGGGCGTCATGTGAGTGAGCCGCTATGAAAATTAGCCTCGCCCCGTCCACCTGCACACGTGATTTACTATCCGTTGTCGCTTTTGTCTGCTGCCGATTAAACGATTTTTTTTCGCGTTTTCTTTTGTCGACGTTATTGCTGTTACATTATTATGAACAACTTTTGTTTTTGCGGCGGTTTTTTTTTTAATTTCGAAATGATTTATCCGAAAGTAATGATGGAATGAATTGTACCTCTGATGATCCAGAGAATTGGGACTTGACTTTCGGTAATCGCAAATCATTATTTTATTGCGATTTGTTTATAAACATAATAATAAGATAAACAAATAACTCCCTTATTTAAAAATAAAAGTATAGGGATCCATTTGTTTATCTTGAAAAACGTGGTCGTGGTTCTTAACATTATTTGTGCATTTTGATTAGTTCTAATATTTTAAATTCTGGTAAATATTGTTTCTGTACACGGAGAGGACGGCTATAGTTAAATTTATTAAAGTCAATATGTTTTCTTTTCTTATTCTCTTATTATTTTTTTTAGGTTCCGTATCTCTAAAAGCAAAAGAAACTTGATAAGATCACTTTGTTTTGTGTTTGTGCGTTTGTCCGTTTGTCCATCTATTTTGTCAAGACCCTTTTTCTCTCTTAGAGGTATTAAATTAAAATTAACATTAATTGTTTATTTTGCAAGCACTTGAAACTGTTAAAAAATCAAGCTTCTGAATCAACGTCATAAAAATTATGGCCAAAATAAGATAATTAATGCATAATATTTTGGAATTAGCAAAACCTATAGAGTACTTCTCGTTGACTTAGAATCATGAAATTTGGCAAGAAGAAAGTTCACACAGCATAAGTAAATGAACAAATCTGAAACTCGATAATTTGTAGTTATATTCTATGAGTTTTTTTTTACAAGTTTACACGTCTCGCATTATATAGACCGTGATGCAGACCAATATATAGGAGACCATTTTGTAACTTGCGCTATGAAAATTTAAGACATTGGAAAATTCCGACATACAAACGCAGGGAGAATCATATCTGTGAAACTCCTCATCGCAGCATTGGAAGATGTCTTCAAGTTTTAAATTCCAAAGGATATGGCGTCAACGTAAATAGCGAATACATTACTCACCTTCGATACATTGACGACATAGTCGTAATTGTGGAATCGCTAAATGACTCAGGCGTCAGGCTCAGAGACTTCAATAGAGTTTCTGAAGAAGTGTATTTAAACATGATTATGAACAACACGAAAATTTTGTTGAATTCTGATGTTGTATCCATGCTGATATGGTGGAGAAATCTTGAACTGAATTTTTTTTTAATACATTTAGATGATATATACAGATTGTCCGATTAGGCAGATTTAACTTTAATAAAAGATTACACTAACTATTCATCTAGACTGAATAGAAGAGTAACTTCGATGACAATTGAGGGACTTGCTAGGTATTTTCAAATCAAATATATACAGTGCCTAAAGTATTTGAACAATGTGCGTTGCTAAAGATGATATATGTATACTAGACGTAGTCCTTTAGTACTGGTCTTATAAGTAAGCTCGGGTTAATCGACGTGCGATAAAAGATTATATTCGGGGTTTCTCTGAGAGATAAAATCCAAAATGAGGTAACCCACAAAAGAACCGGACCGATCGCCATAATTTACAAAATCAATAAATTAAAGTGGTAATTGTCAGGCCACGTAGTTGGTAGCATCGAAGACGAAAAGAAGAAGAAAGAGTTTTGAGTAACGGTAACGGAGTCAATGCAGCAGTGTTGTATACATTCCATTGGGCTGATTTACGACTTGCTCAGTTAGGGCCACCGTTGGTTGCAGGTGTCCCAGGATCGTACGTCGTGGAAATCTAGTGCGAAGAATTGTCCAGCACTGGATGTTAAATGACAAAAACGACTAGGCTCTATATGTAGTAGTACCATGCTTTTGCCAAATTGGCTGCAAAACGATAATGGACCGGTTTGATCAGTGAGATATCACACTCTGACACAATACAAATGTGACGTAGTAGTTTCCGCTGTTGTATTCGTTCAGTTAGTCATATATCCTATGGTACACTTTCCTACCATCACCCCACTCTTCGCACCATCAAATATCCTATTTCTACCTAAAAAGCCAGTAAGTGACTTCTTTGGGGTTGCGAGTATCCATGGACGGCGGTGACACATTGGTGACTCGCATGCTCGTTTTCCCCTGAAAAATGTATAAAAGGTTTTATAAGACTTCAATATTAAGGATACGATGGTAATTTGTTCGATATATTGATTTATATTGAAACCGTTAATAAAAGAATCAAGGTAATAAGCCTGCTGATGACTGTGTTCACAAAAAATATTAGTGATAAATGTCCTTGAGATATATAATGTGCTAATAAACTTATTTGAACTAATTATATAGATCTATTTGAATACTTATTTCATGTTATTTAAATAAGATTTTCTATTTGGGTTCAATCAGTGCATGTCGTATGCATTTAAATTGGAAACATATTTCATGAGACATATCGTCAGATCAAACGGAAACTGAGATTAATCAATGTAGTGTTTCCCAGCAAACTGGCTAGATACGAAATGCTAAAAAATATTTTTTATGACTGCATATCCAAACACTTTATTTTACTGAACTGACCAGCAACCGATACCAATGAAACTGGACTATTTGAATCAAATAACAATAATAATTTGCCGACACGTAAAGAATCACTGCCCAATGAACTGAATGTCGCATTTAAATAACGCACGTATGAAGTAACACTACGGAACTACATCACAAACTTCGCCCGAATGGCCGGGAATGCATTAAAATGGTGGATATCGCTCGCACTGAAAATAAAAGAGTCCAATAAAACTCAGCCAGAGCAACAGCCGTCGGCGCTCGCGAGCATCGATCTGCGTTTTATTCCCCGGGCGTCGGCGACGGCGTGCACTCTGTCCGCACTTTGTACTCGAGGCAGCCACCTTATGGAAATCGTTTTCGGTACTCCGTTAAGAGTGATTTTTGAGGTACTAAAAGAAACTTTATACAGTAAGTCATTTAAATTAAGCCTTTCGCTATAACATTTTGTGCGTAAAATAATAATGCCCATTAATGGTAATTTTGTGGATGAAAACGTATTTTCTATGACAATAGACGTGTCTAACACAACCACGTAACATAACGTTTCTGTCTTATAAGGCAAATTCTGAATTCACCCTACTCTAAAAGAAGATATATTTTAAATTCGGTAGAGTAAATTTATATCGGTGTAATTTTTGGTTTTCGACAATTTTAGATTTCAATTTGAAATGTGCATTAACGGAAAAAAGTGTTTTGCTATTTTTGAAATTATGCACTTAATTAAATGATATTTATACTTAAACCATCAGAAAAGAAAGTTAAGAAAGATCTTCCTCATAAAAGCACGAACAATGGGATAGAAAAATTCTTGATAGTGACCCCGGGATCGATTAAAGATCCCGTACAAAAAAATGAATCCTTGTACGAGTGAAAAGAGGTTTATGAGTTTGCTTGAAGACAGATATAAATTGATGAGGTTAAGGGTAAAGTTTTCAAAAGGACTCTGAAAAATAAACCATTAAATAAATTATGGTATCTCACTATAAACAGGAACGCTAGCAAATCTGAGTAAATTGTACTGCATCTGGTGGATCAAATATCGATCTGCTTAAGAAAAAGTACAATTTTGCTTCCAGGACCTATGAGAAGGCGATAGACTTATCTAAGTCCGAGCATATTGGCAGGATTGGTGAAAGACTGATGCGTTACCCTTTAGGGTCTTACGCTTTTTGATCTATTGCCAAAGCTATCCTAGGCAATTTTTGTCAATCCTACCTTTTCATAGGGAGAATAGAACTCTGATATATACCGAAAAAGAGAAAATGGATCTACTAGGCACTGTTTTCGCGTTAAACTCAATACTGGGCGATGGCGGCATTGAACCACAGCCCATTGTCTGATACGGAAATTTTATCGCAGATATCTGTTTTACACAAATATGCGTACGTAAAGCATTTTTTTTTCTTTATATCCATGAGTTGAGTGGTCCTGATGGCAAACTGTCCATTAAGCTTAAATTATATTGTCCTGGGTTGGCATAGGTCTTCACGTGCCCGTTTTGTCACTCATACTCCCACGGCATAGTTTCGGGATCCATCATCAACTGCCACTTTCTGGGCTTCTTAGTTTGGATGTAGCAAAGATATGGTCTGACATAAGGTGCTTCTTTTTAAACTTTCTTCGTACAGATTTTCTGAAAAATTATGTAACTGGATTGAATTTTTTCTCATAGGACGAAATATAGGGTTGCAATTGAATGCCCGTGTCCGTCACGGCTGTGTAATGTCCCCTTGGCTGTTCGTCCTGTATGTCGATGATTTAGTAAATATCAGTAACTTTCGTTTCTATTTGGATCACACTGCTGTGCGTGAAATAAACTTCGTCCACTTTTATTTCTCAGGATCGTGTTAATGAGTTTCGAAACGAAATTTTGTCTGAAATCGAGACCGCTTTAAAGAAAATTTTAGAACGGGGCAAACTTAACCTCGTTAAATTTAAACCCCAAAAAGCACAACTTTGCGCGTATACCTCTGAAAAGTTTCTGTACTTCCGTTCTCCTCTCTTCAGATACACTCCCTTTATTGTCACACCAAGTATCGGGATCCTTGGTGTTGTGTCAAGCAACGTTCAGTTTCGTGATCATCTAGATAGCGAAGTGAAACTATCTTCTATAAAGCTTGGGGTGCTCTATATAACACGACTGTACTTCAAGTCGGATCATAACTTCCTATTCTATGACAGGTTCGACTTCATCTAAAATACTGTTTTCTGACTTTACTACTATATACTACTGACCCGTTGGCTTTATAAAGAAATGTAGTATATTTGTGCATGATCTATCGTGTATATTATAGGGAGTGCTCTGACGAGCTATTCAACCTTGTTCTTGTTGCTGATTTTCGTTATCGATCCGCACGTAGGAAACACCATCAGTATTGCTATCGGAATAATTATGGTACCGATAGCAACCTTGATCTCCAAGATTGGCATTAGTATTGGGGTCGATATTGAGGTCAAAATCGGAATCAGGATTAAAAACAGTAGGGAACTGAAAGGGGTTTAGATCTGCGATGAATTCAATAGGAGTTTACCGAGATTAAGATCAAGAAGATCGGAATTGGGATAAATAGGCTAGGGTTGGAAACAAAATCGTGATTGGAATTGAAAACAAATAGGGTTCAGAACATCTATGAAGTTACGTTATTTATTCTTAAATCGTTAATATTTACTATTTAATAATATGTCCATATATATAAAATTCAAAATATGTTTATTACGTATTTGTAATTATATTAATATTAGTATGAAAACATCATATAATTTATTAGTTACACGAAAAAAAAAAACATAACGCATAATTATGATTTGTACATAATCATATTAAACCTTTAATTTTAGTATACCACAACATGGAACAATCATTCGGTATCCGTCGCAATCCAACATAATCATATTTACAGAAGATAACTAAGAGCAAATTACCGGCAGTGACGTAAAACACTTTAAAGCGTCGTGATTAAGGTGGACTTTTAATTAAATTTCGGTCACGTTCCCGTTGTAAAGCTCATTCGTAACAAGGCGCCCTTCAATCTCCCGTTACCTTAGCAAATGAAACTTCAACGAATTTACATGAAAATTGTTTTTTATATATGAGGCAGAAGGTCGTTGGTCTCGGGCACACAACATTCATTATACGTGTTCCGCGGCGCTGGCTTTTGATATTTTAATAATGCTATAATTACGTTGTTTCCGGCAAATACACAATTCGATATAGGGAATGTGCTCAATTAAGGTCATGTAATTTTATCTTGAATTTTATTTTATTTTGTTTTTGTACTCATTATTTAAGGTGCCTCATCATGTCTATATGTTTTTGGGACTGCAGTGAAAAATATCTGATTACCCATAGATATGCAACGAACAATTTTATTTTTGAGATAACTGAACTGGGTCTAAAGATCTATCTCACTGCTATTTTGTTGCTATATGTAACCATGAGTTAGCACCAGTTCTTACTTGTTTGTTTCGGCTTTCGATTTTTTCTTTTTAGTGTAGTCTTATTTTTATAGAAACAGGATCAGTGTATTCGGTCCCAGTAAAAATCGTTTAGATCTAATGATCTGAGCTTAAATAATTTTACTATAACCTGGCATAGTGAATTAAATAATTTTATACATATTAATCTGTTCTATCAATTTTGATTGAAAATAATACCAGACAATGCAAAATGTATTGCGAAAAACACTTTTTAACAAAGAGACGCTGGCTGGTATTTTTTTTTTATATATATTATATGTAATAAATTCTGTTATTTACAAAAAATATCTGAATATTTCAAATTTAACTTTATTTTTCTTTATTTTTTTTAGGAGTAAATTTATAACATTCTATCTACTTAAAAAATGGAACCACAACGAGAATATTTTCATGTTTGAATGAATGCATTTCATGCATGTATTTTATACTATTGTTGTCGAAAAAACCAGAAGAATCATTTAAAAGACTTCAAATGGCATTTTAAGACCAAAGCTCTTTTAAAGCGACTGTTTTCCACTGCTTCAAAAAATTTAAGTCTGATTAAGTAAATTTTGGGGGACAAAGAAAAAGATGTGGTTACCGTTCAAGAGAATATATGAATTACCCACGAAAAGATAACTCACATTGCAGAGTGGATTGTTCATGAATTTCTATTAGTGCATCTTTGAATAAAGAGGACTAGTTTTACGCTATACAATACACTAAAAAAACTTCGGTTAAAATAACACAATAAGCGATTTTTTAAGGCCAATGTAAGATCTATTAATAAGTACATTATTTTTATTAAGTAAGTCAATACTTATTACAATATTCCTTTAACAATTTAAAGTAAAATGATTTGTCAATATAAATTTTAATCATTTTATATGCTTGATATATGCTATTAAGTAATTTTAATACTTTTAACAAAACTGCTTTTGTACTCCTAACAAATTTGTGTTCACGTAGTTTACTAAATTACTTTCGTAAAATACAAAAGTCAATTTAATATACTGTTCTCACGATGTTCGTATGTTAAGATGTAAAGAATAAATAGTACACTTTAATCTCAGCCATAAGGCTAACAAAACCGGCCTGGTTGCTGGCACACCTATAACGCAGTTTTTGTGGGGGCCATCTATTGAACAATATAAAAAATAAATTTGTTAACAACAAAGTATTTTTATAACTAAATAACCTTATGTAGAAGTAATACAAATGTTTCTTAATATTATCAAGAAAAGGTATTCTTTTTGTTGAAAGGGTATTTGTATTCTACGAAATATCGTTGTTAAAGTAAGCTTTATTTATGTTTCTTTTAACTAAAATTATATTTTAATTTATAAGATATAGTTAAGTAATTTTATTCAAAGGCAATTGTCATCATAAAAGAATTTTTCGTTCATATTATGACATACCGATGTTATTTTTACACAAGATTATTTATTGTAAATTTAATATTTTTTGCACGAATATTTTTAAAATACTATTAATAAATTAATTTTGAAATTAGAATGGCTTAAACCCTTTATAATTACTTAAAAATAATATGAAAGTAATTTTTAAAACAAAATATAACGTTTTTCATTATCCTTTTATGTTAAACTTACAATATAATCTTATTTATTTCACATAAGATTTTAACTTGTCACATGATATTATGTACGCATATTTTATATAATACGTTACATTAAAGCAAGGATGTCTTCAGTTTATTTTAACGTAATTTATAGTTAAAAATGAAAAAATGTTGGTAAAATGAATGCAACAAAAGTGTAGACTTTAACATGTCTTTTACTTAATTTTACATTTCATATTAGTTATTATTACGAAATACTATTTGTTACGTTTATTATGAGAACTGTTGTGTACATTTGTGTACTTTACAAAATATAAATCTTAAATTGAAAAAAGTTACTAATATGCACTACTAAAAATATTTTGTTGGTTTTATCAACAATTCATTGAAATTCATTATATTCAAATGCAACCATATTTTTACATTTAATGTAATATACGAAATTGTAATTTGAAGTCAAGTTCTCTCGTAAAATTAACAAGAAATCTTCAACAAAAACGGTTTTGTTGAAACAACATCAATTTTTTTTAGTATACAGTTTAATATAGATTCAGAAGCGAGGTCGGTGAAATTGTAATGTGGCGTGATAGCTAAATGTAAAATAGGCCCGTCTTACGCGTTTACAATATCGTTACGGGCGATAAATCATGAATTTATTAGTCTGATCTAGGAAAGAAACTCAAGTCTTCTTCGAGACTGCTAAAAACTGCACCGAAGTCTATTAAAGTGAAGAGAGCGAGAGGTCCGGGAAAACCGTTGATAGCAATTTTTTTTTCTTTGACGAATTATCTGTTGCCAGCATCCTTACAACATCAAAGTGTCGATAATGAATACGATATGTTCATTAAAATGTCTTTCATAACTTTTTTACCGCTGTGAGCAGTAAGCGACCAAAAAACGGCTGCCATGGGTTACTATACCATGACGACAACACATTCGTGCATACGACGCTCAAGATAAAGGATTTTCTATACAGTACACATTTCATACTTACAGATCGATTTATCTACGGCCCTAATTTGGCGCTGATTTCCTTAAAATATAAACTTGAATTAATAAAACAGCTTATGAGCCAACTTTCAATCAATACATTTCCGTATGATACGACAGCGGGACCTTTGAGAAAATAATGTTTATCTTTTTAAAAGAATAGCAATGCATTGACAACTCTTTCAGTGTTAGGGAAATTTGTTTACGGCAAGGGTTACTAGTTATTGGGTGACCAATATGCTAGGTTTCCCGCCTATAATAAAAATAAATTTTCCGTCGCCTTTTTCTGTGTTCATCAAAATTGTTAATAATCATAGGTAAGTAATTTTCATAATTAATGCATTTTTTTCATGTAACAAGACATATAGTTATAACCACATGTTAGTTTTCGTTTTTCATGTGTATTTAGTAGTATTTGACTTTATAAAATTGTGTATATAATCAACTGATATGTCTGTAACCCATGTTCCATTTCTTTTTTTTATTTGAATTCATTATCGTTTGAATAGTTACGTAATCTTATTATCAAAGCAAACCGTATGAATTTTCTATAGATCAAAGCTTTTCATTGCTTTTCAATATTGTGATACCGAATGTTTACCGAATGCGATCTCGAAAGATTTTCATAATTTGGTTTTATAATTCGGAATTTGGGTGAATTTAGTATCAAAAAACAGGTTTCACGTTTAGCAAAAGATTATTAGATTATTATACATTAGCGACCCACCCCGGCTTCGCACGGGTGCAATGTATATACTGATATGGGGCAGTGTGGAGTGATTAATAATATTATAATTAGTCTTTACTACAGGATATGTTTGTATACAATATTTACAGCTGATTTTTCATGAGACAGTACAAACATGTTTTCTGTGGAGGTTATTCCCGAAAGCGCGACATATAACTGGATGTGTGAGAAACACTTAACGCTCAAATCTAAGCCTGCAACGTTGAATGTTTGACCCTGTAACTTATTAATGGTCATTGCAAAAGATGGCGATACCGGAAATTGCAGGGGCTTAAACTGAAAAGGTAAATCCGATAATATTAGAGGAATCCGGGGAATTAAGACATCTCCACTACTACATCCGGTAACTGTTGTGCACTCTATTATGAAAGTTTTAAGGGATTTTATCGATAATCGCGCACGGTTATATAATTTAAGCGGATTAAGCTTCCTTAATAAAATAACAGGGCAACCTACTTTCAACACCAGTTTATGTGGAGAGAGTCCAGACGGGTTCAAAGAATTAAGAAATTCTGTGGGAAATTGAACAGTCTCTTTGATATCGGCTACAGTGTCGACCGAGTAGTATATTATCGTCGGTGCATCAATCTTTCGAAGAATCTTCTGCTTCTTAAATCACTTTATTTTAAGTCTAAAATATCCATTTTAAGAAATGCTGTAAATGGGTTATTTTGATCTACATGAAATATACCACGTATGTAATGTATTTAATTGAATAAGGTATAATACTGTATTGTATAAAATAGCTTGAAAAATAATCCATTTTTTTTTTGATATGTAAAAGATAAGAATGGTTACTGTGGGTTATCCTTAGGAGATAAATATATAGCATCGCGGACTTTTTTATCAATACTTTTAAGATATACAATTCCGTGATACAATAATTTGATCTATCTCTTAAGGTTTAGCCAGCGTCTGCAATTTAAGCGCACAAAAATATGTTTGTTACGACATCACATTACAAATCTTTGAATTTTTGGGCTTTTCTATACTATAATATGAATGTACTATGTATATCAAGCTTCCTCTTGAATCATTCTATCTATTGATGAAAACTGCATTAAAATCTGTTGAGTGGCTTAAAAGATCTAAGCGAACAGACAACGGAAGCGACTTCATTTTATACTATGTAAAGATGAGGATTTGTAAAAATTGAATCGTAAATTGAGACTTTAATATGCTCCTTTACGAATGTGTAATACGCACAATACAATAAGTGAAAATATAATGAAATTAGTGTGCAAAGCCACAGAAAATTACTCCGTGTGTGGAATTGTACGGGAATGTTTATTTAGCCATAAGTCTGACCGTCTGTAGCGACGACCCCAGAGATAGATCTCACTAGTAGAGACCTCAGGTTATAGCTTTAACATTATCAATACCATAGATTTATGACGATCTATCATTATGCCTAAGTAAGTCGGGGATTGTTCAAAATTATTAGCCCATAATACGAACTATTATTACCCCATAATAATAATATGAATACTAACATCAAATAAACTATTATTTTATCTTATTCACGATTTTATATTTGATTGAACAAAAGGAGCATATAAGTAAAATATTTTATTATGGCTATAATTAATTGTGTGTTTATCTAGTAAATTAAGAAGTAAATGTAAATTTCTTTATTTGACTTCTATTATAATGCATTATTACCGTTTTACATTGTTCATTAAAACTAATAATTAAACTTTATTACTTAGATTATATAGTGCATATAAGTTTGTGATGCCAAACAAAGGCTTAACTCATCATAAAAACTGAATTTTTGTTAACTAAATTGTTACAGTGGGTTGTACGAAAATTAAAAACATAATTCATAAAAGTAATCAATCACATTTGGCAGATTTACGTACATTCGATACATTGCCTGTCAAATCTTACGGATTATTTTCATGAAGTATCTTTAAAATTGGTACAATCCGCCGTTACGTGTTCTTTGTCAAAACCATTTAACGAAAATATAAATAATAATGTTACTACTACTACCACTGTAATAATCTGTGTACAAAAAAAATGGATGGTCAAAATGTATGTACGCGCATCACTTCCGAACGACTGCACTAAATTGGATAATTCTTTTTTTTTGTTATATTTCTTATTATTAGGACAACGTTTGTATGAAAGAAAATAACCCTTTCTATCTGTCTGTCTATCTGTTTGTCCCTGGACAAAACATATATACCATTATTATTTACCCTGGTATATAATAATGGTATATATTTATAATAATGGCTGAACAGATCATGATGCGACTTCCTGTAGAAAACAAAGGAGCTTACTGAGCTACACTTAGGATACTACTCATCGCGATATTTTTTAGGGGTCATTCTTGACGCACCCTTCGAAATGAGATAATCTATTAGAACTGAAACAAAAGTGGAACCGGAATCGAGATCAGGAGCAAAAGCGGAATCAGGATTAAATCGAAACGACCCTTTCTATCTGTCTGTCTGTCTATTTATTCGGGGTATCTTCGGAATGGCTAAAATAAGATCATTTCACTGGGAGGTGGAAGAGTTTACTGGGCGTCATTTAGGTACTTTTTATCGCGATATTTTTAAGGTTCCTATTCGAAAAAAGAAACGCTTCAAAATGGGATAATTTATTGAAATTGAATTAAAAATGGTACCGCAATTGAAACCGAGAGCAAAAGCGCGATCGGGATCAGATCGAAATGAAATCAACGACGAGGAGTGATATCGGAATCAAGATGGACATTTTACTTTGATACTAATACCGGATTTAGCTCACATCGGAACTGTGCTGAATCGGAATTGAAAGCGGGACATAGAGCAGAATCGAGAATGAGGTCAGAATCATAATTAAAAGCGAGACTGGAGCCAAAATTGAGAACGAGATTAAGGTCGAAGACGAGTCTAGAGACAGAATCAGAATCAACTGTAACTAGGATAGGAGTCGAAAACGAGACCGGGATTGAAAATAACATCCATCGATACAAAAGAATAAAAATTAATTCTACATCCATGCTGGCGCAGATGCGGGCATTAATTATTCGACTAAGTCACCTGCAAAAAAGCGCAGAACAACGTCTGCCGCGTCAGCTTATGATAATAATAATCCTAATAACAATAATAATCCTAACGATGACGATGACGACAACGTTAACGATGAAAAGAACGATAACGATAAAGATAAAAAGTAAGATAATAATAATGGTGATTTTGATGGTGATGGTGATGGTAGTGATAGTGGTAATGATACTGTTAAAGGTAACGGTAACGGTAACGGTAACGATAATAATACTAATCATATTAATGATAATAATAATACCACACAAACAACTCTAAGCATATCGGAAGTAGAATATTTGACATAAACCCGTTCCTACTCCGTAAACCGACTTTATCGAGTACAGAAAAAAAATAGAGAAAACTAATAATACTTTTTACAATTATTGTAATTACAGTTAAAAATCTTATATTAAAAAGCTTAACAGTCTAACTTCAAAAGGAATACCACCTTGTTTATAATTAATTGTAAAATTGAGAAAATAAAAAAAGTTAACTATCGGCCTGTTCCCTTCATTTTAGTCATTTTTAAAATTAAGATTTCTATAATAATTTCTTCTACAATATCCCTGATATATTAACAAGATCCCTTAAAGTTTCCCTTAGTATTACTTACAGTTAATAGTTAAACAATGTGTCGAAGTTTATAATATAAACTTGCGCCTATTTCCCAGCAAGGTAGGCAGAGACTATACATTTCCACATCGTATGATATTTACATATCTCTCTTGCCTCACTGACGTCCGTTAATCTTTTACTGCATGTTTCGATCATCTGTGTCTCAACATGTATTACAATAATACGTACGTGTGCGCGTGCGATGCTGAAAATTCTTCCAGAACGCGGTAAAATCGCCGTCTTTCCACCGGAACTTGCAAGAAATTCCGAGAATCTCTTCGCATAAATCTTTAAGAGGTCTAATTACGAGACACTTTTCTTTCGTGGTTATGACGCCGTGCATCACGATGTTTTTGTGTAAAAATATTATCCGTGGCTGAATGAGTGTAATATATCAGGCGAGTGTCGTGCTTGAAATATTAAAGCTTATAAGGGACGTTAGTGAGATTCTAATAGTATAAAATTATTTTAAACGGCCTCGACCAATATAATTTTGATGTAAACTATAATGTCGTATCACAATAGGAGATATGTCATAATTGTTAATTCTATAACTTCTTGTTAATTAATGAAAATCAGAAATTTATTGTTTTTTGGAAAATCGAATTTGAATTACATTTCGGCATTTCGGAGTACTAAGAAGCTATTCTGTCTATTTCGTGGATGTTTTAATGTGTTTATGTTTGTGTGTATGTATGCTTGTGCTACGTATGTAAAATTCTTATAACTTTTGAACGGGTTGTCCGATCTAAATAGCATTAAAAAGAGTTTATATAGTTTAGATTTCCAAAAATTTAACTCTTTCAGCAGGTAGAGTTTCAATAATGTTGCAAATAAAGGATGTAATTTTTTTTAATAACTCTAAAACAATTGCCGTTTGATACCACTTTATTAAAAAAGCACTTTGAGTGCCTGAAACGGTTTCAAAATCAATTGGTTGGTTCGAAAAATATCATTGTCGAAAAAAAAAAGTACTTTCGAAATAACTGTTAATCTAGTTGTGAGAACGATTTTTAGATTTGTTCAAAAAGCGTCGTTATGTAAAATTTCCAAAAAAAATATTTAGAAATAATATTCAGATTTGTAGTCGGAACGATTTTCAGACTTAACTACGTCATATTTTTTATTGTTACAATTAAACACTGCTATATTTTGAAAGAAATAATTCAAGGTAATGCAATTTTCACAGTTACAAACAATAATATTTAACGTGTACTCGTTAATTATTAAAATTTGTAACTGTTCATTGTAAAACACTGAACTTAGATTAAGTCGTACACTTTTTGATTTTTCATTAGGTACTTCCTATGTCTAATTAACCTCACAATTTAGCGTTATCTAGTTGTACAACTGCGAATTATTTTCATCAAAATTTTTAATTAGCGCTATCCAGAAAATAAATACAAAACTTTTTCGTGTATTGTAACCAAGGCACGTAATATATCAAGACTTCATGAGTGCATATCGGAATAATAAAGGATACGTGTGAGGAAACCTTATAAAAAGTACAAGGATGTGCATGTGATAAGAAAGAGATGAAAATAATGATCAGAATTTTTACAAGGAAAAAACCCGAGACCGCGATCGACTTTCATTAATAACTTTTAAACGGTTGTGAGTTCAATAAGAAAATCAATAGAGATAGATAAATGGAAAATAAATGGAAATTTAGGATAAATGGAAAGTTATTTAATACAATTTATATTGATCCATTGCTTACGTTTCTCTAAAATGTGAAGACTCACCGACGCACAGATCAACGGACGGCGGTTCATATAATATTTCAATTAAATTTTTAGCGTGTGATCTAAATAATCTCGTAATTTTAGGTCTCTAATTATTTAAACATTAATAAAATATGGATTTAACGTCTAGTTAGTATAAGAACGATTTTATAAAGCGAATTTGCGATATGACCACATATCGAGACTAGAGCACTCTCAGACGATGCGCGTTGTGAGTCGTTCAATAACATTGAATTACACGTAAGTATAAGTTTTGAATAAAACAAAGTAAGGTGATATTATGTTATAATTTAGCGAAATTGTATATAAATGTACGACACTTTATTATAGATAGATGTCATCACATAAGTCCCTATTTCAAAAAACCTATTGAATTATATTTCATTTGTTTCATTTACTGTTATTTTTTTTAATCTCAATACGGGATGTGACTTATTGAACTCCAGTAATTTTAATATCTCCAGTAACATTCAGAAAATCAAGAAGAAGCTGATGTTGACAAAAACCATCAAAATCTAAAATCGTGTATCGGCCCTAGAACACTATAATATTACAAATTTAGATACAGATGTACATACACATTGACAAACACTTTACCGAAATTTGCGCCACAGAGTCGGATAAAATTATTTAACCTTACAACTAGGGTAAATATTTTGTCCACGTTGTGAAAAACATATGATCAATGTCATAAAATAAAACGTTATATTTGCTTATATTCGACAAAGTTATTAAATTGATAAGCTCAATGTCTAAGCCTCACTACTTCCCATATAGTAAGTATCAATGGAAACAATTACTACTTCCCCGTAATACATATCCTGCCTGACATTTCATATTAACGTCCTGAATGTTGTTTGCAGATTGCAAGATTAATTTAAATGCTTCCCAAAAAAAAATCTAGCAGAATGTTTCCGCACATATTTATATATGATATAATATAAAACGTAAGAATATAAATATTCACAAATGTACTAGAGCTTATAACTAATTTTAAAGTTAAACGTGTAATTTTAGGCCACGAGTAGTCAACTTTAAACTTTATAAAACATAAAGCCTTTTAAATCTCAACATTCCAAGGTGCTACTACAAAACAGTTCCGTCATCGCCGGTCTGCAACTGAGGCGAATAAGCTAGAGCGTTCACATCGTTCCGCTTAAACTAACGGATCTAATTCGGAATAGTGCTTTTAAATAGCAACTAATGCAGCAATATCGAAGTCTTAAACGTGAAGATCTTCACTATCGACTTTAAAATGTGCCGAAATTACAATTTTCGCGCCGTTCATGCGCCCGGTCGACCTTTTCAATGGCGACACTCGTCCGAGATCAAAAGCACTCGGCGCACACTCGCAGCCATATCTCAGAATCAGATTTATCTCGGCACATCCGAAGAGGGGGCTGCGACGCGAGATTCTATATGAGCAGCGGGAAGGCCGCCAGCGCTCGCAGCGGCGCGCGCGCCACTCGGGCCACTTACACTCGAAGGAAAATAAACTGGGCAAATACAGCGGGCCGCCGCGCGCGCCGGCTCGGGGAAAAATTATTCCGAGTGCAAAGTTTCAAATAGAACCCGGCACGAGGAAACGCATATTAGCACACGCACTGCTGCGCGCCTACTATTGCTCCCATTGTTTGCGCCCCTGGGATTTTATACGGAGTTTCCTCTTTTTTTTTTTTCATTTTAAAAGGATTCTTTGATATGAGTTCAAAATGGGTTCCGCTGTACGCGCCGCTTTCGTTTGTCGATAACCGATATGAATACAGTTTTGATAAGAGTTTCCGATAGATAAACGTCGCTTTTTGACTGTCTTGTACGTTAAAACGAGAACTTTCAGTATGTTTCATTCCCCAAAGGAAGGTTTTTTAGCGCAGTTTTTGTGTTTATTACTGTAGACTATCTGCGTCGGTTTTATTTAACTTTTATTTTGGTAATTAACAAATATTTTGTTGTGTGTTTAATACGCCAAAAAAATTGTCAAAAAAAAAGAAAAAAAATATATATATATATATATATATAATATACATATATATATATATATATATATATATATATATATATATATATATATATATAATAAATTTCAACTTGAATTTTAATATATATATATATATATATATATATATTCGTGTTATATAATAACTTTCAACTTGCAGTGGAAATTGAGTGATAGAATTTTTAATGCTGTTTTTGTTATAAAGTAGTTATTTCGCAAATCACTTATTTAGGACAGGAGGTTAGTTTGAAATTTAAGATAGCCAAGAACTCTTCGTTTTAACTTTTCTCGGACTCAACTTGCGAAGTTCAAAAGACAAGTCACGTCTTTCGTAATCGATGCTCGAAGTTTTTTTTCTGGATACTGTGCAAAGTGCAGCAGGTTATGTAATTTCGTATGACGTTTATTCAAAATTTCTGTAATCATGAACATTTTTATTTAATTAAAAAAAAATTAATCAAGTAATCTTTTTCTTCGAAGCCAACCCCATGGACGTTTACCATTATTAAACTCTCTTAGTGGGTAAAAGTCGACGACAATTATGTAACCCGCTGTTGTTGAATGGCAGGACAGCGAAAATGAACCGACAGCGAACTGCACGGGGAGGCTTAAAGACACCTCGATAATTGAGTTACGGCGGACGGCGGCGGATCTTGAACGTCGTTGTCTCTGAGCTGTGGCGCAGAAAACTCGCCTTCATTCCATGTTGCAAGTCGATGATTAGGGTCAGAATAATGGGTACTATCACATATATCAATTCTACGGCGTCCGGAACAAATGTTCTGCTATGCCGTGATACAAACGAAGTTATATTTATTATAATTAAAGTTTAATTCCGAAAAACACTTCGATACATACAGTCAGTGCTCGACAATGTCACATGTTTTACAAACATATAATCTGCTTTCATAAGAAATATTTTCTCAAGTAAAAATTGAAATTAATACTATTCCACCACAGCTACTTGATAAGAAAGCAAACAAACGGTTAAGTAGACTCATTTATTATTGCTCAACGTGTAGGTAGTTATAATTCCACCTACTGCACGATATAACGTTCCATCGCTTTCCCAATAAGAATATTTAATTAACAGTCCCTTAACGCTCAAAGCGTTGAATGTGAATTATTCGTTTGAAGCGGCCGCCCGCCCTGTCTTTTTATCACAGCTCCCGGCCGGGGCGCTCGCTGCTTATGCGCTGCCGCATTCCTGTGACCCTTCAGTCAAGTAATCGATTCGCGGACGACCTTATCGTTTATATTTTTAACGATGTCACCAAATAGTTACTTACTTATACGTCAACGGATTTCTATCAAAATTTCTGAATAATTGAATACAATTTTCTAGAAATACTTTTCTAGGAAATAAACTTTAAAGCGATAGAAGCGATAAAGAGAAAGAGAAATTGAACAAAAAGGCAAATATCGAGATTCTTTGAGAAATAAAATTTATACTCATAAACAGATATGCCGTAGAGCTTAAATGCGGGTTATACATAGAGAACCGACCTATATAACACGTATATATTACCTACACAAGTAGCAAATACAATTTCTTTATGTACGAATAGGAACAAATTCTTATAGACGTAGATCAGATCGTCGTGGCCCCCGCACTGCCCCCCTCTGGCCCCGTTCGGGTGGAGGGTGGTTATCCCCCGTAGTGCCCGATGTGGTAACAGCGGCCTACGACTTAACGAGCTTTACTACGCTAGAAGCGACTGGTTTAATTGGTCTTAAGTTACAAATTTATCCAAATTTGCCTGTGGCTACCGTTCGAAACCGTTACAATCTGGTGTCAGAACCATCGGTTAGAAACTCACGGGAGACCACAAACAAGTTACGCAAAAAGTCTACTTAATGTTTTGTTTAATAGGACTCAATCTAAAAAAAAAACTGTCAAAGAAATTACAAAAACTATATATAAAATAAAATAAGACATATAAATCAGATCGATTCATAAAATAAATACTGTCACTTCCATGATGCTGATTATACTATCGTTTTTAAGCCAGTAACCTGATGGTTTTCAAACAAAAACTGAACTTAACACAACTCCAATAATTTTATTTTTAGTATTATAATGAGCTACGATTAAAAAAAGAGTTAAAAGTTGCAAATATCTTGGGTTATATTTCGACTGTCATATGAAATGGAATTATCATACTGTAGACCTTGTAAAAAATCGAGTGTGAGTTCACACGCGATAGAAGTGAAACATAGTATTCTGGTTAATTTTCGAGAATGAGATGAATATACTATGGCGGTGGTAGAGAGAGAGAGAGAGAGAGAGAGAGTTCGATTTAATTAACAATTATTTCACTACTCAAAGTAGATAGAAATTATAAAAATTCAATATAAAATAATTTTTAAAAGTCTGCGATAATCACCACTTTCTTCCTTCCTGTCTTTGTATAAATTTCGTGTAGATTAAGAACATAGTATACAGCATGGCGTTTGGTTTCCATGCTCTGCAGAATCCGTGTACGGGCTCGTACACAACGGTAGAGTAGTGGGGACGTACACCGCCACAAACCATCGCATAAAGAGGAGACGTAGAATAGGGAAACTATATCAAAACACATTCTATCTCATTCTCTCAGCCTAAAACATATATACAGATTTATAGCTATCTCTTTTTCGTTACATATTTTCGTTCCATCAAATCGAATTCACACTGTCCCAAAAGAAGTTCCACTTGAAATTTTTTTAAACCATATGGAATATATCTGTGAAAATATATTGTGCCATAGAATATTATTCATTGACCCGGCATAGAGTTCACGCCTCGGGCCGTCGCCGACGAGGGCGGGCGCGCACGCGACGCTGAACGACTGTAGCTTGAGCATTAACAAGTAAACTTCACAAACATGTAATTTAGGATTTCAGTAAGCTCCGCCCGCCATGATCAGAAATAAAAGAATCGATTCCCTGTGTCGATCTCGATTCCGGTTCTAGTTCTGATTTAGATTAGTAATGGTTTTATACACTTATGTATTGTACTCGTATGTTATTCATGTATTTTCTTCGAAATAAAGGCGAGTGGATTTGCGCAAGTGAAACTTAACACAAAGTTTACACACAGATATGGTTATCATTTTGCAGTTATTAGCAACAATACAGCTATTCGTTTGGTTTGTTTTTGCGCGTTTTAATAAATAAATTAGCTCTTAGTTATGTCACAATGTGTTGACACTATCTTATTTTTTACCCCATAAACTATGCAATAATGAGAATTGGACCCAAAATAGATAAAATATTCAAATTGTAAATTCGATTTAAATAAAAATTAATTAATATTTTCGTGTCATGTTTTAAAATCATCCCATTGGTAAATCATTCACTCTTACAATCGTTTTGTTGCAGGTTTTGGACCTTAGATTTTAGGAATTTGCATATTTTTACATTTTTGTAAAATTGTAAAATATGAAAAATCAATAGATGGCATAGTTTTCAGGCGATGGTGAGCCAGTTTTCGAAGCAGAGCGTTCTGGATTCAATCATAACCATGGGCGAAATATATAGGCAGTATTGTCAACTACGAATAGCATACGCTTAGTGTTGCGCAGTGCACGCTAAGCCGTCGGTCGCGGATGTTATCAAGATTTTATTACGAGGGTCATTATCGGGCCCCGCCCCGCCCTAGATGAGCGGCGAAGGCTAAGACCCTATCTGCAATTAGAAGTTGAGGGAGTGTGTACTGAGCGATGAGGTGATCGACACACAGGACAACAATAGCGACATATTTTTTGACGTCACTTGATACCAAGGCATGTTTTTTTTGTTAAAGAAAGAAAAATAAAAGAAAAAATCATTGCAGTTGGAGTATTTTCATTGCGCGCTATCTACTCAGTTGCAGTTTACAACTTCATAAGATTGAGGTTTTAATTGAGGTTTGAGATAGTCAATAATTATACTTCGATGGCAGCAGGTGTGTGTGGCGGAAAGGTGACGAGGGCTGCCCTAGAAAATATTTTGCGGACCAAATCGGTGATACGATAGAGTAGAGTAGGACTAAATAAGAATCTAAACCTTATGAGTTTGCATGAAACGATTAATGGATGTGAGTGAAACAAGAGAGATACGCGAAAATCGTACTATGTGGAAATCTGTGGTCTCTGTCTTTGCTTACATGAAATAGGAGCGTTTATAAAAAGATTAAAAGGAAAATTATAGGAAAAATTAAAAGCTTTCTACTATTTAGAATTTTGCAGAGTTCTATTACTTAAAAAAATTAATTAAACCTCCTATTGTATTTTAATTTCGAGTTTACATATATATATATATATATATTGTATTATAATTTCGGGAATATAGAAGTAAAAATTGTGTTATCAAACATCAAAGCAATTATCGAATAAATGTACTAATATGTTCCTGATATGTGTGTTCAAAAAAAATTAAAACTTCAGTATTGTGGAAAATTAACTGTATCTTTGAAATTTAACTATGTAAATTATGATTTTAATCTTACTATTGACATTGTATTAATTTTCGATTGAACAATTTGTTAGCCATTTTTTTACGTAAATTAAATAACTTACCGCCTCTACATTATTTTCTGTGATTTAATATGTAGCAGGGTTCCAGAACTATGTAATAAAATGTGCGATATATAGTACGAAAACCGCCATAAGAAATTATGAAATTGAAATAAAAGCTGCATATTTAAATCAGTTAGGATCCTCTTCTAAAATACATCTGTAGATCAATTTAATAATAATTTGTAATTCAATAAATATCATACGTAGAAAGTCCTCGTATATTGTAATCATTTGAAATAGAGCCGGACAAAGTATGGAAGTGGTGTTCCGGGGTGAAAGGGTGAAGTGAGTGCGAAGACAGAGGACAGCCGAGAAGCGTATAAGGGCGTGAAACTATTCACACTCGCATTCTCGGGCTTCGCGGGGTGAATCCGGAGAATGAATCCAGAGGGTCAATCTGTTAGATTTTCGAAATGCATCGGGTCAGAGCGGGATCTTTGGTCTTGTATCCTTCGTTTCAGTGAAGGTGCATTGCCCTGGAATGTTATAATTATGGGTTGTATAGATAAATAAAAAGTTCTCTCTATACAATTATAAGCATGATAGAATCTATTCATGCAATAAACTCAGTATACCCAAATGTAACTGAGTATGTGTGTACATATAAGATAAGTTTGAAAAATGCTGGAGAGGGGATTATAGTAGAAAGGTAATATAAGAGAAACCGACGATTTCTAAATTTTTTTGTCTGTCCGCGCACATCTCTGATAATAATATAGGCATTTTAATGAGATTTTCACTGATAGACAAATTTTGAATAGGATGAGAATAAAGGCTTTATTTTATTTCGAATCAGATGCTAGGAACAAAGTTGTAGATAGTTAGCCTGAGAAGTTACGTTCTTATTGTGCGTTCAAAAAATAACGTTCAAAGGAAAAAAAAACCGGTCCGACATCGAAACCGAGTGTGGGACCGGAATTGAATCAAGAGCGTGACATTCGAAATCGGAAACGACACTGACACCAGAATTAAAAGCAGGAACGACATCAGGACTCACTGAAAAATCGTTGAACACAAAAGAAAAGGGACACATTAACGAAAGATTTACTTACAGCGTGTACCGACAACATTTAAGTAATCATATTATCTGTAAACAAATAAAAATATTTACCTGTAAAATATAAGAAACAACATATAACCGGTGTTATTATTTCTTTAGTAAAAGTTTATTACTCCTAGTGATCAAATGTCACTACTCTAGGTAGTCCCATATATCGTACTACCAGTTTATAGGCTCTGTCGATAACGGAAATTCAAACTCCCGAGCACAGCGACAACACAAGTATATGAGTGTAGTGATTTCCTATACATCTGCTCCTTTGGAAAGAAGCAGTTTTAAAGGACGAAGCACGTAAATGTTCACTTACTATTCATCGCTGAAGATACTTTTGTGATGTGGTAAAGGTTTGATTCCGTTTTCTTGTGTAAGATATCAACTTTATAGGATGACTTGGAAATATTTTTCAGAATTTTTTTGGTCCATCATTAATTCATCTGTTTTCTTTTTTATTAGTCTATTTATATTTATGTAAAAAATATTTACACAGATGTGACATTACAATTATTCATGTCTTATATTATAAGATTGCAAATACAATATTTCGGTGGTGATCCGATGATATGGATGTGAGGCTAGTTTATAAAAATGTTTATTTACCTGATGGAATAATCTTAACTCGAAGCAAAATAAAAGCTACAAATAAATATGTCGAAAACTTACCGATGAAAAATAATGCCTTTTGGAAAAAAAATAATGCTGGAAGATGAATAGAGTGAAGCTAAATATGGTTAATTATTCCAACTTATAGAAGTGGTTGCAGATGTAGATGACAGATTGAAAATAAATCTTCAATTTCTCTTATACAATTGTAGTGACATTTTATTACTGAAAACACATCGACTGTCATTAAAGAACTATTTTGAATTTTTTTTCTAATTCTGAGCTCGATGCGTAAAAGTAAACTATTATTTTAATTCTATCATTGTAACCAATTATATGAGCCTAATAGCAGACGATGAGCGCAGACGTCGCAAATACCCGCCGTTTTCCTTTGCATCAACGCTATAGATCTGAATTCAAATAAAAACCTTCGATTTCAACCTCTCAATCGACGTGTCCGCTCTTTTTCAATTCCTCCGGCGAGGGGACGGGCCGTCGGCCGCGGCCGCCCCCCGTCGCATTCCATCAGATCAAGGCGTAAAAGCCAATTTGTTGCCTGTAAAGTCGTATACGGGCGAAAGTTTTACGTGACAACGACTTTGAATGGTAAAATCATTTTAATGTGAATATTCATTCGTAGTAGGAAGAAGGATGAAATAATAGTAACAATTTAAAACATTTATTTATACAAAGAATTATATTTAAAACATTAATTTATACAAAGAATCTACTGCATACGTATTTATATACAATATACATACAATAACTTGCAATACATTTGCAAGCTATGCACTAATTCTCTAACAGACCGATCGTGGAGAGAGACGCAAGGCAAGCCGATTTAAGACGTTGTCACGTACGTAACAATCCCCAAGATCCATACACTGGGATCTCATCCAATTTTGCATTCAATCTACGACCGCGAGAATTGCTTCCTCCAAGATGACCCGCCACTTCCAGTCTCCATAAAGCGATGACCTAATCCCGTTTATTTGATTTGGGTTCCTGACTCCGGGCCCTCTTTAACGTTTTGCAAGGAATCACGCCGGGCGCGGTATTACTCTGCGGAATATACTACGAAATGAAAATATCTCTAGTTCCGTTTCCAGAATGATTTTGTACTATTTAAGTTGTTAGATCGTGATTGTTTATTTTCGTTTTCGAATCAGTCCTAAAAGTTGGCCCGTATAATTAAATATGAATGAATTGTTATTTTGATAAACGTTAGCAGTCGTTTCGTAATACCGAAACGTTTTAGACAGAATAAATTGTTTTGGGTTCGTTTCATTTAATGTTTAAACAACAAATTTAAATTACCATTTCAGAGGCCTAACTCACTTCGTCCGCAACTAAACGATATTCATATTTCCATCAAACAGGTCTATTGTTTAAATTTCTATTTATTTTATTTATATATTTGACTTAGTCTTGGGCGATTATTGGTATCGAAAATCTTATTCTCGAAATTTTTAACTTTAAAGTTAATAAATTTATAATTTAAATAATAATTAACTATACAAAACGGAAATGAAAACTTTATATCCGTTGTAAAAAGAACATATTCAGGATTGATTTTCGGGCAGCAAATATTTTTTTTTAACTTCATGATTGATTCTCATTGTAGTCTAATAAACTGAATACCGTATAAAATACAGTAATAAGTCGTTTATGTCAGTGAAACTATTAGTAGAATAATAAAATGTGTGCGCGCGCGTGCTGTGTGTGTTTGTGTGTAAAGTGTGACTACAGTGTACATAAGAATTAATACAACATTATTTTACCACTATCAAAGCATTTGCTTCCATTTCCACAGATTATCTGATAATCTACACATCTTTTGATATAATACGGCAAACGTGTAAACAAATCAATTTATTGTGATTACTCCGTAATCACTTACGTTTGAATGTCAATTCCGATCGTATTTACATTTTAACGAACCCACCATCGTTTTTTTAATAATTATAACACATTTTTTTTATTTGGCGCCATTTCGTAAAATTTTTAGGGAATAAAATTGTTGTAATATCGTTATTTCTCAACATAAAATGGCACTACGTAAATAAAATATATAGGGTTATATATATACATATATATTTTAATAATTATTGTTTAGTATTAAGATAAGCAACTTTTTGCGTGGCAAGTTATCACATCGATAAACTAAAGGCGCTGACTATTTGCAACAATATTTTGCAATACTAGAAACAAATGTGGCAATCCCATATTTGTTTACGAGATTACCAGATTCCATCCAAAGACTACTCTTACATCAGTGTGCTTCAAACTCTCATTTGAAATATTTAACTGTTAACTATTAAAGTTAAAAACTAAACGAGTAAAAGTACGTTGTTTTTACTTCATATTTAGCAATTAACAAAGTTAGTCTTAAAGATAATAACATTTGTGACATTAAATTAATGTCACAAATGCTAATATCTCTAGGAGTACCTATATTTTGACGTGTTTAGTTTTAAAATTTAATAGTTAGCAGTTAACTATTGCAAATGAGAATTTGAAGCAAGCAGCTGTGAATGTTCACAACTCAATGTGTATGCAATATTTAAAAATTAATATTTTCACTGCGCACTATTTCGTGATTACATCAGTAGATATAAAAATTTATGGAAGATTATAAGAATATGTTCACCATATAATATATGTGACAATGTTTTTCGTCCCAAAGCAACTTATCAAGCGGAGCGTTCTTATGAAATGTGCGAATAGTGGGGACAGTGTAATAGCACAGTGGCGACGCCGGGCCCCGTGATTAATTCCGGGCAACACTCCTCGGCCACAAATGGCTTGTCAGAAAGTTTATTGCAGTAAAAAGCTCGCAGTCTGTAGCTAGAGAATGACTCGGGCTTACGCTAATGGCCCTTGAAGTTCGCCACGTTAAAACCAAGTTTTTCTCTTCTCAATAACGAAGTTTAAAACGCGAAAACATTACGCGTTTATGAATTATAATGCGCGCTGTTTGGCTTGTGTTGATGTTGGGAACGTTTGTGGCGTCTAACGTATATTTGTTTTTACTCCCTTACATAGATGTTATAGACAAGACAAATATCCTGAATTATATCATGAATATGAAAGTGTGTTTGTTTGTAACTAAATCTTGCGTTAATGGACGAACAGGATTAGCTATAATTTGGCACACTAATAGATATTGATCTAACTTAAGATTTCCGATTCTTTCCGATTGATTTTTTCCGTTTTTATTTGTAGAAAATCATAGTTGAAAAGTATTCAAATGTGAACATATAAATGTTGAATCGAAATAAACGAAAATATTAGATATGTCATAGCTATATTTTTTATTATTATATGATATGTAAGTGTTTTAAGAAACGTGACATATTAACGAAAGCTATATTTATTCGTAAACGACAGTACATGCAAAAACATAAACAAAAATTTAGTAATCTATATATTTAAATTACAATGAAGTGGCTATTTTCGATTTTAAAATAACTAATTGTTTAAGTCCATAATGTTTATATATAACAAGCTTCCAAATAATCTTTTCTACTTTTTTGTCTGTTTATCTGTTTGTCTGGAATGATTTTCTAAATGGATGAAAAGATCTTGATGGAACTAACATTAAAAGATAAAGACAATTATTTAACTATATATATGGTATTTTTTAGCCAGGAAATATTTAGGGTTCCTGCGTAAAAATTAAAAACTAAAAAAACGGCATTGAACTAAAGGAGTGACGGGATTGAGATCAAGAGAGGTAGTAGAATCAGGATTTGCATTAAGTTGAAAGAAGTACTGGAATAGGATCATGATCATAGCATCGTTAGTTGATATAAAAAATACAGTATTCTACATCCACGCAGGCGGAGCCGGGGGAGAAAGCTAGTAAGAATATATTGTTATTTAAATATATTATACTTTCTTCATTTTATAATGATTCATTTAACACTTATGTGTTAATAAAGTGACTTTGATAATGCAGAAAATTGTGGATACGCGATTCATTTCCATCATAACAGTCTCTTGCTTATAACTAAATAAATATTTTTTTATTTCAAGCCATTTTTATATACGTTTAACAAATAGAAATAGTAATATAATTACGATATAATATCCTGTTAGACGAAATACGGTTTAAAACTTCATTATTTATAAATGCGACGCTAGAAGACTTTTAGAAAAATAAAACGGTCGCCATTTTCCTTTCAGGCGGGTTAAGGCCATGGCGGAATGAAGCCTTAATGAGGAAGTCTTTTCAGGTCACTCTATCGACGCGGCCATTTGCATATAATCGCCTGTGGACAGGCGCTCGCGTGACGGCGCCGGAATTAACATAATAGTGAGCGCGCCGTCTTGTTAAGATACAACCGATGTCTGTTGATTTTCACTTAGCGCGCAACTTTATAAATTTTCAATAAACTTAAGCGCCATTCCGCCGGTTATGCGATTTATACAGCGTGTTTCTGAACTGAAATCTTCCAAGCGGGCGAACAGTTCCGCTGTAGGTGTACGGAAACGTAATTTTTCCACGTTATTGTTTTATTTCTCTCGTTACAGCCCACGTTTTTGAGGTATTGCTACACCGGGCTGCTCTCAGCGGCGCATGTCTGCCTATTCTAGTGTTACTCGCCTCGACGTTTTTGTTCTTTAAATTGTTACAATTATGTCAAAAGCTTACTTCTGTTTTTATTGCAACTAAGCTTTGAGATAATGTTTTAAAATTTAATATCGTCTATAAAAAGAACGTTGACCAAGTAAACTAATCTGCAAACTATTAAAATATTAACTGACTTCTGAGCCATTGTTTGTTAAATTATAATAAATTAGTAATTTCATATAAATTTCCAATTATTTTAGATGTAGAAGTTTCAAATGAGAGAATAATGCCATACAGCGTAATTTATAGATTAAAGTATGCTATTCTCAACAATCAGTTAAAATATGGCTCGTTATGCACCTTACGTAGGCTGGACTGGTTCCATTAAACCGAACACAAGGAATATCAATAATGCTAAAATGACGATCTAACTTTTGCGAACAAACTTAATAGAACGATTAAATTCACAAGAATACAATGTTCATAAAGATGTAAATGTAATTTTGTGCCCGAGCATGCGCCGATGAAAAATGGTTGCAGTATTTTACGAATTAGTACGACAGAAGGCGATGGGCTTCTTCAATGGTGGCAAATCCAGGCATCCTTGGCATGGCATGTAATATGACCGCAAATCGATGGCAGTCCCTATAGATCGTAGGACTCACCCACCGTCTGGTTGATCCCACTCAAAGCCCAGAATCGCGCCTCGAAGGTATGACGACGGTGATAAGATGGTCATATACTCAAATGATACAAACTAAAGTATGGGTCCACAAACCGACGACAGAACTAAGTATTGAGTTTAAGCAAAGGTTCGAATATCCAGACAAGAGATTGTAGCAGTGAGTGAGTGAAACATTGTTATAACACGCGAGGATGTAGAAGGCTCGCCACGCGCCTGCCTACTGAACCCATGATGACCTCTATAAAATCATGAAGAATGATGTGATGGTATTACTTCTTCGATAACGGACCGCAAACTCAGCCTTTTTTTTTTTGATTCGCATGGAATGAGAATACGTTCTTGGTAGAAAGAAATCCGGCCACGTGGCGGTTTGCCGGTTGTCGACATTTTAATGCTTAAAACTTCTCCTTGGAGGAATAATTAAAGCTAATTTAAACTTTAAATTAAGCTAGTAGCGTCTGGAACTTTAAACTACGTCCGAAGTCACATTGCGGGGATCCGAGTTAGCTCAACGGTTGATCTAAAAAAAATAATACAGACGTACGAAACATGAAGGCGAACAAGATAAATAAATCAGAAAGGATTAAGATAAATGAGATAAGATAATAAGATTGTTAAGATATTGTAAAAAGTTACTATGAGGGAAATAGTGAAATATGAACAGGTAAGGAGGGCGATGGCTAATGGAGGACAATTAAAATGCTTATGGCGGTAGCACAAAAAGGCACCTGCATGGTTGTAAGTATAATGGATGATTACTTATTATCAAAGAAGAACAAACTTTATCTGATTATTTTGTCGTGCTAAATATAATATTATTTGTTATTAAATACTTATTTCAATTAAATTAAAGAAATTCATGACAATGCAGAAACTACTGTGCAGGCTAAATCGCTTGTTAAGACGTTATAACTGATATAAATAGAACAACAAGTTATAGTATCAATATGAGTTATAGTGTTCTTGCTTTAAAAAACAGAATTCGCTAAATTGAATTTTAGCTCATAATTTTACTAAATTATAATTAGACGCCACTTTTATACGCATTAACCATTAATAATGTTGCGAACTACGCTCATAAATAAAAGGATGCAAAACAGAATAACTTACTTAAATGAGTTACAAAATAAATACCTTGTTTGATTATATGTTTTCGCATTTTGCTTGGTTAGAATATTGCAATGTGCAATGTGGAATTACAATTATTCTTTATTTATTTATGCCGGTCATGTCACGGTTACGTCTTATTTTTATAAATGATTCATAGTTTTGTTTACATTCGAAGAGTGTTGATACCCCTTGTTGTGGACTATATATAGTATATCATAATTTACGTGTTGACGAATCAGTTATTTTTTGGCGATCAGTGCATTCACGAGTTAAGTGTGGCCAATCAAAAATATATAATGGTTCCGCAAAGCTTTTCTTATCTCATTATAGCAAAATATATACATTTTGCTTTTTTGTATATTTACTTTTCGTTCTCTTTCATTGCTCGAACCCCCGATAGGGTTATTTCGTAACAAGATATAACAAAAAAAAAACTTCTAAATACATTCGTATGACAAAGGCGGCGTCGTGAAAAACCTTAGGGTTACATTTATTGGGCGCATAAAAAAATGAGCTCGAATAAACAAAGCCGGTGTCATTTATCTCGCGGCGGCGCGGCGCGTATAGACGTCGCTTTACTGTCGCATGACTGTGCGCAGTTTCCTGCGGGCCGAAATTTAGGGTCCATAAAATCGACGAACACTCACTTCGATGCGGGGCTCCGTAAAACATAGAGAGCGCCGACTGCTCGAACTAAATCACACCCGTACCGAACTAATTAGCGACGCTAACTGTAACACATTACGCGTGAAGTTATGACTATTAAGTTAGTCTGTGCGGTGGGGGATTAATGTGAAGTTCAGTAATATTAGGTGCTGAAATGTTTAACGCGAGTTGCTTTAGTAAAATCGCGGCTGTGGCCGTGGGCCTGTTAATGGAAATAAAAATTATGTATGGAATTGTTCATATAGTCTAATGCCGAAAGATTTGTTATTTTCTTAGCCTTAATGTTTAGCTATGTAAGTATAATCGTATACAAAATAAGAAAAACTTGGTAATGATAATAGTTAATAATATTTTTTTTCTCTACTTTTAGTTTCATTATCATGTTTAATTCAAAAGGGAATTCAATATAAGCTCAAGCTTATTTTTTAAGTAATATTCTATTATGGTCAAAATTCTAACATTAGAATAGGAAAAGAAATCAAAATGCCAAAAAAAAATTGGTTGCCTGTAAAGTCGGTATACGGGCGAAAGTTTTACGTGACAACGACTTTGAGTGGTAAAATCATTTTAATGTGAATATTCATTCGTATAGTAGGAAGAAGGATGAAATAATAGTAACAATTTAAAACATTTATTTATACAAAGAATTATATTTAAAACATTAATTTATACAAAGAATCTCGCACTGAATTTCATATTAACAAAATTTTATTTTTACCTTTACACATACATACGTATTTATATAGAAATATACATACAATAACTTGCAATACATTTGCGTACAATGAAACAGCGTTTACTACAACTTAACTTGTTCCTATCTGAGTGGAAGGGACGCGTGCCTTTCACTTTTTATGTCTGTCTTTCTCGCTCTTAGGCGGGCTAACCATGCCCGAGTGGAAGGGACGCGTGCCTCTCACTCGCTCTCATTGTGAGCGCATAACGTGAGCGGAGCGTAACGCAGTTTCTTGAAGTGTCACCCGGCAAACCAATTTATAAGACGTTGTCACGTCAACAATTATTAACCAATATTTGTAGGAAAACTATGATTATAAAATAGTACGAAGGAAACAATAAAATATTTTTTTTATTCAAAATTATGATTACATTTAAAAGTAATTTATAAAACAATTTTGACTATACAACCTATAATATATGCAGAAATTTAACTGGTTTAAAATTAATTCAGCACTTTGTCACAAGTTTAGTAATGTTGCCGCCATTAGGTATGTAACATCACCCGAAGTTCAATTAAATAATACCGAAACTAATATAAATACTGTACAAAAATCAAAATCAACTCGGCGAGCGCACTAGAGCCGGGAAAAATGCAACTAATTGTACAAGGGCCGATGCTCGAGTGCGCCGGGCGGGTACCCGAAACAAAGCGAGTCACGCGAACGCCAAAATTTATTCTCATTGTCTCTTATCTGAGCTTACGCCAACAGCGTTCAATATAACCTTTCAAAATATTAAACCCTGATTACAGTTTTCGTCGGCATCTTATATTACGGAAATTTCCGACTTTCGCACGTACATGAAAATCTCTGTAATATTTTTCGGCGGGAAATTACACCGCGCTTTGTGTCGGTGCCTTATTTTGTAGCTGAATTCTGATACGGGGAAGCTGATGCTTTTGTATGTTTACTCTTATTTTCGGCGTCGGCCCGGCGGGAATCATCTAAGTCATCGTTTTCAAAATACATTTTTCCTGTGTGTACGTCATGGTCTCCTAGACCATTTGGTGTAGGTTAATAATATAAGTCGAGGAATATGTATCATTACTGTCAATAAATACATCCTTATAAAGATTTTTTTTATACACATGCGTCTTCGTGTTCGTTACAAAATAAATGGTAATTGGTAAGAAGACAGAAAAAAAAAGAAAAAAAACAATAGGAATTGTTAGAATTATACGCCGAGAAAATTGCAAATTTTCACAGATTTCAGAATACTATATTTTAACTTACGAACACATTAACTGATTTAAATCAAACAGATGACACTCGAAAAAATTTTGATCTTGATAATTCAAAGGATTTGAAGAATGTCAAAAATTAAAAAGAGTTTTTTTTTCTTCTATTTTAATAGACTCATCTATTACAACAATGCATCAATTCTATTTTTAAAAACGAAAACAACGTAAAATGTTGCGAAACCTCTCGAATTTGGCTAATTTTTTCAAGCGTTATAGTTGAATACCTAATTTTTTTTCAAAAAGAGATTTACGTCGCTAAATAACGGCTCATCTGATAATATCGGATTTTGATGCTTAAAAAAAATACTAATTTAAATATCATTTATTGTAGATTCCTTCATAAATTTGAGCTCGACCGTTAACTAAATTATGAGTAAAAACCAAATACTTCTTCCGAAATATTTTTTTTGAAATTGTTGTTTGAAGTTACTCTTATTTTTTTAACCTTAGCCTTAAAAATTTTAAAAACATCAAAACGGTTTGTGTCAAATAAAAAAGTTTTCAACGTTACTAAAACAGCATTTTATTTCTTATACAAATTAAAGGAGATCGCGAAAAGCAGAAACACTACATGTTGTAACGTGAATCTAAACACTGAGTACAAATAACAATATGTAGAAAATTAAATCTATAATATACGGGCAATCTACCCTTTTGATGAAGTCATTTTATAAAAAAAATAAATAAAAATAAAACATGGATAAAATCTCGTGTGTTAATTACACGTTTTCAAAGCTACAATTGTATAGTACGCATATAATCGAATAAGTACCGTCTGACGTCGAATATGCAATACAAAACTACGACAAGTTGAAAGACTGGTATCTTTTTCATTTTTACTTAATGGTAAGCTTTTAGGTATCTACGTACCTATCAAATATTAACCGTCACCTCTCGCTTCACTGAGGTTATCGGTAATAAAAGTCAGTAAGGAAAGTGGTGAAGGGTGTGTGAAAGAAACGAAAAAATAAACAGCCTAAAACCATTTCAAAACGATTTCGCGTCGAATGGTTAAATACCATAGCGATACGATCAGCAGTTCTTCCGTGATTGCGTGGTAAAGGAAAACATTATATTGTGTAATAGACTTTAAACAAAAATCTGATTTTAAAATATTTTCCTATATACAATCTCGCCTCAGAGATTGGGACAGTCACATAGCTCGAGTGCTCTTCACCGCTTTCTTGTGCACGGTCCATGAGAGCGATCAGCGCGATTAAAACACGTCTTTCACGTACCGGCTCTACCAACTGACTGTCTCCATTATCGATCCCCACCCAACACGTCGTACCGCACAGAAACCACCAGCATGCACCGGATCAGTGCTACCAATTTTTACAAGTTAGGTAGCTGCGACGCCATTGCACGCGCTTCTCCGACATACACGCATGAAGCATACAAAAACTTATGAATTCAAAATTATCATTAATTTAAATAACGTTTTATCACTTCAACTACAGTTACTTACGCCGAGCGAATTAAATACGACTTTCTAGTTGTGGAAAAAAAAAAAGAAAGAAACGCAAAGTACAAAAGCTTTTTAGATAGCATCTAAAGGAAAGGAACGCTCGAGGATTCAATGGCGCGAAATAACCGCGGCCGGCAAAGTAAGCGTTATTAAAATTTGCTTTGCGGAGGAAAGGAGAACGGGAAGGGGATTGTCCACGGAATGTGGGAGTTTTGAGAAATATTTAAAGAGGTCTTTTCTTGATTTTCAATTTTATTTTCACTCAGATAAATGGGTTCGGATGAACGGGTTTAAATTGAATTTTTATGATTACAATTCAAAGATTGACGCAAATGCAACCAAAATGGTATTAATATGATCTAATTCGATTTTGATTAAAAAAAATCGTACGTATTAAAACGACTTCATAATTAGCGGGTCACTGCTCGAGAACGAGGGACAAAGAAAAGGAAAAAAATGTATGATTTTATAGTAAATTCATACAATTTATTATACAACATGACGACTATTCCGCAGAGCGGTAAGTAGAGACAAGAAATATCTACGAGTACGAGTGACGAGAGATATACAAAGATCGTACCACGTAGAAATGTATAGTCTCTGCTTACCCTTCTGTGGAATGGGCGTAAGTTAATATTATTATTACGATCCTAATATATATACTTTCAGTCAAGGAAATTATTTTATCGTTTTATGTCGATGGTTTCGCGTTTTTGTTCGGTATTTCTTTTAATATCAAATGTCATCATTTCGGTATAGTCCAATTAGTTGCGCTAATTCCATTTACTTCTGTATTTTCTTCTCTACCTTACAAAAAATTTCATTTTTTATTTGCATATAACCAATATGCATACACATATTTTTCGAAATTCTATCATACTAACATGTGAATATAAACGATCGCCGACTATAAATGTACTATCAGTGGATAGGCGGTTTTCGTAGGGCCCCAGCCCTCGGTGTGCGTCCTAGTGGCTCTCTTGGGCTCCCTTAGGGTTTATATTGAGTTGTGGCGCCCTGTTATTGCGGTACACAGCGACGTACTACTGCCATTTGAAGCTTAGCCTGCTGTCGAGTTGTGGCGAAATACGGAAATAAAAAATATATACAAACATCATCGTACACGTGATAGTAGTAAGACTTCTTAACCTTAGAAACGTCGCTATTGATAAAATTTTAATAGCTTAAATATAATTACCTAATAACTCTTTAGATATGAGATATGTTCCTCCTCTACAAATATAGTGAAACAAATACAGGACACAAACGTACAAAATCACAATCCATAATGATGATTATTAGTTACAGTAAGTATGACGCTATCTTATTCCATCGTTTTGTATCGTTGTGTACATGTCGCCCTCTTTTGCTCCACTTCCGTGATGCTGAAACGTAAACCTCTCTTTCTTCCTTTTGCTACGTTATATCTTTCTTCTCTTTCCGGTAACAAAATGCGCCTAAACGTGATGCGTCCTTGAAATTTTACTCTCAATCCTCCAATTTTTACTGCCGAATCGCCATTTAAGAAGTTTCACTTTAATAATAACTTTTGAAAACTATTTATTGGCGATGTGATTTTTTCGTCAGTACTTAGTTATCATTAAAGGTATAATAGAAGTCACAATAACAACTGTTTTTATAAAGAAATATTGTATGATATCATAAAATAACTAAATTCTTTTAAAATTTCTTTATATTTTTAAAACTAATTCGAAGAACCACTGCACGATTAAATTGTAACAATTTTCTCTTTACACGTTACTTCATTTCTTTAATAGATATAAGCATATTTTTTAGTATCGAATCCTAGGTGTTATTTCTACAAAAATAGGTGTCATTCTACAATACAGCTGTGAATAGGAATATATCTGTGGTAGGTTAAAGTTCTGCTCAATCGAAATTAAACTCTTCGCTCATGCTTAGTTTAGACAGCGGCCCTAAGATTAGCTTTAAGGAAACCCAAGTAGAGGTCTCGACCACGTGGAACAGATATGTCTGGCGGGGGACGATCGGATAAAAACGTCTTCCACGTGTTGACAAAGCGGATGGAGCATTTGGAACTAAGCGTCGGAGGTCATTATGATTTGCTTATATTCTCAAATTACTTATATCGACGGTTGGGTGAACTCATGCATTGCTCGTATTTAGATGTTTGCGTAATTCGTTTGTTCAATGCCCGGTTTATGTTTTAGTGTTATGTTAGGCAACCGAGCTTCGCTCAGTGTTCTTCCAGTTCGTAGAAGAAATATGATAACTTCCCACAGAAGAAGTAGTTTATTTTGATTTTTAACAATGAAAATATATATTATATCTATACAACATAATATGCAAAATATATCTACTTACTTTATTTATGTACTCTGTAGGTTTTATCGTGTAGTGTCAATTGTTCTTGAGTAATAATGCCATAGCAATAAAATATTATTTCAAAAGTCTATGAAATTGCGCTAAATAACGAAACGCCTAAAATTTCTTTTCTTCCTATTCATCCAGGGAAGACACCTGTATAAATAAACTTGAAAAGAAAAACCTCATCAAAGGACAAATTTGCAACGAAATTATTAGGGCCGCCTCCGACGTAGCCCTGTGTGTAGTTTTTATGTATATGTATATAAGAATTGGTCGCTTAAAGCAATAACGCTATATTTTTTTTCTAATCTCATTCTGAAATTTTAGGCTAGAATTCCGATTTAAAGTGTCAAATTATTATTTCCACGTCTAAATAGATTTTAATTGATTTTCTCACTATAGTTATCTTTTAGAATTGGTTATTAAAAAAAAAACGCCTAAAGCAATAAAACACACCGAACCTTTCACGAATATTTAACGAGTCAACGTAGACATACAATTTCGATGCCCAGTAATGTTTGTGTCTATTTAATCTATGATACACGCAATGGATTCGAGTAAGTTTCACTAAACTCTATTAGTTTTAGGGGTATCATTAATGGAATGTTGATGTAAAGTTTTTGATAATAGCTATTTTTTATTGTTGGCGTTTATAAAAAAAATAAATCACTATTGATTCCCTGTTTTATTAAGTAAAATAACTATTTCGAGTTTGGAAGTAACAGTTCTTGGAATTCCAAAGAATTCGCCAATTTTCTTTTATTTTTTTCTATTTTCTCAATTTGCAACTATTCGACAGTCCGGTAGTCAATTGTAGAAGAGCTTTAAAAAAAAATTCAATGCAACAGAAATTAATACACCGATTTGTATTCAACTTCTTCCCCGCGATTTGTTCTCAATTTGCTATTTATTCACGCTCGTCGAGACGATTAGCCGCTCCGGGTACTCATGAATACATTTGAATAATTTTTTGCCGAGGTGCAAACGTTGCAACTTTTCCCATTTGGCGACAGTATTAATCATCGGCCGTGAACGTTTCTTTAATTCTAGAAAATTCAAAAACATGAAATCGTAACTCTACGCGAAACAAATTTGTGCGCTCGTCGCCAGCGAAATCGGAATGGATTGTAAATGAATTTGTTTTTCGTAACTAGTTAAATACCTATACGTCGTATTCATTTGAGAATGCTTACGTTTTGCATATAAAATGAATTTAACAAAAGAAATGTCATAATACCACATGCAGGATGGAATCGATCATGCATTTTTCCGCAAATATTCAAAATCTCCTTTTTTAGAACAACTTTGCCAAAGTAACCATTTAAAAAAATTTTCATTGAAAATATACTTATAAATAATAGAAAAATAGTACAGAGAAAACCTTACGAACTGCTCGGGCAAACGGCGCTAGAGCGCTCAAGCACCGCGCCCCGCGCGCCCCGCGCCGCGCCCGAACACGTGACAAACAGGCTTTGCGATGTATAATACTTTTAAAGAATTTATCAAGTCACTTACAAATGACATTTGATCTTGCAGTGATGTAAAGGTCCCCCACGGTATTATTGTATTATCCTCTAATTGTCCAAACGAACAAGGCAAAGTAAGACAAATTATTGCGTGAACGACACTTCACACAACTTACGACTCGCAGGCAGCTATGCAAATTTTCCAACAATAAATGATGTTTGCATATTCAACATTAGTGAAAGGCATTGTTATTAAACACTTAAACATTAATCACACACAATATTATCTTCGCTGCCGTCGCCGACGGTACTATTGAATAAGTCTCTGACTTTCTAGATGTAAGCAAGTTGTCGCGTAAACGACAAACAGCATACAGTATTACTCGTGGACTCGCAGGTACTCGCCTGTGAGAGTACGTTTCACTATAAAGTTTTAAAGTCGCAAAAATGTCACCTCTACAAACACCCCAACAATAAATCATGTTTGCATGTTCGATAGGATTGAAAGGTGTTGTTATTAAACACTTCAATATTAATCATATGCAATCTTAGTTTCAAAAACGCCAATGAGGTAAACGTAACACTTTATAACAAAATACCTAAACCCTCGCGCGCCTAAAACTGCGCGCAACTGCATACCCGCGACGGACTTTGTAGACACTGAATCGCACGAGGCGGGCATTTGCCGGCCACCGCTGTGAGGTGGCGGCGGTTTATAGGGGCGCATCGTTTTACTAATCAGCACGCTAGAGCTTGTACTTCGTACTTTTACACATTTATATTCTAAACTATTGTTCTCAGAAACGGCTTCTTCATTGACTATGGTTTCTTTGGTAAAGTTGTTCTAAAAAAGTAGGATATTATGGATATTTGTGGAAAGACGCTTGGTCGATTTCATACGGTATATTTTCATTAATGATAGTTGTACGCAAAGAAACATTGATAAGTGGATGACTGTAATATTGATGGTATTTAGTAGCAATTTATAATTGTGCTTGTAATCATAGAACAATTTGTTATTGTCAGTCTTTAATCATTAAGATCAATCACTACCTTCATACATAGAGAAATTAATTAAATATAAATAAATTTTTAACATTTAAAAATAATGAAAATTTTACTTAAATTGACAGATGTCAAAATATGTTATTTAAGTGCATGTATATTTGCGATGATTTAGTCAAACACTCGGAATCATTATTATTTTTTCTATTTTAAATAAAAAAAACAGACGACATAAGATGATTCAACGGAACACATAAATTTGTATTCGTTCAAAACTACGGTCAATGGCACCTAATGAGTTGCTTTTATTCATAATAACAAACATAACATTTTTCATTACAAAGCTTCTTTTATTTATCAGTAGGATAACGATATCAACGTACCAAAGTAATCAAATTCTGTATCAACTGCCAACTCAAAGGGTTGTTTGTGGAACACTACAAATGTAGCATTTGCAAAAAGTGCAATTAAAAAAATATTTACTACTACAGATGCGTAATCAACGTGAATTTTATTTGCAAAGTGGAGAATATTTAGTCGACAGCATTTTTATATGTATATGCCACGCAACATAAGCTTCGTAATATTTGAAAATTATTAAACAACGGAAGCAATCAACAAATCGGCTAGAATAAAAGCTACATTTACTTATTGATCAACCCAACCCTATGTCTATTATATATTTATCTGATCGATCTAGTGACATTAGTAAGTTATGCTATATCGATGTATATTTTATACCATTCCAATTTCTTCAAATATTTGACTTCCGGTAAACTACAAAAATCCATAATTCTTTATAACCCCAACACAAAATGATCTAGAGTTTTACACGCAAACATAATGAATATGATTCTCAGTGCAAATGTATCCAGGAACATATTCAAATGTGAAAGGCAAACATTAGGTCATAAAAGGCCGCCCTTCAGGAAACAGTCCTTTCCTGTAATTAGGCTTCTAGTTAAAATTAACATTAATCTCCTGTTATAACTTTTTGGAGTATTAAACACTAGGAGAATACTTATTTTAATATATACTTAATCATTTTATACATTAAAGTTGCTATCAATTTTTTTTAACGCATGTAAGCAGTTACAGTCTTATGAATGATTTCATTTTGGACGTCTATTTGTTCAAAATAAATATTAAAAGTTTTTTCCACACGGATTTGTGCAAACGAAATTTTAAATATTTGAACGTAACGTTGAACAGTTTTATTTGCACTCCCCGTTAATAGTTATTTCAGCATTAATTTTACAAAACAAACTTAAATTATATACAACCGGCCCTAGCTTCAATCAGGGTGGGGGGAAATTGTTTTTCAGCGCCCTAAAGTCAGTGCTCTTATTCTCCAGAAACTCTAATTCGGCTTCATGACATGTAAATAATAATTGCCTCTTTTCCAAAATAAGTTTTTATTGCAAACATCAACACATTAAGCTTAAATTAAATTAAGTGACTTTAAATATCGTAACACTATCTTTCCGAAAACAACATCAAAATTTAATTTCTTCCTGAAAATTGTCTTTTGCGTTTGGTTTTTTAGCGCCCCTAGTCACATGACGCCTAGAGCAGCCACTTCACCCGCTCTACCCATAGGTCGACGCCTGATTTTTATATCATAAACAGTATTTAGACGTTCTAAATGGATTATTATTTCAATGTTTTTGGAAATTCGATTCAAATATAAAGTACTAGAATTTTGTGTAGATGTAAATTAATTAAAATAATGAGTCGTAGGCATTAAGATTATTACAACTTATACCTAAAGAAATGGAGGGAGAATTTATATATTTTTTTCAAAGAAAGTACTCAAACAAATAGATATATAGTAAAAGGTATAAAAACCCTTTTTCACGACCCTTTGAATTTTTTTTACGAAAGTATTAAATTGTATTTAGTTTTTAAAATCAACCTATAAAAGTGATTTTTGTTGAAAATGTATTTAAAAAGAGGTCGTAGAAGAGTCGTTTAATTTTTTCATAATATTTTACATAAAAAAACCAGAATCTTCATCATCAAACATGTTGAATCAAAAATGTGACAACGGTCAGAACTTAAATCGGACTTGTCTGAATCAAAAATGTGATCAAAATCGGTACTTAGAACAGGAGAATCAGACGCGGGGTTGTTATAGAACCGGAATTATAATTAAAAGCAAAAGCAAGACCGAAATCAAACCGGAACTTGTAATGGGATCACTTATCGGCGAAGGCAGGAGCGGAAAGCTTTAATAATAAAGCAAGATCGTCGATTAAAATTTTTCTACAATAAATGTTTAAAAATTCTTATAGTCTCATCTACCTCTGGAATAAAGTTGAAAATTCGTAAGAATCTATTTAATTATTAGAAATTCCAAATAAATTATTTGCAATATTAAGATTAACTTTAAAGAAAAATCATCACAAGTCTCACATATTACATTTTTATAAGGAAATAAAAACAATAGGACAATTTTCTCACTAATAGAGTTCATTAAATTCAAAAAAAAATCGAAATTTGACTGTGCTGTATACACGGCCGTTTATTTTACGTGAATGCCCTGTACGTAACGGATAATATTGTGTTTGAGTAATATATATATAATTATCTTTGAATACTAAGAACTTCTTCAGATTTCGTGTAGTTATAAGCGTAGTAGAGAAACGTGCACTAGCCGCTGCTAAATGGGTCTTTAATTTAAATAATCGGTGTTTATACATAATCGATGCCTATCTGTATAGACATCGATTATGCATAAACACTTCTTCGATATAGTAGCTATTACATGATCCACTTGCATAGCCGCGGTCGCTCCGGCCGCAGCTGTACTGGCGCAGTTGTTGACTTGCTTACAGAAAAACCACGCGCTGGTCGAAGGTTGGCAGCACTCGAGGGTCGCTGCCATACCTTAGCTCATACCGCGTCTTTAACTCTATGGAACGCTTAGTAGTCGCTATATATATATATATTAATTTTTTTTAACTACCATATCTTTCTAACTCGTTATTCAATATTGATCTGCTTTACGGCATCCATTACACCACTCGATAGCTAAAAATCAAAGAATTCGTTAAGTTTAGTGAAAACTGTGAAGCATCGCGCGCAGCTGAAGGGAATAGCCGATATATTGTGGTTGTTCCGCTACGTTGCGAAACTTCATTTTAGAGTAAATTTTGACTCGGAGAAGCTGCAATCTTCGCTGTCTATCGATCGTCAGCTCTTGTTAAAATCTATTGATTGTAAGTTCGTATATGAAATATTTTTGAGAAAAAGTTATAAAAATCACATATCGAGTAAAGAATTGAAATAAATAATGCAATATCGGTCTATAATCATCAAAAAACCAAATCAAAATATAAAGATCGTGTACGATTGAAAAGGACTTTTCAAGGACAATCCAGAGATACCCATAAAGTGCCCGGCAGACACAGTTTGGCTGAGCTTTATTGATGTTTGTCGATCGAGTCACAAAAAACACGCCTCTTGAGAATTTTTCTCTCATACGCTGTTTATATTGTTTGGGGCGGTAGAGCCACGCTGTGGTTAACTTGTCTACAGCATGAAAATGATACGGTTCGGCCTGTGAAACAGCATACTCTCACAGTATATAGACGTGAAGTAACAACTTCTGATGTTGTGTTTCATCCAGTGATCAAGAGTTCCGGTGGCACATTCCTCCCCCTATCAGTTCACTCCTCCTCCATCAGATATCTTACCTAAGAGGTCGGCAATGCACTGGTGACTCCTTTGGAGTTACGAGTGTTTATGGGCGGCAATGATTACCTACTCTCTACCTCTATGGTGGCTTACAAGCTCGTTTGCCCTCGAAAATGTTACAAAAACTGACGTTTGAAGAAATTATTCCTCTTAAGTGGGTCTAAACAAAAAAGTCAGCGACCCTTTTTGTTTAAAACAAATTCACAATAACAAATTAAAGATGTACAATAAAAACCTCCAGTTAACAAAATAAAAATATTTATTAAAATGAAATATTATCGTAATTTTCCTCAATTTCATCCACATGAGGGACTGATAGCAATTAGTTGTTTAACTAACTTCGAAAAATAAAAAGTTCTCAAATCGACGCGTATGTTTCTTTCCAAGTCGGCCAAGGTTCTTTTATAAATAATACTTAGATAGAATTTACATCAAATTTGGAGGACTAGTAATTCTGTTTTTATATGCTTAGGTATCTAAAACTCATCGGTACATATCTGCTTTTCTGTTTGTAAGCTTCTACCTCAAGAATTACAGATTCGATTCATATAATTCTTTTTTTGAAATCCCAATCCGGGACTGAAATAGTAAGCAAGATCGGGGCTGCAATCGAGAGTGGGACCAGATCAAAATTGACAGTGAGACCGGCACCGGAAGTAGGGGTGAGATGGGAAATGGAATTCTGGTTCGAAGTGTGATCGGCGGCTATAAACGAAGACGGGACTTGTGCTGTATGCGGGCGAAAACCTGTGTTATGTGTTTTATGATGCCCTTATGTCTTCTGTAGGACCATCACACCGTCACTTTATTTGCCATTGTACTCATACCGATCAGTGACTCGCTGAATTAAGTACCGATCTGAAATTGGACTTGGTTACTTCTGAAGTGAATTTCACACTCGATACTATTGTTACGTGTTCCTCTATATTCGCGGTTCGGGGATTTAGATATAAAAGCAAGATAAAAAAAGAAAAGGAAATTGTACGTTCAACTTTTCATATAATTTTCTATTATGAAAATGCACTGAGAACACTTTTCGCGTGATCGCATTTCACAGTCAGAACCGAAAGAACTACCTTCAGTCGCGCAAGTTCCACTTTTGCATATACGCGATTCTAAAACTTTTGACCCATTCTTATCTTTATTTCTAAAGAAAAAGAAAATAAATAGAAAATCGGGGACGACCGAACCCTTCGAAACTCGTAAACCAAATTAACATGGGAGTGTAAACTATTATTTTATACCATACTTACCGGTAAGGAGATTTTTTATATTCAGCAATATAGTCATTAAAATATGCTTACATTCAAAGAGGTTTAATATCTCAGATGTTAAAGTATGTAGTGTGTATTTAATTTCTTTGTACATATGCGTTGTTTTCCACTTTGCTTCCTAAAATAGAGTTGTATCCTGCAATTACTTTATGTATTACAATACTCCAGTAAAATTAACTTTTCGAATTTAGTAGCCTCAGTTAAGCAAATCAACGGTTAATACTATTTATATTGGGTAATTATTTCGAATGATGGATCAAATAATATGTTTCTACATTTGGAACTATGTTTGCGGTGCGATGCAATTATAATAAGATAATGTACCAAATCCATATAAAAGCAGCCACAGTATTAATTTTAAGTTAAGGATAAAGAAAAGGAAGGACTCACCTTGTCAGTCTTGGAGCTCCGACCACTGGTTTTCTGCCAAAACTTTAAGTTATTTGTATATAGCAAGTTGTACGGTGCGATGCGTGTGCACACGATTAATTTTAATATGCAAAAGTGCGGGTATGCATTAAGAAGGTGCGGGCACTGTCATTTCAAACATATTATACGAAGCTGCTCCAAAATCGTAGATTTTGAAGTATCCAGACAGTGTCGTTATTTTGTGAGTGAGTGAGTTTGAGAAGGTATCGTTAACTTAGAGTAAATTTAGAAACAACATAGTATTTTTCATTTTGTATTCATATACGTTTCACATGCTTAGATAAGCGATAAATTGTACTGAATTTATTAACGTTCATGATAAATATCGTCTTTGTTGTTGTCAGATTTTAATCGCCCCACTGTCGAGGTATGCCCTGCCACAATTCTTTTTATTTCAGAACAAGGTACTTGTACTTGGAGCGTCCCCGCTGACCTAGTGCGAGTTAGGGCCTACTAATAACTAAATAACTATTAACTGCTATTTTTATGAGTGAAATGACATTTTCATCAATGGTTCACTTGCTCTCCGGGACACGGAGCGTATGGTACAATTTGACTAAAGTTAAAGGTCATTGGAAAATTCGCCAGTGGTCAAGATCGAATCCAGTACTATCTGGCTTAAAAGCAATGTATTCAATCGATACACCGCTCTATTGTCTAATATTCAGATATCGCATATTACTATTAATGAAATGAATCACTTTTGAAAGTAAGCTGGACGAATGGACGAAATGTTTAGTCCAGCTAAAAGGGTATCAAGCTAAATAAATCTCTCATCAATAACTCGGTATAAATAAATTGAGTATATATAAAAATAAGCGCTTAACTTGACCAATATCTTCAGTTCGCTATTTGTCTACAATCACTTTCAACCAGTTATAGCAATTGAATTAGTAAGTCGTGTTTGCTATTCGTCGTACGGTGGCGATTCAAACTTATCGATCGGCCTTAATAGGGTTTCGGGTGACAAAGTTTAGCGTTACAGAGATTTATATTTTGACTCGCCTAATGAAGGTCCCCGGCGCGCTCGCACGAAGCGCCCGACTATACGAGAAAGCTTAGTTTATTAGTGGAATCGTTTCGTCTTAATTCTTCTGAAGTTATTTGTTATCGTTCAGTGCGATAGCAGATTTAGAAAACTTCATGCGCTGCTTTTTATTTCATTTGCTTTAACTGTACTGTACATATATAATCTTACCTACAAGTGTATTAAAATTTAATTTCAAACACGATATTTAATTACTATTTTCAGTTTTTATTCGATCCTTCGCTAAATCACAAACTCTACCACCAATGATAAGATATTCGATATTATTTTAAAGGGTGCTTCTTTGTACAATAGTGTACGGTGACAAAGTTTTGTTACGAGCCCGAACAGCTAAGAAGTCATTAGTCAGCTAGAGCTTACTTTCGCGCGGGCGTTCTTCTCGACTGCGATAATAATTTGTTTGGTAAAGGTTTGTATTTTGTTAACTGGAGGTTTTTCAATGCTCAATAACATCTTCAATTTCTTATTGTGAATTTACCTCAGAAAAACAGATATTGTCGCTGCCTTTTTTGTAAATCTTTTTAGATGAATATTTTCGCGAACTTCGCTTTTTATAGCATTTTTGAGGGACAAACGAGCTGTGAGCCACCGGAGACTAGCTAGTCATTGTGGTCCATGAACACTTGCAACTCCCGACAAACATAATCATAGTTCAGCTAAACCGTACGAAATACCTAGAAGTATACACAAAATTCTTTCACGTGAATCGTTTAGGCTGCCTATGTAAAATGTATCAAAATCCATGCAAACTTTTGAGGTTAAACCTTCACAGACAGATTGAAAAAGGTCGCGAGGGACGTAAATTTGTGATATGTAAAGTTAAGGATGAAAGGCAAAATCGTTTCTAAGATAGCCTGTGCACTTACAATATAATTCCTAAGAGGGCATTGAGCTTGCCCTCAAAGAAATTTAAACTGCACAAAAAGAAAATAGTTAAAACAACCTGTGCTCAGGATTATTTGAACGATGAGGCAGCTTGGAGTTAGTACCCAAAGTCGAAGTATGTAAATTGGCTGCTCTGTATAAATTAATGTTTTTTCCAAGAATTACGATGAAAAGTTAAGACCGTTGAGTTTTTCATTTTCTTATCGACAATGCTAAATCCTCGAAGCCTTTTTTGGGAGTATAAACACTATCATGTGGTTAATAAATATATTAGTAAATCTTCTCTGTCACGTTATCTTATTGAATAAAGTTATTTGTAACTTTTTATTATCAGTGCAATTGGAGGTTTCTAGTGTTCATTTTCATTCTTTATAAAAAATATTAATAAAATTAATGAATAAAAGAATAACTCTTATATTTATCTTAAATTTAAATTGTGAAAAGAACGGACAAATGTAAATCAGAATTAAATATTCAATATATAACATCGGTATATTAAGTTCGTAATGAATGAGTTAGAAGTTATTTCAAATTGATATAAAAGAAGAGTTTAAGAGCACAGAATTTAATGAGGTCAATTGAAAAACGAAAAATGAAATGGGACATGATTCAAACAAACCGTTTATTCGCGTGGTGCTATTTAATAATTCTTGTTGTAGCATTTCTGTCACAAGAACAATTTTTTTTCATATCATTAATTATACGTTGTTACAGCATTGGACATTGTTTCTTCAGAAACACATTTCCGCTAATCAGTTGCTCATATTTCTCTGTCAGTGTAAAAACGGACGCAGAGTTGAAGACTGTTGCGTTGTCATACGACATACTCGATTTGCGGGTGTTTAAGATCATTTCCGTCTATAATTTATTGTCGTCGATAGTCTTGATATAGTCTCATTAAAACAATATTTCAAGGCATTGATTTTTGTATGGCCTACCAATGATGAATACGATTAGTTAACGAAAACGGTATTTTATGAACTACGGCGGATTCATATATTTATACTCTATTTTCAAAGGCTGTCATTATTGATATAAATCTTATTTCTAGTTATTAATATCGGTAGAATTGGAGAGTCACTTAAGAAAGTCCATTATTTTCTTATAAATTCAAAGTACAGTTAACTCTTATTCACATTATGAATATTGTGGTTACTGTGGTTAATAAGCGAGGTAACTTGAGCAAAGGAACTTTGCTGCGAGTAAAAGCTGCAAAATAAAATTTTATTAGAAGAGAATTTTTTTTATATTATTACTTATTTAAAATAACACATCTGCCTGCATTAAAACGACAATTTTGTCTGTAGAACGAATAAGCTATTCTTTATATAAGATTCCCTAATAAATTATTATGTATCATAAAAAAATATTTACGTTAAGTTTTTTTTTTTATTATTTTAGAAGTTGATGCGTAACAGTATTTTACCCAATAAAAGAAATAATTATTAATTATAATATTAATAATAATTCTTATAGTAAATCTTTTCAAAAGGTTTTTTGATATGATAAGATATAACGTCATTTTTCACTATCTCTGTAAAAGTATATTTTGTTACCTAGTCTTTAGGATATCACCGAAAAAAAGATGTGGAACTGTCAGTTCGCAGTGCGACACTTTCTTTGCTCTAGAATATCTTTTTTAAATCATATTTTATGCATGGGAGAAGGGGGCGGCCAATTTGACATACGCCTCCGTCGGCAGAAATCTATTCTATGCGCGTGTGCCGTTTCTTTATATATTTCCAGAGCGCTCGCTGGTCGTAATTCCGGTCTGCTGAATACGTAACTTTGACGAGTTGGGGAGTTTTTTTAAGCCTAGTTTTAGTTGGGCCAATTTTTAATTTCATTTATTTAAATGCGATTCTCTATATTTTAGGTATTTATCTTCATTGTTGTGTTGCGCCTGGGTTTATTATAAGTGAATACGTGATCCTATATTGATCGGATGACGATTTACCCGATACTCAATAGCGAGTAGATATATAAAACTAGGTGTTTTCTGTACGCATATTCTACTGGAAGAATATCCTTTATGGTCTGCTTACATTATTTTCTTCGGTGCGTAAATGAATTAATCAGGGTATAATTGATTCCAAGAGAAAAGTCACTTTTTCTCGACATCTTATCTGTACGTATGTTTGAGATGTATGGACATAATTAATGCAAGATGTTATCTAAATAATTGGTAAAATTGTATATGGCATTGAAATTCATTAACTTTCCTGTAATCGCGCGTTGGTCTGTGAGACCGACGCGGGTATTGTTGCAACTTTTTATGGTGGTATAAAATTATAATATTTAAGTGTTTTGGTGCTTTTTATAGCGGTTTAGTTAAAAGATCATCATAAATTCCGAAATTTTTACCTTGAAGACAATGGATAGACAAGATGGAACAAAACTCCTGTCTCAAATGAGTAAACGCGACGTGCTAAAAATATAGTGATTAAACTTTCAGGCACTAGAGGAGAAGTTAGAAATTTGAAGGAACTCGTTGAGACATGATCGCTGTGTCTCGCTGATACAACCGCAAAAAACAACTTTAAAACCTACAACAAACATTTTATTTGTAACATGCTATTACGGTATACCCTCATTTTTATGGTGAAGCTCGTATCTAAATCAAACTATTATATATTAGGGACATATAATTTTTTAATATTTAAAACTTTAAATTTGTTTTTTATTGAAATACATTTTTTAATATCGGCTTTTGTAGTAACCTAAGAAACAAGACTCTATTTTGAAGGCTATGCTACTGACTAATAGTCAGTAAAATAATGAATAATAAAGTCTTTACACGTTATTAATTATTTTATTATATCCTCTAGTTTTAATAAAGTGCATTATGCATATTGATCTTTTAGTAAAAATATATGAAATGGGCTTCAACACTTTCGGTCCGTGAGACCGTGCGCGGGTATAGGTGTTACGAACATTGACGCGGGTATACATAGCATGGGTAATTAAACGAAGTGAATAAGATATTTCACCGGCATAAAGAGCTAGTTCGTTATGAATACGAAAACCATTATTCAAAACTGATGTTTTGAAATAAAAATAAGCTTTTTTTTTATGCTGTCTTTACTTTAAAAATAGATTTTTGTCCATTTAGTTATAAAATTTAAGTTTAATATTGATCGCACTTTGTAAGGAAAGTTGTTCGACTCTGACGATACATATATATGCATGCATTATTCTTTATTTTCTTTTATTTTACAATCACAAAAAATATGTTAGTTACATGTAATATCTTATTTCGTTTTTTGTCGGAATTTTCCGTTTTTTTGATAAATGACCCCATCATAGAGGCATTATGACGATCAAGGCTCTTGTTACTACTTGTCAGTTTCGTACTTTATCATATTGATATGTCACTGTCCTTCCAGGGATGGTAGGGTCGGGCCATAATATTTTTATTTATTTATCTTTTTTTTTCTATTACCATTATGTTTATTTATTTACTTTATTTATTATTATGACCCTTATATATAACTTATACCTTAATTGCATTTTATTTTGTTAGTTTAAGTCTTATTTTATATTTTACAATTGTTATTGATAATAAATGATTTTTTCCCTTCCATCCCTGGTTTACTACTTTAGGTATTTACAAATTAACAATTTTTTTCTTTTACTTTATATTTTACCTAACTTCGTAAAACATCTTATACTTTTATTTAATACTTAGTCTTAATAATTATTTAATTTTGAACTTCATTTAACCACCATGTCACACAATCTAATAATCTTTTCTCTAATTTTGCCGTGTTCCATTATCGTTGGGAAATCTCGCCTTCCGATAATGACGCCAATTTCTGTCTCCATCATCCCACGCTCCCGCAGGAACATTGTACATTCCTTGAGTACGTGTAGCATGTCTTGGATTTTTGCGGGGTCACAGACGCAGTATGGCGAGTCCTTCGACTTAAACCTGTGTAGGTACTGTGCGAACCCGCCGTGTTCCGTTAGGGTTTGCGCCATTTGGGACGTCATTTCCATTTTTTGATAACCCGGTACACTTGTTCCAGTCAGGGAAAGAAGCATTTGATGAATTCGCTCATACTTCCCTCGACGTATCGCTCTTGCCACTCTTCCAGGCTCTGATTACTTTTTTCGCGTACGACAGCGGAAACTTATCATAGTTCGCTGCCGTCTTTTTGGTAAGGACGGCAGCGAATTTGTTTTCAATGGCGCAAACCTCAGGTTATTTCTGACTTCCCAGCAGTGCATGCAAGCTAGAGCACGGTGGACCTTCTCCTCGATCAACGAAGCCTACTGTCCAGAGAACATGAAGACCACATCGTCCGTGATCGCCTTCATGTATACATTGAGGTCCCCGAGTTCTCAAAGTAATGAGTTCAGAATCAGGTTCCAAAAGGTTGGTCCAACTATAGAGCTCTGTATACAATCCTTCGAAGTCCTTTTTCTGTACTCCCCTCCAGCATACTTGACGACAACCTCCCAGTCTCTAAGGTAGCCTCGAACCGTGCCATGGAGGTTTATGTTTTGGTTTATGGTTGACAGTTTGAGCGCTCGACAGGGTCTTCAATGCCGGCCACCACGCATTGTCCAAGGCATCCTCTATGTCAAATGACAACATTAGAATGATCTTTTGAGATTTAACTCTTTGTAAATGTGTGTCATTAGATCATAGAGGGCATCCACCGTCCCGCTTTCCGGCGTGAAGTAATGCAGCGTTGCTTGCAGTTTTGTCATTAAATGCCACCAGAGGCGTCCGACCAGCATCCTTTCCAATGTCTTACCCAGCATAGGCAGCAGACCTATAGAACAGTATGACTTTGGACAGGCGTAGTTTTCATTACCCAGATTCGGGATCACCTTGATAACAGCCACCTTCCAGGTCCGGGGAAAGTGTCCCAGCTTGAGACACTTATTGGCCATCGCTAGGAACAATTCCAGGTTCCGAAAAATCGCCACCTGTCAAATGTCCGACGTGACCATCAAAGCCTAGGGCCTTCTGAGGATGAAAGGTTTTAAGAACGTTTCTAGCCCCGACCACCAAACATGACCGCGTTATGATCTGAGTATGCTATGTCTCAGACCACCTGCCATTCTCCCACTCCATCCAGTAGAGCGGAGCTGCACGCAGTTACATCCACCACCCATTTAAGGAGACGATCGCCCTTATACACCTGAAACGTGAGCGTATTAACCTTGTTCAAGATGTGGGGTCCCTCAGAATCAAGGAAGTTACAAAGATCAACACTGCGCGCATCATTGTGTTTGCTGCCTCACCATATGCTCCACGTTTTCCCCAAGATAATTTTGTCAGTCCCGAGGTAAGAGCAGACGCATCGCACGCGATCGAGGTATGGGACGATGAGCATGTCTCCTTCAAAACACACCGATACGACACCAATTCTGCAGTTTCCAGCTTCCACCACGGTCGCTACGATGTTTTCATTGTTAAAGGTTTGATCTTCTTTGAGGTCCACGTCACTGATGACAGCTTTGACGGATGCCCTTCGCAGAGTCGTCTTTTGGACAACTCTATACAGCTTTTGGACAACTGAACACCGTCTCAGCTCGCCGATGTTCCCAATGTAGGGTTCCTGAACAAGGGCTACCGTAATTTTTCGCCTTTCAACCTCAACAAGCAGCTCAGTTGTGGTAAGTTTACTTCGCTGTAAGTTGGACTGTATAAACCACAGAGATACGTAGTCAGTGCATCCTTCGTTTGACGATTCCTCGGCTGAATGTGTGCGGTCGACGGCAGTCAGGATGCCTGTTGCTAACAATAGCTAACGATCCTCCATTTTTAAGTACTTGTCAAGGTTTTTCTGGTTTATCTTATTTAACCATCTTTTCGCGGTCTCGTGTTCCGCAGCCCTCCTCACTTTTTCCCGCTTCAACTCTACCACGTATCTCGAGCGGGACTCATCGAGACTAAAAGCGAACTTGCTAATGTCTTATAGTATTTTGATTACAGACTGTTTCACATCTTTGCTTATATTTTTAAGAGCCTCGAGCTCGCTCTTCGCCCCCATAGCGAGGTTGGCTATTTTGGATGCCACTCTATTTATCAGGTGGATATCCACAGGCATGAACTTTTGGGACTCGCTCCGCGGACTTCCCCCCGACAAGTCACCCAGCCTCGGCCCCCCCAATCCGGACTGTGACGGGTGGCCTATCTCTTCCTTCAGGCTCGCCCGTCTAGCAAAGTCTCCGACAGCTTGTGTCGCTGTAAACACTCCCGCATCGGTCTCTGCACTGCGCCGCAATTCCGTCCGTCGGCTCACCTTCACCAACAACTTTGGTGGACTTCTTATTAGGGAACCGATGAACCCTCGTTTGCGGCCTTCGTCTTGACCAATGAGGTGGCTGCTGCCGTAACCTCCGTCTTGTGCGCAATTTGTTGAGGCCCTTTCTCTGATGGTCACTTCTGCTTTCTGCAATTTTGCAGATTTTTTAGACATCAACACCGTTTTTCGCACCTCTTTCTAGAGAGTTGCGACTTCCGTTTCCCAGTCGGATTTGGACGACGTCTATTTTGTGACCCGCCTTGATGACATTTTCCGGACAGAAAAACTCCCAAAAATCCGCTAAAACGAATACTTTATTGGCTGTTACAATATTTTTGTGAGAGTCATTAACGCTTTTGCGACAAATTTGACGAAAATTTCGGAACTGACGGTTTAATATGTCATTCGAAGCACAGGACAAATGGATATTAATTTAAGTTAAAAACTTGCTTGAAAGTATTAAAATTTTGTTTTATTGTTGATGATGTTTCGGCTATTGGACATCCACTACTGTATTTAAGCGCCACCTTCTAGATTCCCAAGAGGTATGAATGGCTTAGCCATCTGTTTAGTTACAGATGGCCCGCGATTTTTGTCAAGTAATTAGTTCACCTAGAGAAAAACTGTACAAAGTTGTGACGTCTAGTTCTTGGTCGTCATTCGAGAACCTTTTAGTCAACAGTCAGCGGTTATTGGTTCTGCGAACGATTTGACCTGCTCATTGCAGCTTCAAATTAGTATTTTGTGAGCTATGTCGATTGCTTTAGTTCTTTTATTAATGTTCTTGTTTCGAATTATACCGGAATTCGGGTTATAGAGAAACTCTGAACCTAACTCTTTTGATTGATTTTGTTGTTGATCGAACGTTGAGTGATTTTGAGTTTTTTTCATGTGGTAAACACTATAGGAACACTTCTAGCATCCACATATACTCTCTGGCAACACTGACTTTATTCTTAGGCATTGACATATGACGGAATCGAAAACCTTACGACATTTCCCGAAAGCTGCCCGGTCGAGCTGAATCCTCCCGTATAACCTTTTAATCGAAATCTGATCTAGCCAATCTATAATATGTTACAAGTAGAGATATTCATTAAAACTTCTATGAGAGAGTTCTCAACTATCACTAGAATGATTACAACACATGATGATTCGTCTAGTCCATGCTTATTTTTAGACATTTATCTTAAGAAGTTTTATTCAGTCTTCTAAGCATATTCGAGGTCATTTAGCGGTTTCTTTATTGCGATATAATTGTATCAAAAATTCATGTTGTTAAATTCAATATCTCGTTCTATAAAATTTTAAGTCTTAAATACATGACATATTTTATTTCACATCCTTTCAATCTGCATCGGTTTTGTGCTTCTATATCATAGCATTGAAGTTTTGAAGGACTAAAGTTAACATTATTATACAAACATCTCAGTACTTCGATATAACAATACTCATGCAGTGCTACATTGAATCAACGTTTTTTTACGAAGTCCACATACATCAACCATTGAATCTCATTAACGCTTCAGACTTATAAGTAATCTGTTGAGGCATGTGAATGGCGTCCACCGTGCTGAAATCTTCTTGGAAAACAGTTTGTTTAATTGCTGGGAATCAGTTTGCCAAACGTATAAGTGAATCAGTTTTTAATGACCCCCAAAACAACTTAAATATGTGGTTAAAAAAGGTGATGGGTCTACAATTTTCCAAAAATACGTTATTTATTGAAGAACTTCACCATCAAATTCCTGCTTCGCCATTCAGACGTTATACCTTAGAGCATGATGAAATGAAATAAGTTCTGGGGATCTCGATATTGACCCCGGTCGCACCGTAGCGGATAGTGAGACTGCGGGGTTCGCAATCGCGATCGCGAGTGAAACTGTGATCTAAATCCAGAGCAGGATTGAGAACGAGACCGAAACCAGAATAGGCAGTGGAACCGGAATCGAAATAGATAACAGAACCGGAATTAAGATCGCGTTTGAAAGATAGATATCTCAATACAAACGGTGAAGCTATTCGTTCTAAAACGCAATTTTTATTATACTGTGAAACCGAAACACCTTAACCAGAAAACTAATTTTTAAATTATTGAAGAAAATAATTAATATTTATAACATAACTGTACGCAAGTTATAAATGATATTGACTTGTCCCATACGTGTCACCCACCCCACACGCTGACGGCGCCTGTCCTCGCGAGCCGCTTTCGTTAGATAGATAATAGTTATAATTATAAATTTTTTAAATATTATTTAAATTTTCAAAATACCTACCCAATTACGTAGGTTAAAAGGTAATGTTCCGTAAATTAAAATGTACCAAATATTGCTTAATCTAAAGTTCATATTAAAAAATAAATATTTCACTGCTTGCCTGAGTACTTAAACATACTGCATTCTACTTTCAAAATGCCTTCCGCCTTTTTAAATGTACAATCCAGCACGTTGACACAAATTACTTTTTAATCGTTTAAGTTTGACTACAACTAAAAATTTGGTAGGTACTAGCTTCGGGATTTTCCTCAAATAATCTTACACAAAATATTAATAATATTTACGCCTCTATCAACAGATGTCAGAGGTATAAATTGTCCAAAATCGCGGATTTGTTAGGTAGCACTTAATATAGTGTTCCAATTTACACTTATCTCGTTCACGATAGATACTTCTGCTCGCGTTTCTGAAACGTTGTCATTGCGCATTGAAAGTTTTCTCACCGTTTCTGTATATTCGATGTTTGAATATCGGTACGCCATTATTGAAGTACACGATGTAAGTGTTAGATAGCAAACTGACAAGAAAGGTCAAGGCGAATCGGCACACTAAGGTTACGGCCGCCGTCGGCCGTGATGCTCGAGCGCAGATGCAATGTGGTTTTTAAAAAGAGATAGCGATACCTTGTCTGTATACTAATGAAAAGGATAACTCACAGCGAGCGGCGCTTTCTAATGTAGCCGCCGGCGCTGTGTGCTAGTATCCACATAATATGACCAAATTTTCGAAATTTTATAAGTCGAAAAAAATTACAAAATATGCAAAATCAATTCTATTACTAATATATAAGAAACCAGAGAACAAACTGTTTTCTGGTTTCTTATATAAATAAAACTGCTTTGTATATCCACCGGGCCAAAGATGTGGACAAAAACTATTATTTAATTAATCGTATTGTTAGTTAGTTGCAATGTTATTAGTTGATCATTGGTTTTCCAATATGAATACTTTTTATTTCGGAACTGAAAAAAAAGATAACAAGCGTGATTCAAGCGTGATGATCCCTATAAAATATAAATCAAATTCATGTCGTACACGAATTTTAGTTTTCTTCATTGTTATGCGCAAACTACAAATTAGCACGTGCAAATTTGGACAGCACTACGGAATGCATTATAACCCGCCCGTAGCGTCGGGCGGTTTATGTAACATTGACCGGGACAGGTCGTGTGCGCTTTTAGCATGCATAGAGCGCAATCGGAATTTTGTTATCGATTTTGTGGCTGTTTGTCCGGCGGGACGCGGCCAGCGGCGCGACGGATTTATTGACACCGCACTAACCGAACGCGATGCAGTTGCATCGAGGTGCAATAAAACTGGAGCATCCCCCATCGCGTTGTCTCTATTTCGATTCTAATGGCTTGCGGTGTCTAGTTATGATCATAATATACTCATAACGACAAATTTGTTGATTTCTCACTCAACTACAGCGAAACTAGAATCAGACATGCAGTATATATTTAATGTTATATTAATAACAATCTTATTCTTAATCTTTGTTTAGGAAATCCGCACAGGCATATAATGACGCGAAAGACGTTACCACGCTCCATTTGCATCGCCTCAAACACCTATTTTACATAACAAAGGAAACGATTTCGAGGAATCATGAACGGTGGAGCTTTGTCTAATTTTTTGCTCAAAGGAATTCAATTGATTTTCCTTTTGACGAGAAAAAAAAAGTCTGTTTACGGTTTCATGTGTAAAAACCTTTTAAGTGTCGCTCTTATTATGCTCACAGGTGTTCATTCTCTGTTAACCGCTGAAGTCTCATTTCCGTCCGTTGACTTGTGTAGGCTATTTCATTAAGATTGTTGAGAGAACCTAGGCATCCGATTTTCACCTATCTGATTCACCAATATATTTACGGTTTCAGCCCAAGAAAAAATCTGAATTGAGCAGTTCAATTCTTCCACTATACATTGCAAGAGCAATGAAATATTAGTGTTTAGTACACTCATCATGTAGATCGAGTATTGTATTTCCATATCTCCAATTGTTTTGATTGTGAGTTACAATGATGACGGTAACTTGATGGAACTTGCGCGGCAGTATAATTTTATCAAAATCATTAAAAACGACATTTCCTTAACATATGATGGTTCATTATGGTAACTGTGCTGGGGATCCATTTTCCAAGCAAATTTTCAGGCTCTTCCTGGTCAGTAGTGGGACGTTAATGACGTTAGTGACTTCCAAGCACATTTCAATTGGACAAATTTACTGTACAGTATTTATTCTTTTGAGTGATTCCGAAGGTCAATGTTTCATTTCGAAAAATAACTTGAAAGTAACGCTTTCAATTATACATTTATGACATCAGAGAATCGTTAACACAGTAATTGGTAGTGTGAAAGAACTTTCTTTTTTGCAGAGCAATTATAATAATATTCAGGTCATTTTCTTTTCGTGAGCAATTATAATTGGCATAATAAATCGAATGAATTAGTAACTTTATTTTAAGTATCATTAAGTATTGTGTTTATTTGCTACCATTGTATACATTCTTGTCAATGTCAAATGTCGCGTTATAATATTGGACAATGCAGCCGAATAGTACCTTTAAAAAATAATTGTTAGCAACTTAGAGAATTATAGGTATACAATACCACATTTGGAAAATCAAAAACTAGGAAAATAGCAGTGCATACCTTTTGTGAATACTTCTATACTAATATTGTAAACGCGAAAGTTTGTGAGTATGGATGGATGGATATATGTTTGTTGCTCTTTCACGCAAAAACTATTGAATGGATTTTGATGACACTGCAATTATATATAGCTTACACATCAGAATACCACATAGACTGTAATTTATAAAGATATGGTGTCAATTATCCAAAATATGACGATAAGTGTCAAGTAAGTAGGAAAAAAAATCTGTCATCTGCGAGCTATTCTGGCGTGCGCCCCAAAAACCGTTGAATTACACGTATATAACGTATAATGGAAATGTTTATCTTAAATAGTCCTACAAAAAAGCCCGCGACAGCATATATCTATTTCTTATGTGGAAGCCATTATCGCCAAAATAGTGAACCATAAATACAATAACAATTGATAATTTATTTCTAACGCACATTTGGTAGTAACAAATTGATTCTTATATAAAATAAATACTTCATCACAGTGTTTAAACTTTGTCACACTACATCATTTGGACAAATATTTGAATAGTTATGACGATAGACAAGCGAGTGCGATATTATGGTGCGGTCCGGCAGGGTCAGACCATAAAGGTAGCAGGCATACATTTGAGCACGCAATGTTTTCCACGGCCAGCCCTATGGTTTGCTCACGCGTTTCTAAATCGCAAAATCTGCATGTTTATACAGACCAAAATAAATAGTTGAACATAGTTTATAGGAGTAAAATTGCAGTAGCACCTATAACTTTTGCATTGCCATCAATCATCGTATACTTCCGTACCTATCTATCCCTACGAACTATAACGTTTATAATACCTGTAATACATATTAGTGAGATCATTATAAAAAATACTTAGTTCCAATTTACATACACTACACAATATAATTGTTCGAACATTTATAACTGGAGAATAGCTGCACCGATTTTCATTTTTAATTTGTTGGATTTGTTTCCGTCCTGAATAGCAAAATAATAGAAAAATATTGAAAAATTGACAAAAAAATAAAACGCTTTCTGTTATCATTATCACAATTTTCCATCACCACGCGGGTGAAACCGCGGGGCGCAACTAGTTAGATAATAATAATGGACTAGTTGCGCATGCCCGTTAACTAGATTTATTTGGTCGATTATTGTATTTCACTTTTATAATAATAATAAAATTTAGATAAAAAAAGAACATACACACCCAGTATCTTCTATTGAAACAGGTCTTTTTACTAAGTATTGATATTTTAAATACCATCCCTTAGTATTATGCAATATATAGTCATTTCTTATAATATCGCTTTTTTTATTTTGAATTAAATACATATTGTAAAAAAAGATTAAATTGTAACGTACGAATAAAACTATATTTTCATGGGCAAAGCATTTTTAAATATGTTATATTATATATTTTTTGTCCAAAAATTCCTTTAAATGCAGATTTTTTTCGAATGAATTACACACTGGTATGCCTCTCATTATTCGTTCAAATATTTACGAGACCCACAAAACCTTCTCGGCGAAAGCATATTTGTTTATTCACTCTAGTTACGAAAGCTTTTAGTCAACATCACGTGATAGTGTCTACGTCGTTACGGCAGAACGTTTGTTTAGTTTAAAATCTACAAATTACCTGTGAACTACTTTCTGACATTTTATTGAGCTAGCATGCCGACCTCATGTAGCTATTGAGCATACCTTTAATCTCGATTATCGCCACTGTTCCGTATTAGGTTGTAAACGGTCCAAAATTAACAATAAAATAAATATTTACAATAAATTAAAACGAAAAAAAATGTACTAATATTTTTAAAACAATATTATAACGTAATCGAAATAGCCTTGAGAATGCTAAAATATTTATATTTCAACATTCTTAAATCATGCCGGTTGTAGATTTTATGCGGTGACACTGATGTCTTATACAGAGGCATCGGATCAGGATCAAGAGGATTTTTAAGAAAACATTCGTCGACGTCTACTGATTTTCACTTGAAACATATTCCAAGAATTACTTGAGGAGTTCTGGTTCTCGCGAAAAATTAAATAAATAACAACGTATAAGTTAAGAACAATAAAGACATTCTTTTACTGAAATCACTAGACAGAATAAATAAATAATTTTCTGTAGTCACGTCAACTTTCCATATCACGCTTTTGTAAGCACATCGCAAGGGTACACCCTCTCATGTTGTTTTTTATAAACCTTAAGCCTATCGTGCTGATCTGGTGCTAAAGATCGTCACCAATGCCATGAAAATAGTTTGACGCGCTGTGAAGTTACAGGACAAGTGTTTTCGTTTGACTTAAGGAAAAATTGAATACTGAGCCTTCAAGCTTTTTCGATTATAGCTAGGGATGAATCTGTTATTTTTTCAATAGAAAGTGATAAGTTCACTACTCAGTCACTACTTATTTCAAAGCGATTCTCTTAAATGCGCGAAATGGAAATAATCTAAGTAAATGCCTTCCAACTTATGGGAAAATTACGACAGAAATAAAATATTACTTCGCGCGTAATTTTGCTTAACCAGCTTCTTGTGATCCATTTTGTCTTTATTTATATTTTAAAATACATTCATTCATCCTAATATGTAACCACTTTACAATAAAATCACTAAAATACGATATTTTACAAGCCATGAAATCAATATCGAATCCAATCATCAAAGTTGACGTGCAAAAGACAGGAACCAAGAAAAAAAGCATGCTAAATCGCAGTCGGGTCTATCATGAACTTGTATGTATCGCTTATATAATTTATAAAAATCGCGGATTATTTAGATAAATAATAAGACAATGCGTCGACGTCCTCGTCCTCGTTTCAAAATACCTCCGTTTAAACGTTATTTTATTGATGCCGTCGGAGACGAGGAAAATGTATCAGAAAAATCCATTTGGCGAATGCTAAAAGCCCACCGAGTTGCCGTCATAAAATCATATCAAAGTTTTCGTATCGCCAGCGATATCGCGCATCTCGCTGTTGTACACGTCTTTCGTATACATTTTTTTTTCAGAAGCACGCTTTTAAAACATCGCCGTACTTACGGAAAGCCCCGTGTGGTCTGGCGCAATATCCACACGGGGCGCGGTTGCGTGCCGGCGCTGACGTTTGAGATAGATTTATGAGTTGCGCCGTGACAGAAAATCCGAATTGTCAATTTCGTTCACAGCCGCACGAATTGTAATCAGAGAACGCTGAGCGGTTATATATCGTGGTGTACTAACGTAGCGGTCTGTTTGTACGTACCGGTGATTAGACATCAGACTTTTGCGGTTCACCGTCAACCGCTGGGCTGTCTTTTTCTAGGATGGAGCCCTCTTACATCACGCTGGGCAGAAGAGTGCTGGTAGTCTGACATCTGTGACACGATCACCCATTTTTATTAAATGTTTTACGTTCCAAATTTGGAATGGTTATTTCGCCGTCGATCGAGAAATCCTTTTGAAATCCTCGTAATTGCAATTCTTAGTCTAAAAAAGCCGCGAACATGGGTGTCGCCGAATCTCAACATCAGAAGTATTTGAATTTGCCTGTACTTTTGTAAATTTTATTTATATATATAAGTTGTTTTACCGCGAAATCAAAAACTAGAGTAAACACATACATTTTTTTACTTATAGGGTACTTAAAAATTGAAATAATGGTAGAAGGATAGTTTCATAGCGTTAGGTTGTTTTTCACCTTTAATTAAAACATACTTTTATTGTTTTAATTTGAGAAAAATTACTAAGGGAAAATTAATTTACAATTAAAACATTGCCTGCAATTAACCGACAAATTAAGCGAAGCAATTTTTCCGTAAAATTCTTTTAAACTCCTGTTATTCGACAAACCGGAATTCAGTATATTTAATAATAATATGGATATTAAAAAAAAAAAACTTGCATATGCGTTTAAGAATCCGGCTCCAATTCGGTCCTTATATTACACCACAGGTTTTTACTGCAAAACATTTCATTTGCAATCGATCTCATTGTATGGCACATTCGTTTTTTTTGTGTATCTAGATATAAAATTTAATTCATATTACATCCACATTTTATTTAAAATGTAAAAGTATTTAAATGCATTCAATCGTAGTCGCCTTCAACAAACACTAAATAAAAAAAAAAACCATGTTAATTTTGGCCAAGTCTTGATCTTCTCAAAACTAAATTAGTAACTTTAACAAGAAACAATTGACAAATTTATTCTCAACGAATAACGGCAACAAAGGCAAGTAATGTAATCGGCCTTTTTATTACGAGCATATAATCACGTGTCCGAATCAAAAACGTAATCAAGAATTATTATCGCCGGACAGTTAATTAGCTCCCGGCTTCGTTTTCGGGAGCGCATTAACTAAGATAAGAGCTTTGTTTTAATTTTTTCATAATGGCCAGGAAGCCGGGGGCGGTCGCGTCCCGCAGGGTCTGCCCACCCGGATGGGCAAATTTACACGGAGCTAATAACGTAAAGCGACTCGCCGCAAGATTGCGTCAGTCTTTCCTAATCAAGTCTCCTGTAATTTCCCCGCGATCCGCGGCGCCGGAGCGGTGGCGCCCCTTTTAGAGACGATTGTGGTGCGGAATGGTATAATACCAGGTTTGCAGTCGAGTTAGATTGCGGCTTCGGTAGATTATAAGGTGAGGGTGCGCGAACGCCAAGAAATTGGTAGACTTAACTTTTCTCTATACACAACAATTTAGTAGAAAACTGCGCGGCGCTAGCTAGATTCGAAATTATTACGATCAAAATCGATCCTTTGAACCTGTAGCGTCTTACTGTACTCTTTTTTGGATCATAAACCTAAGTAATTAATGAAAGCCTCTACGAAATTCCAAAAAAATGTTTTAAGCTTTACTGGCTGTGCCCGTGACTTTGTAACGCGTGAAATAAAAATAATAATATAAACACACGCCTATTTCTCAAAAAGGTTGGCAGAGATTATATATTTCTATATGGTATGATCTCTTTATCTTCATTGGCATCCATGACGAGTGAAATTTATTGTGAAAAAATCAATTAAACTTTCGTGAGTTGATTTTGATGAAATAAGATCTATTATATTGCTCCAAGTAACGCTCGAGTTGCCTGTAAAAACCTTATAAAAATCCGTTTCAGTTTTGTAGGTTAGCGTGTTTAAACAGACAAACAGTTTTTTGTAGGTAAACTATTTTTATTGTAGAGTGTTAGTATTGTATCTATGCTATTGTATTCTGTTACATTTCTTACATAACTCGCAATCAATTATTGTCACGCTATAGATACAACGATTCCACAGCTACTTATTATAGGTAAAGATGTATTTTTTGTTCTTTATTTCGGTCAATTACATATCTGCATAGTAAAACGCTCCATCTCCAAACAAAACCTTTTTTTTTTTATTTTACATCCAGTGATATAGTCGAATTTTATATATTGTAACACACAATTCAGTATTATTACATCTGTGGACTACAGTGTATATACATTATTCTGTCGAAGATACGAAGAGAATTAAAAAGTAAACAAAAAGAGGGTCCAACAAACGGACATACAGCACCCATAATTGCGGATATTAGACGTAATCGTTGTTTGTTCCCCGGCAGCAGCGTATCGGGGACCGCCGTTTATATGGGGCAATTGCGGAGGTCGGCCCCATTCAACGGATTCTAGATAATTTCGCCGGAGCGCGAACTACTCCGTGTTATGAGCACCTGTGCGCACCTCCGGGCGTGGACGCGCGGACGAAAGGGCGTAAGCGGCCGGGCAATCGGCCACAGGGCTCGGAGACGCGAACGCTACGACGTACGTATGTGATAGAATCACTCGAACTCGACCGGAAACAATCGTACTGTATACGGTTTAGGATTATTACAATACTATTAACTGGTAACTTATTACTAGTAGTAAAACTGTGAATGTTGGCCTTAAGTAAATACGTATATAATTAAGTGACTAATTTAATATAACACGACTCGAAATGGCGGTATGCCGTATGAATGATCCTTAAATGACGTCCACACACTATTTTGCGCAAAGTACCGAATAGACAAGCTTTAGGTTTAAGAATAATGGAAAATGCTCGTTTCTTAAAAATATTTCTTAACTCTTCTATCGATTAAGAATCGGTCGTAATTGACGGAGGAAGGGTTAAAAACTCGTCGTGCCCGACACCTACGTATAATATCTGAGTAGGTGACTGCTAATAGTGATCTGGTGATCTTTTTCACCAGAGGTTGACAAAATTGTAAGTCAGGTCTAGAGTTAGAGGTTGTTTTGAATGGTTCAACCGATACGGATCGGGTTCTGAACTTTTTAAGGATTTCATTCGATCTACAATTTCTAAAACTATGTTCTGTTTAATAGATTTTAACTGACCGAAAATATCTGCTTTTTTAAAGCTAATTTTAATTAAAAATCAACATGTTCCATAGAAAGTGCTTGATTTTATTGAGAGATTTATCCCTGTAGAAAACAGCATCTTTTTAGTTTATAATAAGCATTTTTACTAATAACGTCTTTTTCATCGATGAAATAAATACCTCATTCACGGATTCTATCTATATATTTACCTAAATTATTAATTAACAACACTTTATGCATAAAGAAAGTAATATTATGTAAGTATAATATTTTTCCCCAATAAATTAATCGCGTATCGATCCGTTCCATCGGCACGACGCGACGAGCGGCCGCCGCTCGGAGCGTAAATTTGTAGATTTCGCTCTCGAAAACATCAGTTTTTAAGCGAGAATTACTCCGGCACCGAGATCGGATCGCGCCGCGCAAATTTCGAATTCATTTCCGAAGCCGGATAAGGAAATGGCAATTCGGCTATCGCGCGGGCGATCGCGGCGAGTCGCGCCGTTATCGCCCGATGTTTGCGCCGAGCGCGAACAAAACGCTGTATCGGGAGCCCGGAGGGCGCGACCCGAGATACGGCCGGCGCGCCCGGACCTCGGGCTCCATTACGCCTCGGCCCCTCGGCGCTCGCCGCCCGGCGTAAAACCGTTTTTACGGGCCCGTAGGTGGAGCGGAACGCGCGCCCGCCCCAGACGGTCCGTCGTCACGGCCCGCCGTGCGATAGCCCATAAACTAGCTGCGTAATGTACAATTCTGTATTGTTGCAGCAGATAATAAAGAGATTTGTACTCAGCTTGTAACGTTAAGCAAGGGATCGATTCAAAATAGAATCCACTGAGTGTCATTGATTTTTAAAATTTCTAAGTCTTAAACCTCACAAAATTTACAATATTAAAGCGTTTTATTTACTTTCTTTCCATTGCAAATTTGACTGCCGTGTTGCCATTATATGCTATTAAAGTAGATTACTCTAGCTTATAAAGACAGCAATATTCTCGAGCACTGTAGAAGTTCTTTATGTCAGTTATTGCGAAAATTTTAAAAATAATTAGATAGATATACGTAATTGTTTAATTTATTAAATATATATTTAATTTAAATATGACTTAGAGAAAATACATGAAACATATGCATGAAAAACTCTTATAATTATCATGCATACTTAACCTAACTATTTACATCCGGAATCGCACAATTGCACTATAGCCTTTCATTTAAATTCTTTAATTTTAATCAAATCGAGATGGATCAGAAATTTATTTATTTGTTATTATACGGATATTTTTAGATTTATTTCTTGTTTTTATTTCATATTTATATTTTAATTAATTTGTTATTTAAGTTTTTCTTAAACTTCGTTTTTTTTGCTATGCTTAAGGTAAATTTGATAAAACAATTTTAAACGAATTAGAAAAGGATGTACACCAGAATTGAAATTCTGCACATATAGTATACATATGGAGATCTTGTGATAATGATGATCTTTGTGATCTACTTATAAGGGAACTCATCTGCTGTCAAATATTTCAAATTGTAATTTTACAAATAAGTGTGGTTCAAATGAATAAATGATTATGATCACTGGAGTTGATCTGATGATGTATGAGGCATGTGTAACCTATGCAGAAACTTAGAATTTATGTCGAATAAGACCCCCTTGAAAATCTAGAATTCCAAATTATATGAACAAATCTATTGTAGTTTTAAATTTATTTTGGTTGAAAAGCACAATTTTCATTATTCACTGGCCATTAGTCTGATAAAAAGGCATTAAAAACCTAAATTATTTCCATGTGAGTCAGAAACAAAAAATTTGTCACATAAAAAAAGAAATCTGTAAACTACAATTATTTGAAGACTATAAACATTTATTGATGAGGTTAGTTTCAAGCTCGAGGTTTTAAACATTGATTTTAAAACTCTAAAGAGTTAAGCCTGCGCGCTTTAACACAACCGCCGTAGGGAAAAATATAGAATTTTTTGACAATTAAAACATAGTTAGATCATAAAATTTGAACAGTCAATTAAAACTTAATAATTTAACATCAAATTTGTTACGTTTGAGATATAAATATTTAAAACATGCATAAAATTTAAACGTGCTAGTTGTTCCATTTTATACTACGAGCAATTTAGTTGGATATAAAAGTTGCCAAGTTAGAAATTTATTACTCAAATAAATTACAACTCTTGTAAGTCAATTGAAGGAGGTTGTGGATTCCTATAGCTGTTAATTTATAGAACTGCTACGTAACTTCGCACCAGTTCAGATCTCAATCCTTTTATTGGCGATGTCGGCAACCCCGAACATTGTTTGTACGTAATTCAATTCTCTTTTCACATTTATGCTTTTGGTGAAACTATCTGTAAGTGATTTAAAGCGATTTAAAAGTAGATACTGCACAATCGAAGTGAATATTAAGTTGGAGAAAGAAAATTTTCGTATTTTATAAGTTAGAAGTTGCAGTAAAATCTTGTTTTATCTGGACGCTGTTTGTATCTGACCAGTGTTGATATAATTAAATAGATGACATTTTATAAAAATTAAAAGTAAAAATGGTGTTCCGTCATTTTTCTATTGTTTTTTTTTGTTCATCAAAATGAATAAATCTAACGTAAAAATTGGATACATTTAAAAGTTTTATTACAAAAAGGGTGAAGAGTGAAAAGGGTGAAAAAAAGGGTTCTTTTGACTATGCTCTTTGGCATCAGGCAAGCAAGCTTTACAGACTATAGCGAAACCCGGATCAACTCGCACTAAGTTGATGTTATGCGTATAGTGCGATTGGAAGAGCCATTCATTATTCATAGTGAGTATTTATCACAGGGACAAAACCATCAGTCCGGATTTTTACAGCAGCAGCTGATGAGACTCAAGCAAGAAGTATAGAAAAAACGGCCGGAACTGATCAACAGAAAGGTTCTTTCGCATTCACTTTTCTCTCTCTCTCATCTTAATTCTCAACAAATATTGAGAAAGTTTGGTCAGGAAGTGTTAATGCATCCACCGTATAGTCCGATCTTGTATCCTTTAATTCTCATCTGTTTCGGTCTTCAGAATTCTATAAGTAGTGCTACGTTAACATCAAGAAAGGACTACCCAAACTACTTGTCGCAGTTTTATGATCAGAAGACCCAAAATTTCTGCAATAATAAGATAATTAATAACCTACAATATGCCATCAAGTTGTTGAAAAAAATGACATTTATGTTTATATATTATAATTATATGTAAATAAAATATGAATAATTTTGATATGAAAAATTATCTTGAATTTGTATAAAAACTACGCAAAAACTTTTTCCCGTACCCTATATTATCAGCGCAACTATATGCCGCTGCAAACATTTTATTGGGCATAAAATGATACATTCAGGTTAAAATACTCATATAAGTGAATAAACCTGATAGAAGTAAATGCAGCTTACATTTAAATCATCCCTTTTTTCATACTACTTATAAGTGAATTTTCCTAAGTAGTTATAATTTCTTACTGTATAAGAAAGTTTACTAATATATCACAATGTAGTCGTTCAGCATCACATAGATCAATTGAATTGTCCGTTCGATAAGCAATTCAAAGATATATTTACATTTCTTTCATTTCGAATTAAAATTTACGAACGTTAAGGAACCACCACCATCAGCACGTAAAAAATATATGAACGTTTTACAGACACATTTAAAAGCAACACCAAGTCTGATTCTTTCCCAAGGAGGTTTTGTTTGAGAGATATTATAAAAACACTGAGCATCCCCGTTGTCTTAGGACTTAGTTAAGACCAGAGCATTTAGCTCAATAGAACAATTACCATGTTATATTGAAAATGGTATTTAACATTTTCTTCTAGACATGATAAAATATAACGAATCAAAAACAGCTTTATTTCGTAAGTAATAGAAACTGCATTTGAAAAACACGATTAACGTTTGTTTTCGACATTATAATTACCACTAATTCCAAAGGCTGATTCATTTTGATAAGAATGGACAAGAATCTCAAGGGTTGTTCTTTTTTACCCATCGATACGAGGTATTGAGTAATTAATAATTTAGTAAAACACTAAGAAATAACATGAAGCAACCTGATAGCCGAGCAGTTCAATCCCATTGGTTTTTTTCATTAAAATGTTCAGACACGGTTTAATAGCTCTTGCCACATAACGTCTATTTAACGAAACGTTTAAATTTATACAATGACAATTTTGAAATTCAGCTGGGATTTTATTATAAAAGCGCACATATAAAAACGCCTTAAACGATTTGATAATTATGCTTAGACGGGTTTTATGAACAGGAAAATCATTCTCGCATCTAGTGTTATTATTATGGATGTCGCTCATTTTTTGGAACGATTCTTTTAGAATATTAATTTATATAAAATTTTCTCTGAGAAGTGCTTTTGGTCTCAAATTATAAACGACACGGCTAGCTCGCTTCTGCAGCAGAAAAATTTTGTTAATATCAGCTGGATGGCCTCATGATAAAATTTCATAGGTCATGAAACTGTGAAAGGAGCTGAAATGAACTAGTCTCACGGTGCTTTCATCAGAAAGTCGCCGAATCCTTTTCACTGCTTATGATGCATAACTATTTTTTTCGTCTTTTGCTAATGTCGTAATATGACAATTTCAACGCAATTTAGTATCTAAAGTGAGACCAAGAAATAAGATCATATCCACAATATTTAGTATCTCGTTCTTTGATCATTACGTTTACGTCAATCAGTTTATTACCAGTCAAGGAAAATTTAACAAGTTTTATTTATCGCTCTTTGAGAAGAAGATTTTTAATACTAAAGCACTCAACTATTTCAGATGTGGTACTGTTTACTTCGTCAAAGGCAGTTGTTACCTATTAATTTTAAAAAGTAAAGAAGTATCATCAGCAAACAGTACAATTTCAAGTCCATCTTTAAAAAGCGATAGATAATTAATATATGTAAGGGCGATTTCAGCACCGCCGCGTAAGCCCGCACTTCGGATTTCCTTTACAGTCGCGTCGGAGTACGGATTTTTGCGGTGTGTGGGCAAAATGATAGCGTTTCGATGTTCAAACTTGTTTACTACACCACGAGCTTTGCAAGTGGTGATTGTAGCATAACTGCGACGGTGCGCGTGCCCGTGCGCACGGGTAGTGTGGGGCTGAAACCCATTAATTAAGTCCCCCTAAAGTAAACATTGCTTATACAGCGATAATGTTAGCTGGAAATCTATTCAGCTGCACCTGACGCGGCCGGACAACACACGAAGGTATTGACGGCGCGTGACTTGCCTTAAGGGGGTCCTCTCGGCACAGGAAGTCACAGGCGCACAGGAAGACACCAACACGGAATGGACCCATTCGACATCTAGACGCAGGAGCGGTCTAGAGCTTCGGAGATATGACCTAGATGATTAGATCTTAATTGCAACGGGACATATGACTAATGACTATTTAATTGTCATTCTGTTTATTAATTTCTATGAGCCTTTCGACTTCAGCTGTGAAGTCGTCAGACGGATCAGTGATAATATTCCGTGACCTACGAATGAAATGATAGGGGGAGATGGATGCACCAATTCCGCTTCACTTTATAGATGGCGCATCCGCCTGTACATGTGAGCTGCATACATTACGATCGAGGAGGCATGAACATGTACTTCGCATATTTCACGTAGTTCACCAATTCGCGGTCATATCGTATAGACCGCCGCGGTTCTCGGCCTCTCATTGGTCCCTCCCGTCAAGGTATTATAATATATTGTAATCAAATACGACAAAACACAAATAAAATAATATAAAAGTATTCCACTACATAACGCAATAAACAAACAGGTAAAATAGATAAATATTACACAATTAACAATTCCTAACAACTAATCTCTAGCCGGGTAATAAAGAGACAACTATTCAAATTATTTAATTAACACACACAAAATACAATAAAACACAAAAGAATTCGTAACCTAAGTCCGTTTTTATAAATCAAAGTAATACATTTATTTACAAATTATCACCAAAATTGCGGCTATCCGTAACAATATAAATTAGATATAGAAATGGTACAAGAACTGAAACCTATGGTACACCCATACTGACTGCACAATCTGACGACCGCTCATAATTAACATCAACCCTTTGAATTTCAGTACTTAAGTACAACTCTAGAAGCCCAAGTGATCATCCCACGACATCGTAATGATGTAGTTTTCTGATCAATGGTGTCATGATAAACGCAGTCAAATGACTTAGACATATCACAGAAAACACCAATTCGACGGGTGCAAAGTATAAGAAGCCAACTGCATAATCCTAATTTTTCAAGAGAGCTCTTTAAAGGTTAAGAAATACATATTTTTTTTCGTTGAAGGTCGGAATAGAATAAAATTTGTATCAACACATTATTATACTAGGACTCATATTATAATGTATCTAAAGTAACACATTTTTTGTAATTTTGCGAAATATTACATTTGTCTCCATGTACGTTGTATTAAGCTTATGTTGATTGAGTCGTCTACCACTTGAATATTTCTATGCTAAACTTTAAAATCCAGGTAAAAAGAACAAATTATTAAGTTTTAAAATGAAATTTGAAGTCATTATTTTAACGCGACTATTTCAATAAATAACATTAAAATTACTTTTGCGTAATTTTTGGCGTGCGTGTCTTTATCTACGTTGGACTATAAACTGATATAATGAACTTCATGAAGGTGAAAATAATAAAACAATAAACAGGTATTAATTATTAAAATTTATATTCGTCATTATGAATATATTATAACTGATTATAGTTGTGTGATTTACTTTCAACAATTGCAATATTCTGAAAATCTCTCAAAAGTTACAGTAATGAAATAAACGCGAAAACAACATAATACAAAAAAGATACTTTACTGTAAGGTATGAAATTACCTTTAATTAATTAACGTAAACAGTTCTCTATTTAAACTGTAGTATAGATTCTATACTTTTCAATAAAAAAAATACATATTCATTAAATCACTCAGTATCATTATTTTCCTGAACAGTTAAGCTATGTGTCAGATTTTCATAAAAAGCGTGGTAGCTTGTAGGTATAAGATTATGTCTACAAAGGGTCGTTAAATCCTTATGTTTCGCTTTAGAAATGCGCAAAGATTTGTTGTAACATTTTTCCAGATTTACAAGTTTTAAATCAGGGTTTCGGTGTAAAATTTTCTGTTTTTCGCATTTATCGTGTTTGTCGTGAATTTGTTTTTTCAATCAATAAATTAATTTTTTTAGACTCTATTTCGTGTAAGTCATATTGTAATTTACAATACTAGGGTCCCCCGTTTTAACTACTAATTCTCGAAATTTAGTCCACTTTACTACTTCGCCTTTGGTATTCTTTTTCCATTGCATTGCCCCCAAAGACATCTTAAAGTCGAGAACTAATGTGTTACTTTAACTGTTACCTGTGTTACTCTTACTATTTCACAATGATTTTCACTTTTACTTCATTTGACAAGTGTATACCTACCATTCTTTAGGCGAATAAATTATTTTTTCTTTAGAAGACTTTTCAATTAAAGCGTGTATACTATCGCCTTCTTGCTGTGTATGCCTTTTTTGTAAAAATCTATGAAAAATATTAATCCCATACTTTTTAGACGCGAAAATACAATACGATTCCTGTTTTGGCCTTCACAGTTATCTGACCACAGTCGAAAATCTTTAATACCTTGTCTATATTTTTTCAGCATAAAATTATATACACAACTCGCTACTTCATTGGATCCTCGTCTAGCTACCATCTCCGGCCATATATAACAAGATGTTCTTTTTTTACCTAACTCAAAAATAGTAAAGTTGTAAACAACTAACTTACGTTTATAATAAAGTTGGTAGTTTCTTCATGTGGCGTACTTAACTCTTTTTAAAAATCAAACATCGCTGTTGTAACGGTATTTGTATGAGAACTGGCGTAATTTTAATCTTCTTTCAAAGATCTTGCTACGTCGTTGTTTTTCAAATGTTTATTGAAGTTGTTAAAAACAGTTTCTGTAGGATTCAATTTGAATGCAGTACAAATATCGCATTTGTCCTTTTTTGGCATGAAAATGCCCACATTCATTTCACTATTTACAATATCGCGATATTATCGCACTTTTTGTTCTCTATTAATTATATTTTGCTCGTTCTCCCAACTTTGATATAATTAGAAATTTTTTTGAAAAATTAAAACGCCATCCAAATATAATTTATTTGAATCTTTTCGTGTGTGGTGCGATTCCACGGAACTAAATTACTTTAAAAGATTGCACACACTTTGTTTCGCAGCTTCTGTATTCACCTTAATTTTTTTGTTATGAAAACCTCTGTAATCTTTTTCATAGATTCCAGTTTTACTGGTATATTTTTTCAGAACAGTTTGTATGAACTGGTTGCTGATACAAAGTATATTTTTGAACGTTGTTTTATAAATTTTGACGCTTTTGGGGTTGCTTTTATTTAAGTCTAAAGGTAAAGAATAGTTTACACTAATTTTGTTTAGAATCATTTTCCGTCGTAATTCGCATTTTTCTAGAACGTTTTACATACTTAGAAATAAAACTCCATTGTTTCTTATTATTACCAAGAAACCAAAAACAAGATATATAAATGCTGCTAATTAGCACTTATTGTCAAATAAAAGACTGATGAAACGTATATTTTATCATTGAACATCATAAAATTATGTTTAAAAAAAATTAATTTAATATAATATTACTATCATAAGTTATTTGTAAAAATCTACGTAAAAGACTTGTATAGAACGAACAACATAAACAAATTAAGACAATAATTTAAAGTAGAAAAAGACATGTGGCAGTTGTCCGTTCACAGAATGATCTTAACCTATAAAAATTCTTTCTTTATATTTAAGAAACGAGAAGAGATTTTTGAAATTGAATGTCACTTTTGTGTTACTAAATTATTTAAAGGACGTTCTATTCACCTTCAAGATGTTCATATTTCTTGTTTTCTAGTTTAATGAGATCTAATTCCTTTATGTCACACACTCGTGCGGTTTGAGCTTTTATAATGAATTTGCGTCGTTTCACATTCATCATATAATAACTCGTATAAATAATTAACAATAACACACAGTCGTCAGAAAATTAACTCTACAAAACAATTTTTATTTTTCATAAAGACGACAACTTAAACTCACCAGCGTAACGAACGTCAACTGACTAATAACTTTATGTGTCGACACGAGTAATCCCCGCACGCCAGAGTACATGCGGCTGTTGTCTGTATTCAGTAGTTCAGTAAAAATTAAATATTCTGATATCGTCGTAAAGTTATACTATCGAATTCAAATAACCACAATCAACTCGAGCATTAAAAAACATTATTAAGCATAGAGCAATGCAGACTATTATTGAATCTATTATCTTTATAGAAAGGCAATCAAGATCAGCAGATCTTTTCTTTTTTATGCATTTAATACAATTTTAATCGTGTTTTACTTTTGCTAATCTATTGAACCTGTAGGTCCTAATACACACAATACTTTATATACTATTAGCTTTACGGTAGCTTGTTAGAAATTATGAACATCGATAAAATAAATATAACACAAAAATTAAATATAATCTTATTACTGTCTTCATTAGGCCTCTCTTAGAGAAAATGATTTACGGCGAATCTAATTAAGAATATTAAACATTTGATTATTCCTTAATTACTTAATTTTGTTCATAGTTTATTATTCCTTTAGATGGAAAGCCTATTGGTATACTTGTGTATACATAAATTATTACTTCTTTATATAGTTAATTCTTACTGCCACAATATATCTATCTACAAACTCGATAGAAAATAAGTTTTGATAATTTAAACGGACTGATTAATCTTAGAAACGTAAATACTTTATTTAAAGTAAATTATTTTTATTTACTTGCATCAAATTTCGTAGGCAATTTTATAGATCGTAAGTTAGTGAAAAAAATATATTTATTTTCTTTCATCTATTTAAAAGCGCATGTCGAATTTCAACAACATTAAAAAGACTCCAAAGTGACCTCCACACACTTCTTGGTTACCTATAAGATAACAACACGAGTTCTTTATAAGCAATATTTAATTTGGTGAATTATATAACCCGAAATCAATTGAACCTATAATCCCCGCGGGATGTGGTAAAACGTATATTTATTCAATAAAAAAAACTGACGTGACCCATATAACATAATAGTATACAGTATAGACGTGATCAGTATAAACATAATTCTGTTCACCGATTCGTTAGTAACAGATATAGGTTCGTGATAGCGGTTCATAATATGTTATCCAAATATAGCTAGTGCAATGAAAATAAGTGACGATACTTAATATTTTAAATCCTATATATTCGTGTGAGCTTTGATTATTATTTGTGTTGTGATTATGTTAGTCACCAACCCGGTTACTAACATCTATCATTCACGTTGACAATCTGCGGGGAGAGATTTCTAGAAATATCACAATCTATCTCACACCTGCTGAATATACACAGCCTGTTCAGATAGCTTCTCATGGCTGATGCCCAGTTAAGACCTGCTGTAACTTGATGCAGTTGTCACGACTGACTTTATCTAGGCCTACTGAAATTCGATGCACTGAATACTGCTGACTGCTTTATTTACAGTTCTGTTGCATCACGATGTACTCGTCACGTCCGACCCCCTTCGTCTACGGATGGTCGGTGAGGGATCTCCGAAGAACTCTGATGAGGATCAGAGTTTGTACTCGTGCACTAATTCAATAACGGGCGGCAACGTAATGCATGAACGTAACGTATGAACTGCATACCGACGTACTGTGCATCGTACGTTTGACGCGAGACAGCCGTCCCGCGCCGCACCTGATGGCCTCACGTCCGGCTCGGCTTACTGCCGACTCCCTGTCGAGATTAAGCGGCCAGCCGCCATCTTGATCGCAATTCACCTATATCTATGCCATAATCGTCTATATCTATGCCATAATCGTCTATATCTATGCCATAACCGTCTATATATATATGCCATAATCGTCCATTTGAATAAGCCATATTTGCCGTCAGTCAAATTAGTCTGTGTATTTGTATGAAGTTGTAACAATATATAATTCATACAAACGAAATTGTCTCATTGCCGGCCAGTTGTGAGCGGCCAGCAACAGGAGAATGCCGTTAGAAATAAACAGAGAATTAATATTTATTTTAGTTGAGTGTTAAGGGAATCCCTTTATATTATTATAGTCTGTTCACACGTGACTAACTATGCATGTTCCTAGGCTGTGTCGCGTGCCCACTTACCTCTACCTACATGTCTATTCGCTTACGTGAAAATATCCCTAAGGATTTATTTTATTTGTAGTAGAGATTTAAATTATGACTAGTATGTTTAAATGTTTTAAATCTAAGTTATGAGAAATATATAATATGTAGAATGGAAAATATCAATAAATGCTATTTTAGCTCATTATTTATGTATGTCTCATTAATTGATTTAAAAGCCTTTAATAGTTTTAAGCTGTTCTTTTCTTTTTCGTTTACGTCACTTTTATTAAATTTACTACATATATACACTGTGCATTTCCGACAATAATCTATGTTCAAGAAGCTGAGAATGGATTTGACATATTGTTTTATATTATTTATTACCTATATAAAATACGACAGAAAAAAAAAATCATTTTTCGCTGACTAGTTTTATACAATATCTAATAGATTTATCACTTCAAAAAAATTGTACGCATGCCTTATCTTCCTCCATGTTTTCCGGGAAAAATTTATGTGTGCAAGCCGTGAATCTTATACTTCCAGTTTTAATAAAATCAAAAAGTTATCTCATTTATTTATTAGTGGTTGATAAAATTTTCATTGTTAAATATGTATAATAAAATAATAATAAATTTATTTTTATTGAAATAAATCATGTTATTAGTCAAAAAAGAGCAAAAAACGTTTTTGTTATGAAATCTATTGCACCGATACACGCGGTAAATCGTTTTAGGAGAATATGTATTGTTTTATCAGTTTTCTATAGTCTTGTCTGGAATATCGTCCAAAATTTATAAATTGAACAAAACAAAAACACAAGTTACTACGTTGTTGCGTAGAAAGTTTTCAATTCTAGTATATTATGAAAAAGTCAATATTTAAGTTCTAAAACTGATCTATTCAATTATTTTCAATATTAACATAACATACTCATCGATTAAAATTTTTGTATACAACAGAATAAAGTTTGAGAAATTTAGAATACACATTTTTGGAGGTTATACAATTTTTTTTTATAAATCTTTATTTTCGTTATTATAAAATATTTATAGTTTAATTCGTCAATATAATTGTTATTTTAATCGCTCAACAAGCTTTGCTTTATTCCCAGCTACGAGGATACCATGAGCTTTCAACCATTGCCATAGTTGAATCACAAATGTGATTGAATACAAATATGGGCTTCTATTGCCTAACGTACTAATGAAGCTCTATCAATTATTTCTTTTGTTCATTTGCAAAGGTAATAAATCTAAATCTCCTTGTTTTTCCAACCAAATTCATAAAAAGTGCCCGCAAAATTTATACCGCCTTTTCAATGTAACGGACACGCTTGCGCATAAGTTGTCGTGAAAAGGTCTATTCTGACTTAATACAGTTTAATACTGATTTATTTTTAGTTTATTTTACAGCATTTTCGAAGAGCAAACGAGCATACGAGCCCCCGTATGCGTTGCCAGCCTTTTGAATAGGAAGAGGATGTTTGATGGAAGGATGAGTGGGGCGACGAACGAAGAGTGGGGTAATAGAAGGGAGTGAACCACAGGTACTCTCATTCACTAGACGAAATGCAACAGCGGAAGCTACTTCTTTATACTTGTATTCTGTGAAAGTGTGTTATTTCACCGATTGAGTCAGGCCATTTTCGTATATAGCCAAGTTGTCCACAGCATGGCTCTAGGATATTATAAAGATAAAAAAAAAACTGTAAAACCTATTGTTAATTACATTTTATTCATAGATAATTAGTTTTTAATCATTATTAAGGATAAAATAATAGTTTTTATTATGAGCTTTTACTTAAGCCCGAAATCCACAAAATCGATGTATCGTTATATTTTATTATATTGATACTATATACGACAAACGTAGCGTATATAACACAAACGTAGCCTACTACGATTGAATTCACATGAAGAGCAGTAAAATTAAATTATCTGTTTTCTAAATTAATAATTTAATATGAAATTTTTACAAAGACAAATGTTCCTACATAAATAAAAAATATTTCTTTCTTCGTCCAAATCGTTTTACCATTTCAAGTATTTAATTAATCAAAATTACATTAATTTATGTTTTGATAAAATAAAAAAGGCAATGAAACTTCGTGGTGTAATTAAATGCAAACAAGCTGATATAGACGGCGTTGATCTCTCCGAGTTTATTTTATGCTTCATGAACGATGGGATTAATTGCGAATCTACAGAGTGGGATTTTGTGATATCTAATTATGATGGTACTCATTAATATATAATTAACATCCGCAAAACGAGTAACCTTATTAATTCCTAAATAGAAAGTTATTATGAATTTAATTTTTTCGTTATGCTTTTCTAGTTTTTCCGGAGTTACAATCGAGTTCTTAAGCCCCGGGTAGATATTTATAAGAGTTATGCTGAGCGCAAGTCGGACTTGTACCGAGAGCTCCGTACCATAACGCATTATGTACGTTCGTATGTACAGGCATGTTCATTCATTCGTTCAAGATCCTTAGCGTAATTTTGACTGACATTTGGTCGGTTTATAATATGCTTTAGTTTTTGGCCAATCATTGGGTTTTCATCAGACATTTAAGTTTTAGCTTCCTATAAATTTATTTTGATTATTTTCAGAGTGATGTATCCCTCTCTCTCTCTCTCTGTACGTGCGTGCGTGCGTGCGTACCTGTGTGCGTGCGTGTGTGTGTGTGTGTGTCATCCTTTCATAACGTTTTAATGGATTGTATTATCGAAACGCAGTTTGAAACCTTAAAAAGGTGTCCTTCAATTTAGAGTTTCTGAAAATTTGAACCAATACGTCAACGTATATTTTCGGAAATCTAAAAATAAAATTAATGAAAAAATGTCTTCTAGAAATAATTTTTAGACTATTATATCAATCGGATCAACATCTAATTAACTTTTCTCCCCAAAAGGAAGAGATCCACACAGGTTGCGTCAATTGCAGTAAACCGCGTCGAAATCGATTGAAATTTTTAAGAAAAAAATTTACAAGAAGCAACATAATTTATGATTTTTTAAATTAGAATATCCATTAATTACAAAAACTGATTTGCTTTTTTTCTTTAAAGACAACGTCGACAACTATAGATTGCATTAATATCGATTGATTTGTTATTGGGACATTGTTAACGAAAAAGTTATAAAAAAGTATTTTTACAAAATAGCTTGTAAAATTCTAGTCAGATTGATGTTTGGTACTCAGTTAACTTTTTCAGCTCAAAACACTGCGTCAAATAACTTTAAAGCCAATTATAATCTAAAGAAACGTTCGCATGATATTTTAGTTGATAAATTAAAAAAAAAAGTCTTATTTTATAAATAACTTCTATAAGTTTGAACAAAAAGAGCTTAAAACGCATTAAAAGCTAAATTTTTAAACTCGTAAGCTTCAAGCTCAAAAATAGCACGAAATTTCAGAAATAGCATGTAGGCTCAATCGTCTTAATTTTTAAGCTTAATAATTTATGGGTAACTATAGTTTTGAACTCGAGGAGCTTAAAAGCACATTGTTAAATATAAGAGAGAAAAGTTTTGGGGATAGCCTGCAGGGTCACCCGTTTCTCTGATTTCTTTCAGATTTTGCACAATAATCATAAGAAATATGACATTTATACGCATTGAGGTAATTTATGTGTAGAAACTCCTCGTTTAATAAATTTAAATAATTATGAAAATAAAAATGGAACCAGGTATGCAATTGAAGATGCAAAGTGCAAGAGTCGAAACGTACGAAACGACATTTAAATGTATAGCTATTTCGTTTCCCCTTTAAATATTTTAAGAAAGGTGCAAGCGTTGGAGCGAAACAATGATAGACCATGTAACAATTTGTTGGTGGTACCATTTTGAAATCATAATTCCTTAAATTGACCAATTTTATTAATTAATGGATGTGTAAAAAACTATAATGTCAAAAAAGAATACTGAACATATTATGTCTTTACTTTTATTTGTAAAATACATATTAACTCACTTAAGTCTATTTTTGATATGCTGCAAAATTAATTTAAAATAACAAGTAAATGGGAATTATAAATTCTAAATTATTTTACTCTATCATTTTAATTATTTATCATATAAAACGAAATATCCTTAGAATTCTCTAAGCGTAAACAGCCCGTTTTGACATTGCCTCCGCCATTGTCAACGCTTATGATGTGTGTTTACATTCTTTTTCTATGTGAATTTAATTTTCAAGAGGCAATAAATTTTGTTTATTTATATCAAACATTGTACACTGACGGCATATTTGTTCTAGAGAATTTATCGATTTACTTATAGTTTAAGAACACTCTGGAAGACCAATCGAAAGTTTAAATAGCGAAGCGCGGGCTCGGTTGAGTTAAGTTTTATTTCTTCGATTAGTGCAGTCACTAATCACCGATCAACGGCAAGCGTTCAGCTGGACTCGTTGCTATTTTTTGTGATTTCGTGTTTCTGAATATACGTCAGCTGCTTTTCTACGTGATTCTTTTCATCTGATCTCAATCTTCAAACTCTCGATAGGGTCATTACATAACAGTACTAACGTCAACCGCTGAGCACAATAACAAATATCCAAAGAATTTTATTTAATTGTGAAATATTTATAGATGAACATGAAACCTATGCCTTCAAATAATTTTTAAATATAGTCGACTGTTTTATAAACTGGAATATTCTTTATTGAGTGTTATATGATTGTACTATTTCAAATATTTTATATTTTTCCCGTATAATGTTTTAGTGTAGTTTGTTTCAATTTATATTTGTTCCTTATAGCATATTAATATTTTTTTAGTAAATTTAATTTTTTGTGTGTGTTGTTACACTCGACGATATAATTTTTTTTAAATATTTTGGATAATATTTTAATATATTTGGGCGGCGATTACTAGCGTCTATTTTAATTTCTGCTTCGGTGAATGGGTGTAATTTTAGCAATTTCTAGGATATTAGGTATTACACTTGCTCCTAAACAACTGTCAATGTTATTTGTAAAATTTTTATTTAAGAAATTCCTTTATACCCTTTCTAAATTTCGTTGATTCGTCTATTTTTACATTAGTGTTACATTTCAAATTATCTTTAACTTACGTTAAAACAAATCACACGCTCCGTGGTTTAGTGAAGCCACGGACGGTCTGACGTCTGTACCGAATGTTATAGTCACGTAAGTGACAACGGTCATTAGCGGGCCGCAATCCGCACTAGGCCAGTGTGGGAACTTCAAGTTCTAAACATTCATTTCTAAGTGAAGAATTGTATGTGGATGTGCTCTTGCAGTAAGGCAAATAAAATATGGATGCTTGCCTGCAACATGCATTAACATGCAGCGTTAAGAGCTCATCGATCACAAATTCGATGTTTTGCATGTATGTGAGAAGGGGGTTCAATTACCATACGATTAACGAGGTTGTGTCGGTTGTTATAATACTCCTTACACCCTGATGGATGGGACTGTCTGCAATTTCCTGAGGATGTGCCTGTTTGGCATGGAACGTACGTAGAATTAACAATTTAACGGTTGCGGACTAAGATAATTATAAAAATAAATAACACTTGCTTAGGTGTTCGATATCTGTCAATCCTCTGGAATCAATATTCAATCCTTTGGATAGAGATTCGTAGTGGAGAGGCAGATTCGAGGGTCAGCGGTGGGTTGCATGCTGCATGTTAATGCATGTTGCAGGTAAGCATCTACTATGGATTTCCGCGAATTAACACCTCACACAATACAATAAATAAAATATGACCTAACGAACGATTTTATTATTAAAGCTGAGCACAAATGAAACCAGAGACCCGGTTACACAACAGAAATCGCAGGTCTAACTGTGGTATTGAATAAACTACATAAATACTATAAACATATACGATAGATATATTTAAAATTTTTCATTTAGTTAAATGTAATCATACTTAAGAATTAACTTTTGACGAATCAATAGAGTTCAAAGATAATTTAAAAAATAAATATTTTATTTATAAAAAAACCCATGATGTATTTTATGCTGGCAACATTTAGTTCCCGTGAACAGACAGACAAACTGCTGAGCAAGAGCTACAAATATACAAGTGTAATAGGAGCCATTAACAATCTAAACTATGTGTGCGATCTATTTAATATTATGTCCTCGTTGCGTCGTATACAGACACTACAAAAGTTGCACTAGTGTGTGTAGCATATTTAACCTAAACCATAGTATCTTATTATTCTTGTAAAATAATTAACATCAAAGTTGAAAATTCTTGCTGTTGAAAATTCCAATTTTCTTTTAATCAAAGTAAGCCAGAGATGCATTTTCTTTAACAAATGTTCCTGATATATCACTAGATATTATTATATTTGAACACTGGACCTATAATTCTTCGAAGAACTTCGCAGTCGGAAGATGCGGAAGGAAACTAAATGTTGTTGCCCAGTCTGCGAAATCTAATAACCATAAAGCGCATGCGCCACAAACGCGGTCGCGGAAGCCGGCGCCAAATATTCATTTTATTAAGCGCCGGGCCAAGACATAATTAGCACAATACCGTTAGCGAGAACCGACGACGCTCCGCAGGCGCGCTAACACCGCCGCGGGTAATAGCGCCGATTCCTACATGAGCGTATGTTAACACACGCGCGTCGTGGATGCATATGGAATTCATTAAGTCCGAGGACGAGGGGCGAGAGCGAATGTAAAACCGGAGTTTATCAAAGACGGACTCGCGTCTGATGATGTTCGCACACTCGAAAGTGGTGGCGGTCAAATGCTCGCCGAGTTAAGGTCCAATAAAATTATCGTTAACAGCCCCACACTTCCCTGCCGAATGCCGCTCACCCCATAGGATGCACAGACTTTGCCGTCATTATTTTTGAGGTCTGTCAATATGTTGGAAATTTCGTTATAAATCCATGGATAGAAGTATGTTCTGACAATACCTTTTTTGTCCGCGGCATGACCTACACGTTTCCCATCCGTTTTACTATACGTAAAATAAAAAAAAATGTGTGTCAGCTCCGACGCACGACTGGAGTTTACTCCTTAAGTACGATTGTCTAAATATACGCGAAAAGAGTTTATTTAACTGAAAAATTTCGTTTTGACTAAAAATTTAAGAAAACCACGTGTTCATTTGATATTCCAGCATTATTATCTACACCAATTTCTTCCATAGTTTATATCAATTGCACTTCACCAAATATAATAATAATGCATATAAAAATTCACGATAATAATAGTAATTATTAATAATAATAGTAATAAATCAAATGTTAATAATAAATATTTACATTGTAAAAGAACACTTTAAAACACAAACAAAACAGTGGTGACGATCCGTATTAGAATTGTATAACTGATACACTCTATATATATATATATATATATATATATATCGTTTGTAAACGTTGAACAGTATACTTTTATAATATATATAAGTATACACACAATATATGCGTCAGCTGCCTCGCTGCGTTGGCTACACACAAGTATACAGACAAGTATACAAGTACACACATACACGCGATTGAAAAGTGAAAGGTGCGCCAATAAGTTGCGCACCAAAAACGTAACGCGGATTTATCAGTAGATTTTACTCCTCAAATATTTTCTCATACCGGGCGCCTTATATGAAAATCGATTCTTAAGGAATAAACTCCAATTAGCAATGTTTTTCATCTTAATCTCGATTCTACTTATTTTAATACCTGTCCGGAGTCAATTGTTGTCTGTTCTTGGATATTATTACTATTTTTCTTTTATTTATACATGAGATGATCTATGTAATAATTTTATTACAATCTATTAAGTCATTACGGATATTAACTTACAAAAACAAACAGACAGATAATACAGAGAGCGATATTTATTTTTAAATGTAAGATAGGATATGCTGCATCATGAGAAAAAGTTGAAATATAAAATTTATATAAAATTACTCTGAATAATATTTTATTTTGAATTTGCTTCTCAGCATAAAATTTCATTTCTACTATTAAATAATTCAGGCACATTTACTTGTAGTTATATACAAATATGTACAAAAATGTCATGGGCACGAAAACCATAACAGTATTTCATAAATATAATTGCATAATTTTCTCTAGGCCTGCCGCCGATTAGAGTCTATAATTAACAATTGATTTACGAGCTAATTGTGTGAAACGAAACGTCGCTTTGGTTATTTGCGATGCGAGTTCTACACCCAAATGTTTGTTTTGCGCAAGTTTACCGGTTGTTATTTACGCGGCAAACACAACCGTTAATGTGTAATGAATTGCGGTATGACGGCCTGTGTGATGAATAAGGTGATTGAGATTTTAGTAGATAAGTATATCTCTTACCGTCTAGTTTTTCTTTTGCCGAGACGTAGAGAGTTCAAAAGTAACTACTTGCAGGTGTTCGTCTTCGCGTCACTTTTCATCTTGATTAATTTACTTCGTAATTTTCTTCCTACGTATTTTGATTGAACCAGAAGTTACGGGTCTGTTAGTAGACTGACAAAGCATGAATTCTTAATGCTTCGTATCAATTATTTTGCTTTTATGACTTCATTTTCAAAATATCAACCAATTCAGTTATAATAAGAAAAAAAATAGGACAAATACCAAAAGTTGCAACCAACAAAAAAAAAGGATGAATTAAATTGGGTTATTACTCAATCGAATATATCCAAATAAAAAATTGTTATGAAATAGTGTAATAATAATAAATAAATAAAATGTATTCGGTTTTTTAGGTATTCGTTACAAGAGCATAAATTACAAATGCGTTGAAAATATTGTAAACCGATGTTACAGTATTAAAGCGATCTGACAATTTCAAAAAGTTCTAGTATTGAACGAAACTTTGCATGGACCACGGTACGGTACGGGGTACAACTAACACGAATTTTCTGCCATGTACTAGCGTGATGAAAAGTAAAAACTTTTAAGCATTGCACTGGAACTGTAAAAGTTAGAAGCGCTGACCCGTATAAGGTACGAAGAAATGGACAAAATAGCGTCATATTTTTCAGATGAAATACAAATTATGTATAATAATTATCAGTTTACAAAATTATTGTAAATAATAATTTTATTTCCTTTTTATTACAAAACTTCTTCATAAAAAATATTTTAAGTGTGTATATATATATATATATACACACACATCTGATACAATTTGACATACTTCAACGTATTTGTGATTGATTTTCCAGTGTTCGTCGCCTAAGCATTTTATTTTATCGTTTTTGTAATTATTATGTAAATAAATCATTCCATTCAACTTAATGAATAAAAATTTATTACAGGTATTCAGTTTGTTTCAAATTTTGCACATCGTTTATAACGTTCTTCTTTTTGTTGTATTACATTATGAAGCTCAGATGACAGATCAAAGAAATATTTGAATCAAAAATTTGCCGACCATTAATCATGTTAACGTTGTTTCAAAATTAAAATCGTCAGATGGCAGCATATATATAATTATAATAATTAATTAATTTACAAAAGCAAAAGCAATAATATTTTTTTTAGTTGTAGATGCCGGTAGGGCAACCAATTATCTATAAAATGATATAAAATTTATGTGGAGTAATTGTGAAATTTTTTTCTAAAAAGAGAGGCAAACATTTTAACCTTAGCGTATTAATACATATATATATATACATATATATAGTACATATATATATATATATATATATATATATATATATATATATATATATATATATATATATATATATATATATATATATATATATATATTATACATATATATATATATATATAACCAGCTGCGCTTACAAAAAGTGTTTTTGCTGAAAAAAAAAACACTAATTTTTTTTCAGCAAACATCAACTTATGGCATATTTCGACAGTCCTTCTAACAACACACATTAAGTTTTTTTAGTAATTTTTTTGACTAATTGAATATTTTCGTAGGTAATAATAGTAAGTGAAAATAATAAGTAGTTTTAATAGTAAGTAACAAGTAGTAGAAATTGTGTCCCAAGTCCTTTATTATTTAAACCGCATATCCAAAAAAAAATACGAAGGTAACGTTTAATAAATACTTTCAATGAAAATTATTTCAAAGATGATCGATCGTATATACCGTTTTTGAATTATTGCCAAAAAGCTGCGCTTTCAACAAAAGGACGTAAGTGCTATGAACATACGCTCGTTTTCTAGTACACCTCAGTTTACACTAGTTTAATAGTAATAGTAAGAGTAATAATACCCACTTGTTTCTCTAGTTATAGGCGACTAAAGTGCTTATACCTATCGTGTAAGGGAAACAGGGAGGAAAGGGTAAAAGCGTCTCATCTGTAGTACAATTATCTATAGTAATGACTTCGAAACCCTACAGCGAACCCGACATGCTTTCAGCTGATTTTTTTTTACTATTTCGATGTTTTTTTCGTTTCTATTACACTAAATGATTTTTGAAGCTACTAATGTTCATCAAACTATTTGTACAATGGTATGAAAATTTTCCCATTTTTAGTACAATAAGATCAGTGATAAAAGTATTTGCTGACAAGGGGTGAAAAAAAATTGGTCCTAAAACACTCTTGAATGCTTCGCGTCATGAGTTTACTATACGCCCTATAGTGAGATCTTTTGTGAAACAGCAAAAATTATCTGTCATATCGGGTTGCTAATAAGCCATACGCAGGCAAAGATGCGCGTTGTTGTGTCTATAAACTTACACATACGCGCACACGCTTTTTATTTTTTCATTCGTTTGTTCTTTCTCCGCGCGTTGTTCCAATTGAAGTCTGATGACGTAGTGTAGTGCGTACGCTGCGGTACTGCGTCCTAAAACAAGCACGCGTTTGCTTATTTTTTAAAATGGTATGGGACAAAACAGTTTCTTTTTCATTTAAAACAAAACATAGGATTAATTTTAAGAAATTCGATTATCGTTTTGAAGTGTTTTTATGAATTAACCTACATAGAAAATTATGGTTAAGTCAATCCCATTTGCTTGCAAATTGTAAATCTTTTGTTTTAATAAAGATATATTTTTGGTTAACTGCAACTAACGAATTAAAATAAATAACATCAGGAATCGGTTCACCAAAGATCACTTTTAAAAACTTTGATATTTTTGGAAAAAATCGAGATACCCACCACCAAAATTTCCTATTCGTCACCTTAAAAGTCAATACTAGGCCAAAGCATATTCCATATTCGCCCCTCCCAGCTCATTTGTTTGAATGGTATCTCATACCCTTATTATGAAAACGAACATCACAGAGTACTGCGTGAACTAGATAAGTATAAATGGAATTACTTAATTTTGTGAATGACAGAATTACTTCTTTTTTCATAGTGGTTTGTTGTCAATGTTTTATTTTGATAGTTACGGATATTACAATTAAAACGGAATCACAAACATTTGTTAAAAAAAGTAAGAAACTCTTGCTCTTCTGTTTAATTGCTGCAACAATAACTAAAGGTTATGAAAAAACTTATAGGCTTTTCAGCTACCTGCACAAAAATCTTGCAATTTTGTGTGGGTAAGTTTTGTGGATACAAAGTATAAGAGATGAAGTGCAAAAGTTGCTTTTTGCGTTTTTTCAAAATACTAGCGATTCATTTGCATAGAATGCAATAATTACAATATAAAATGAGTCAAACAGCATAAGGTACTGAAGGTGTGTAATATGGTACAATAAGTAATTTCAAAGGATGTCATATTGGCCGATATAATTATGTTTCTCAATTTCCAATTAGAACCATTTAATCGTAATCAAACCTAATCACGAGTTTCTGGATGGACGTAGACATTGAGATAGTTTCATTTTTATAAAAAGCAATCACTTACGATTCAGGACGTACGACTAGCATTAGCAAAGTCAACGGCTTAGAGTTGATAATTATTTGAAATCTTTGACATACATATTCGAAATAGTTTTCAGATAATCTAAAATATTGGTCGACCAATGGACGTAAAACTTAAGTGGGCAGAGCATTACTATTCAATGAGACCAAACTTTACTTGTATGTGAGTACACGAAAAATAGCCAGGTAAAAAAAATATTTCCTTTTTTGATAAAATAGTATATAATTTAGTATATCATCATGATCAAATAGTATTATGTAAATAATTAGTATAATTTTATAGTAATTTTCAAAACTTTAGTGTATAATATTATCTTAGAGATGTTAATAATACGCTGTAATAATTAAATTATAGAAAGTAATTAGATAAACCTAAAAACATAAGTTTTTAACACCTTCGCTTTAAAACATAAAATAGGAGATTCATGCAATGTCATTTCGCGACTGCGCGACGCAAAGTAGGGTAATGTTTTTATCAGGCTATATGTATGTATGTTTTTTCCTTTTGTTGACAAACCAAAAAGTGAATCGATTTTGATGATTATTACATCAATCGATTTGTTTTAATCCTGCGAGAACCAGATGCCTAATTATGAAAAAAAAAATAGATGAACTATGTCGAGTGGAGTATCATTGAATAAGGTTTTGAAAATCACGTTTAGTTTAATTATTTTTCATTTTGAATGTTCGTTTAGGATCTGTAAAGATTAAAAGTTGGTAGCAACCATTTTCACTTAATTTTTCGAAACTTACAATAAAACTGTTATAAATTTTTTATATAATTTTATAATAGATTTTAATAAAGGGAAAAATAATAATAATATGTAGTATTATTCGCATAATTCTTAAAATCGAATGACAAGGCTAGAACTTTACTGCTTTCAAAGAGACCGTTACCCAAATCGTTGCTTAAAACAGTGAGAGAAAAGTAACCTAATTAAGAATAATTAATAATATTAATAATTAATTAATAACAATATATCGATAAAAGACATTTATCACATTTATTACAACGATACACGTCGTTGACATCGCTAATGACGGAAAGTAATCTTAAAATATTGTTAAAGCAGAACTAAAAAGTAATAAATAAGAAATAGTAGAAATTGGAAAAAAAATCAAATGTTTAAAAGTAAAGTGAAAATAAACACGATGATGTAAATAATCATCCGTACAAATTTGATAAATATTTGCATACTGAGGCATTGAATTCGAGTGCATTTACTTGCGACTCTTACTACATTATATCTCCGCATGTACTAGACAATGGAGATATGAGGATATTTTGAATATACAGTGCTACATAAAAAGTTTCCTAGTAATAAAATCTACTTAGAATTTGTTATGATTGATTCTTAAAAATAAAACTGAAAAACGGTTTTTCCTGCAGGCCATCTTTAAAACTTCCCGCTAATTTCGAGTTTGAAGCGTGCGAAAATATATTGTGTTTTTGACAATACTCTTTTGATAATTTTACTTTATACCCTATATTGTTTTTAACAATGCCCTTTTTTCTTAGTGAAAGAAGCACCATGGTGAGGACAAGTCATATTTTTTTGAGACGGCTATATAATATGCAACATATTTAAGTTCAAATTTAGCCCAAGCCCAAGCGTACACAAATACACACAAACGCACGCACGCACTCACACATAGCATAAATTCTATATTTGTGGACTTACAAATTTATAAATCCACAAATTTAGAGTTTTTTTTTTTCAGTTTTAATAGCGGAAATTTAAATATTAAAAACTTAAATAGTATTTACTTGAAGGGCTAAAATAAGTTTCTATATTCCTAATATTATGTATTTAAAAAGGCGTTCTTTAAATATATTTTCCTGTTTCATTCTCTTTACCCCCCTTGGGTATAATCTGTTAAAAACACTGAAATAGTAGGTACTTAAAACGTCTTGGTACATTTTTTCATGTCACTAACTTTAATTTTTTTAATGATCTATAAAACGAATTTTTACCACCATTATACCCTTTTATGCATGGATTTTCCAAAAACACCCAAATAGGTCTATTTCGACTGAAAAGTATTTGAGACTCAATAATTTTATGTTACAGGGTAGTATTATTAAAATGCAAGTAATATTAAAATACAAGTATTATTAATATATAAATAATAAATATAAATACCACATTCAGTATCGATGTGTCGTTTCAATTTATTATGTAAGTGGGTAATTTTTAGGGTTCCATAGACAACACGTCATCCTTATAGTTAGCCATGTTCGTTCGTCCGTCCATCTATCAGCATGTCTGTCTATCTATCTGTCCATGGCTTAGCTTAGTACTAAAAAGCAGTAACTTGATATTTATATACTCATTAATCACACCAATAAAATGGTAAAATTAAATCTATAAAATATTTTTTTAGCTAACGTTAAATTTTTTTCTTGTATTTTGCGTGATGTGAGGTATCACTGGATAGCTCATTCAAAAACATTATGGGTTTGCCAAAACCATTTTTCGATTTAGAAGTGCGCCCCTTGCACAAGGTAAGTGGTTATTCTTAGATATTTGAAAAAAATTATGCCATAAGTATATACAATGAAGTTAAAAGGTAAATTATCACAGCTAAGCTTTATAAATTAACTAATAACAGTCGAACAACTTATAAAATGTACTTAAAGAACTAAAAAGAAAAATTTTGTATCAATTCCGTTGATATTACTTAGATGGCGTTGTTGGTTGTGTAAAAAAGGTAGTAAATATAAGTTCATTAACTATGTATAATTATGGAAATATAAAATCATATCATCCTTACACACGCTCTATGCGGGCCCGTTTTTAGACGTTAAACCGTGAAGTCAATTAATCGGTTCACAACAAAAAGCCTCCTTGTAAGTACACATTTTGCGACAGGCAACTACGGAACTCTACACTACGCGTGGCCCGACACGCGCTTGGCCGGTTATGTACGTATTTCCACGCATATAAGAATCTAAAAAGCTTCGTGGATCCCGCCAGTGCTGTGTTGCTGAGGTGAGCCAAAGACAAATACAAACATCCGCGCTCGTGATCGTAACAAAAATAACGCAGGAAATTTCATTAAACCTGAAAGTATCGACAACGCGGATATAAATATCAAAAACAATACCAACTTGATTAATTTTAATTAAACCTTTATGAATTCGAGTCATTAAAATTAGTTTTCGTTCATAATATTTTTAATATCAGTTACTATCTTTGATAATTTAATTATTTTTCAAAATATTGTCAATATGATAAAATTATAACACGCCATAGAGGCTAGAATTGGGCTTGAAAAGGAAAAACGTACAACACCACACTACCTAATGGTACCTACACACTGTGCTGCTTTGGGAATATTTTATGGAGCAAAAGTGGATATTTTAGTAACGTATTGATCGCATAAAGCTTCCAGAACATTTTTTTCACTTCCGAGGGATACAGAAGCACTTAAACGTCCCTACGAGGTGAAAATGAGAGCAGGTTAGGAAAGCTAAATTCTGTCAAATCACGTGATTATTGAATGTATAAGGCGAGCGTTAGACAAATGTATTGTTATTTTGGTTTTCACACGTTCTCGTTCATGTATATGTGAACAAGAAGGCGACGTCAGATTCACATTGATTTGAAGACGTTTCATGAGTAGTTAATTTTGCAGTGAAATCTTTAAGAGATTGATTATTTAACATTGTTGCAAAAATTAATTATTGCTATGTATAATAAACAAATCCTTAACGATAGTAAATTTTTAATAATATTACAGTCATATGCGTTTATAAACAAATGTATGAAAACTGATTTTCTAATGTAAAATCAGTATTTACACATTTCCTTTTTGGTTTTTTATGATATCTGATCTCGTATTACTATTATATATATAATATTTTAGTTGTTTATAAATAATACAATATTTTTTATTTATTGCAATTTATGTTAACTATGTGTTACTTCATTTGAGATTTGAAAACCAGTTATATATTTTCATTACAAAATCCTAGAAGATAGGAGTTAAGAAATTAATTGTCGGATTATTTTGTTCATGACCTTTTCTCTAGAAAATTATTACATTTCATTTAGAGCCATCTCTACTCGCCAATTCCTTAGTAAGAAAACATGTAAAAAAATTGAATTGACGTTTGTTTTCCTTTTCAACTTAATTAATATGTAATATATAAAAACAAGAATTATTCTTAATTAGTTTTTCGCCCGCGGCTTCACCCTAGTGGCTATAGATATACCTCTTGATCTTTTTATATTGATTGATAACGCTGTCGGACCCGTTCTCGTTCTCAATTATGATCCTATTTACGCTCTCGATTCTAGTCCTGCTCCACACCCGATTTTAGTCCAGGTCCTATTTTATATTTCGGCCCCGGTTTCGAGTCACGATTCCGTTCCCCGTCCCGCTTTTCATTTAGATTTTGCTACCGCTCACGGTTTGGATTTCGACACATCAAATGAAATATAAGCTGTATTACTCGGAGATAGTGTAGTTTGCTGTGATTGAAAGAATTTTCAGAATCAGTGTAATAATATAATACAAATATGCGGACGAAGTCGGAGGATATGTTAACATCCTGATTTACTACTTGCGAATTTTCATTTGTGACATAGTTTTATGAATCGGTTCATTAATTCAATTCAATAGTGCAAATACGCAGACAAAGTCGGAAACAAACGCATATTTTTTTTTTGGCAATATAAATCCTCTTTCCCTGTTTTGTGCAAAACGGGTCTGACCATTTACAAAAAGCAATATTACTGTCAAATTTCACAGTCGTATCTTGTACCACAAAAAAAAATTTCATACAAAATTCAACACTACTTTATTGCCCTTAAAAAGCAAATTTCCAAAAATTGCTTTTGTCATGTGCCCTTGCTTTATACAAATCGGATTTATGGTTTTCGGAAATCTCGTGATGAGTCCGTGGTATTTCGCTTATATTGTATAATCAAATCGATCTTTCAAATTTTAGAAAATTTTCAATTTTCTTATCGGGAAGTTAAATATGCTGTAGATTATCATCTTCATTTCTTCTCTTATCAAATGTAACTTACTATCTTTGACTTAATCCTTAAGAACCACATACCGTAATACTTTCATTTTTCTGGGTTGAGAATGAACTGTCTAATATTTAGAACGAGTGTTCCTGTAGGTATGTTGCCGTTTAGGAAAATAAGATTTGTCAAAATCGCCGTCCTCGAAGCCATGAAAGTGCTTCTAAGCAATCGTATGTAAATAATTACATACATACATATGCACGCATATATTTTCTTTTCGTAAATTTGCTTTCATTAGAATTTCAAAATGCTACTTTGTTTATAAGAACACACATTATAAAATCCATTCGCCATGCCTCCGTGAAGATTCGTTAATGTAAAAACCTAATCTCATTCAAAAAGGTTTACGGTTAGCCGACGCGCTTTTAAATTGCAAATAAAGAGAATGTATTCCAGGCAAACGAAAGGGTCCGTGTAGGGACCCCATTATAATATACGACATTTTGAGTTATTTACCTTTCCATCTATTTTATGTTAATTACCATACACGCTACGGCCTTTTACCTTTCAATACATCGGAGCCTATTTTGAGCGTCGCCCTTTGCTCGCGCAAACCACAGCCGAATAGAACTTGCTCACATACGAGGGACTGTCATCAATTTTTCATTGAGGTTTTTCAATGTGAAGTTTCAGCTTCAGTAACTTATGTACATGTATTAGCGATTGTACTTCGGCGCGACTGAAGTGTACCACATATATAAAAGCATAAAACGCCGCCATTAACTTAGGCCTAAATGTTTTATCCGGTTTGTCTTACACATCCCAAAACTTTTAGTCAGTCAGACGTAGCATTTCGTATGGCTTCATCTCTGTACTTTACGTGAAATATCGTCAAATGACACAAATAGACAAGAAAACCGATCAGTTTTTATACAGAAATTATCGTTACGAACATCTTTGATATATGTTTTTTTGTATAAAAATAACATTATTATTGACTAACTTTCGCCCGCAGCTCCGCAAGTGCGAATATAAAGTTCAAGCCTACATTTTTTTATATCGTCTCCATCGCGATCTCAATCCCGGTCCTGCTCCCATCTCGATCTTTGAAAATGTAATAACGAAAGAGTGTGACGTTATTTAGGAAAACCATACAAACACGACGAAATTCTTAAAATAATTTCCTAAATTCAGTTACAATTTCCAATTTAAAAGAGCTTTGAATTTGGCTTCTAGGTAGTGTATAAAATTAAAATATGCCTTAATTATTAAGTCTTTACAGTGCATCTCTAAAAATTTTATTCACTTCTGTGCAATAATTTTGACGTGTTGCGCATACAAACGAACGAGAAAACAGACAGAAAAAAATTGTAAAAGATTGCTTTCAACGTACTACAGTATAGAGAATACATGAGTATCACTTTAAATATCACTCACCACCACTCATGAAGTTTCGCGACATTGCAACATGCATATTTTTTTGAAAAAGTTAAATTCAGTTTTTGTAGTTTTTGCTGTCACATTTCCTCCATAACACCGCTGACGTAAGTCAGTTTGTGTGTGCGGTAGAAAGTTACGCTTACGTAACACTCAAAACGTAATAAATTGATAAATATAATTAGTTAGTATTTATCGATTTCTTACGTTTTAAGGTATAAAAATAGCTGTAAGTTCATTAAATATTGGTCAGAGAACTATTTTTTACGAGTCAGACCTTTTTTTCTCCCTATTTTTTGCGGTTTGCTCAAAAAAATTGAAAAAGAAACTATTCATTCCAAAACCTGTACTTTGATGACTCCTACTGGCGAACCAGGGCAAGTTACATAAAAAAGCACTACAGCAATTTCGAAGAGCGTAAAATTCCCCTATAAGTTCCATCAAACCGATTCATAATATTGTGAAAAGTGGCTAAGCATTGGAAATTAGAAAAAAAAAAAAACATTTTTTACATGCATTTTAAATGGGAAAACTTCAAATTCAAATAGTATGTTCTAAAAACTGATATTAAGAGCTCAAATTTGGTGAGAATTTTTTTCTATAGGTAAATTAATACTTTGCTTAAGCACGGAGAAAAAAAAAATTACGGAAATGAATCACCTAACATCGTATCGAAAACATTAAAACTAATAAATCGACAATACCCGTATAAATCATGTTAAAAGTTATATGCCTTTTATTAATGAAAAAAACACGAGGTAGTCTAATCTTTTAAGAAGATGAACAGTCATTCAAATATAAACGCTTTCATTGAAATACAAATGATAATGGTGTTTAGCCACGAAATCTATCGCCTAAAAGGTCGCCTCTAATATAAAGGGACAAGCTGACATTTATTTGACGTGAAATATTACGCACTAGTGCATTTAGTAATAACTTGGAAAAAAAAATATTTCCAACGCGGTCGCCAAAGTAAAGCCACTTCGTTAAAAATTTAATGATGTCTCAGAAGTGAGCTATTAGTGGCCCTAACATAATAATGATAATAAATGACAACAATTTGGAATTTCAACCCTTTTTTTTTCAATGATGTCATTACCATTGTATGATGTCATTGAACTTTTATTACATGAAGTACAATGAATGTACCGAATAGCACCTACATTGAATACAGTTAAATTATCACTCAAAAACAACACTGAAAAGGATAAATTTAGTTGCTTATGTTACATTTTAGTCATTTCATAACAAGAGCGCTATTTTCTTACAATCTTTTCATATCGAATCGAGGGACTCTGATCTCGCGGCCTCCAGAGAAGACTTAGGATTCTGGACGTTCCACGCCGACGGCTTAACTGAGAAATTATTCAATTCAATTTAATTTTAAAAAAAGTCAACACCAGAATCGTCTGATATGCTGACGCTCCATTGCTTTCCTACATCACACCGACAACTGCACCATCACCGTTCGGGAAAAAAGAAATCTCAGCTGTGATTTTTTTATCACGTTTCATATCATATCACATCTTATAGACTCGGTATGCAAGTATAGACACCATATCGAAAAAGCAAACAGAAAAATATATATTTGACAAATAATTAACATTTTTCTTCAGATTCCATTTTGGATTATCTTGAGATGTGACACTAAACTCTTATATAATCAGATATCAGATTTTATATCAGATTTTTGTCACTATAATGCCGAAGCACACCCACCCACAACCTATTTACCTTAGATTGTAGGGCTTCTACCACAAGTCCTCCACGTCGATGTGGTGTGGGTCGGGCGTTTTAAAAGCCGTTGTCACCAGGCCGCAACAACGTTCCGGTAACAAAGGCAATGATGACGAAACAATATTTAACTTGACTTAAATTAAAAGGTCAATGATGGGGCGGTGGTGACCGAGAGCGAAAAAGCTTTTCCTCGTACGAGTATTAGAAGGTACCGGAAAAAAATTACCGAAGAATTAGTTTACATTGGATAAGCAACGTTCCATTATCAGTTTTGAGAACTACTAAAATTTAAATAATAATGTAACATAATTTTATTTTGAGTATAGGATATAATGCAACTATGTAAAAAAAAATCTTATAATTATTTGCGATATTGTAAAGAATTTAAATGATAATAGAATATATATTTCAAATTATAGCCTCGACTGAATGTCTAAATTATGAAACAGTCTAAAAAAATTAAAAATATTGAGTTATTTTACTTTGTTTTGAGTTATTCATACGAATGCTTAATTTTATATTTTGTGCTCGTAATTCAATATTCTTCTATGGGTATCATTTGACCGGACTAATGTATTGCATACACGTGTTTAATAGCGCATTAACGTGATAAGAACGTTACGTGAACGTTGTGATCAGAAACTTATAACAGAATTGTTTTATCGCCTGCTGGCGATACTACTCGAAGGTTGACAGCATCCACTTGAAACTATCCGAATCTAAATTTTTGTCATGATCTGGATATTGCAGATAATATCGTGTTTCTTACACATCACTGGTAAGCAGTTAATAGTACTGATTTGATATTATGAATAAAAGTTTATCATCAAATTCTGTGTAAATATTCACAGAGATGTGTAAGTTAAAAGTTTGCAATGATAATTTAGAAAAATGTATCCATTTTATGCACAACAAAAAAAAAATTAAAACTAAGCTCTATTAAGGATTTACCTTTCAATAAAACACTAAATATATTAAAAATTCATTGACAGTGCTGAATATGTAAAGTCAATTTGGTTTACGTAGATAGATCTCAAAAAAGAGATCATAATGGAAGAAAACAACCGACATTGTTTAATTTTCCGCAGATATGTTCAGCTCTTAATCTATACAAAGTTAATTTGTTATTTTACAAGTAAAAAACTTATATGTATATGTTTAAATACACGTATATACGAGTAGGTTATATATAATAAGGTACTCAATAAAGTTTACCTTGGATCAATAGCTTTTATACAACTATTATTAGTACAAGGACCAGTTAAGAGATAACCTTTGAGTCGACAGCCGCTAATGGATTCCATTTCTGACACTGTTCTTAATAAGAAAATGGATTCCAATTCGGTAGTGAGCCCCAGTCAGGCTTCGTTATACGCGGCTTGCGGAAGTAAATTTATTTTGTCATCTCCGGGAACGCAAAACCTTGAATATTAATGCTTCGGGAACCTGCTTAATATGGTATGCGGTGTTTTAAGATTTAAGTCTGTGTAAGTAGAAGAAATTGTAAGATTTGCGAAAATGTGGATTTGAATGAATAATGGTCTCCTACTTTGGTTCGTTTAAAAAAGATGCTGCCTATACGCTAAGCTTAGTAAAAAATAGATACAATTTTATATTTTCGTTCTGTTAATACCCAAGTTTTTTATTCGTGAAATGACTATTTATTTCTGTTCCAGTTACGATTGCTTATTGTCTTCGTTTCTGGTAGATATTCTAGTTTACATATATTTTTGGTATATTTAAGAGTATATCCGGAATTTTTGAAACCGTAACCCTCGAGTTAAAAACACTAATTTTTATGTCTAAATTGATTTTGAAACGTTTAAAATTTGCATACGAAAAATCGGCCAAGCGCTAGTTGGACGCACAACGAAAGTTCTGTGCCACCATAAAATATATTAAATGCGTTATTAAAGAACGAAATGAAATTCATATAAAACAATTTGTGTTACATATTTTCAAATCAAAAATGCGTTTTCTTTCATTCAGTTTGGGATTCTCAAAATGGGCCGCATTAACATTTGGTCAATTTTTTATTTTTAGTGTTTCAATTTTAAGCTTATTCTATAATAAAACGAAGTTTAACAATTGTATGTTAATACACACAAGGGTTAAACTTAGTTTTACGATTCTTTTTTATTCGTACGATCAGTACATTTTTTTATTCTGTGTCGTATAAACCGTAATTCATTTATACGATACAGAATAAAAAAATCGTAAAAGCAATGCATATTTTGCATAGAACCTCTTGATTATTAATTCTATTTTTTAATTATTTGTTAGAATGCCTACTATGGTAATAGATATTATGTAAATATTTTCACCCCATACATATTATAATTTAAAATTGAAGCCCTTTATCGGCAGTACACTTGAGAGGGCCTAAAAGAGTACCGTTAGCACCTTTTAAGTACAAAAACCTTAAGAATTAATAATTCTTATCATTCATACACAACGAGTTTCAATTTTTTTTAGTGAAATAAAATAGTTATATAATAATTTTTTAAATATAAGATATTTTCTGTTCATTTTCACTAGCGCTCGCAGTGATCAGTTTTAACCGACTTCAAAAAACGAGGAGTTTCTATTTTCTTCTATATATATATATTGTATGTTTAACGATAAGTTCGTCAATTGTAAACCAAATTAGATTATTTATTTGTTTGAAAGAGTATTTTCAAGGTAGTTCTGTAATCTCCAAGTCAGGATCCGACGATGAAATCTCAGAGAAATTGAAAGATAGACATAATATTTTAGGCACGTAAAGCATGTTTGAACAGTTTTTTAGTTATTCAAGTGTTTGAGTCTAGGAGTCAATATCTCATGCTGCTGAACCCTTAACGAAATCCATAGAGCAAAACTTAACGGTTTGGAGTTAGGGGTTAATACTGAGATTTGTCTACAGAAACTACTCTAAACGGCTATTAGTAATACCTAATATACACAGAATTAAATCGTACCCATTAATCTGTCTACATATTTTCATTCATTTACATAATTCCAACGAGACAGTCTTAGCAGGAACACATCAGAATTCTTAGCGATAACAGTAGAAATGGAGTGAATTAATTTAATGTGGAAGAGAATAAAAAAGTAATCTGTACGAATTGTACGAACTTTTACATTATAAAGAATAAATATAATTTATACAGTTTGTCTAAGAATGATTTGATGGTTGCACTCCAACTAATAAAGCAAAAATCATGGAATAATTATCAATGAACAATAAATTCAAGAACAGAACCGCATTTCCAATTTATTCGTACAAAAATAAAGAAGGCCAATTATATTGATAATAGCATGAGATGAATTATAAAATTATAATAACTCTGTTACCAAAAAATGTGAAATAAAATAAATTTTACAATAAAAGACCTACTTCAAAAATTTATTTAATTATTGTCGGAGGCAGTTCCAGTTAAAACAAGATAAATAAAAATGTTGTCTATATAAACATGAATATGAAACGTAAAGTATCGAGTCTAAAGGACATCTTCTTCAAAGGAGACACAATTTCGCCTCATTTATCTTTATCTGGGACCGAATTTCTCCAAAACCAACTAATTATTTAAATACATTTTTGAAAGCGCTTTTTTTTAAATAAAACTTTGGTATTTCTTCTACCTCAGAATTTTTTATGCTTTAATTCAACTTATTAAAATAATTCAAAAATTCCAAAATGTTCGATACCTTATTTCGAATTGAAAATATAGTTTCGTAAGTTGTAAGATAATACTTGAAATACGCTATAACAATTAGTTATTTTCAAATAAAAATTATACAGATTACAATAATTTATAGAACTAATGCAAAAAAAGCACACCTGTAGGAATTCAAATTGGTTATGTCCATTTATTCTCTAACAATAAAAACAATAGAGAACAATCTCTGAATATTTAAAGCCCTTTATTACAGTTTTTGCTAGATAAATATTTCAAATTTGTAGAAGTGTGTCCTCAGAAATATATCTTGTTGAATACGCATACAAAGGGTAAACCAACGGCAACCTTATACTCGACTATTGTTCTTAAACAATTCAAAATTTTTCTTTCGTGCAATATTTTTTTATGTAATGCCACTATTGAAATTCCAATATCTTTAAACTTAATTTTAATACACAAGGTCCCGAAGTTCTGAGAACATCGCAGCATGAACATCCGTCCTTAAAGCATTTGACATCAAGCCATAGCAGTCAAAATAAAAGAAAATGGCGATCTGGACATCGGTAAAACTTCTTATCTTTGTAATTTCATATTCAACAGAGCTAAACCTCTCCCCAACTCATCAATGTGAGATCCCCATTGTAGTCTATCATCTAACGTAGCTCTCAGGAATACATATATAGATACAGAAAGCGTCAACAAACTATTATTCAATTCTTCCTTTCATATCAAAATAGTACCAGATCTACCCTTTATATTCAGAAGTGAGTATTTTATACATTTAGTCTTATTTATATTACGAAATAAATGATTTGTTGTAAACCATTTCTTAATTTTGGAGATAGCAATGTTCACTTCGTCATAATTCTGTTGTTGTCTTCCAACTTTGAATAACATAGAGGTATCATCTGAAAACGGTACCATCTCATGGACATCCTTAACAAGGCCAGGTGAGTCATTAATATAAAGTAAAAACAGAAATGGACTGAGGATTGATCCCTGTGGTACCCCCATGTGGACCGTGGATCCAAACCATGTCATATCATTGATATTGACCATTTGAATCCCGTCAACTACATACGGTTTTAAAAGGTAGAATGCACGGCCCGTAAGCTCATAATGATGTAGCTTTCTGGACATTTCTGATTATATTTCGTGGTATACACAATGAAACACCTTGTTAAAATTGCTAAATACTTCTATCACATCTCGCCTCCTCCCAAGGTTCTAAAATTGTTGTAACAAATTCAACACCAGCATTTGAGAGAACCTATGTAAAACCGATCTATTTTACTTTAATGCTTACAGTGGTATTATAAAATCAGTTACAAATCTATCAATTTTGTTAAAATATTTCCTTGAAAATGAAACGGCATTAAGTTTGTTATTTTTCCATTGAGGTAATTTTTAAAAATTCCTAGAAACTATTAAGCATTGTTCTATTTTTGGTTGTTATACAATATTATTATTATATGTTACAGTTTCAAATAATTCACCATTATACATTTTTATTGATTGCGGTCAAATATGAAATGACTAAATATTAATTCGAACACAATATTTTCGTACTAAAATACCACCGGCGGTTCGTCGTATAAACGAATGAAGGCACACTTAATCTTCTGGTAAATAAAAACATAAATGTGAAACAAACAATCTAAAACGTTCAAATAGTAAATTCACTAAATGTCCTAAAATAAAATGCAACTATTGCTCATTTTTAAGTCTACCAAACGCTGTAATTTGATTTTGAAATTTGTGTCAATCGTTAACGAAACGATCAGATCGACATACCCATTGTTGATTTGCCCCATTATTGGATAAAGATTATTATATGGGCGAATTTACAACGCGGCTGAAAAGAAACAACGTGACTTTGCGTTTATTTGACGTTAATGGCTTCTGCAATAATAATTATTGCACTCGGGAAATTGCTACCGTCATTAGCGATGGACATTAAACTTTATTTCAAAAAAGAAACGTAAAACGCAATGAACTCGCTCCACCGACTGAGAGAACATTTTCGACTTAAGACTAACTTAACTTCCTAAACTTCCACAAATACCAATCATCTATTTCCATTTCGTGCTAGCGACTACTAATGTTTCAGATTATTTCTCACTGAAGTTTTATTGCATTCTGATTGTAATTCGAAACTACGTTATGAAAATTTGCTAATATTAAATAAAGGAAATCAAACTTCGATTTTGGATATTCAAATGTATTTAAAGACACGCCACCTAGGAATATGCAAAAAGTTATGATAATTAAAACAATTCCACAATAAGCCTTTGCTTTCAATATACTACCAAATATAATCCCGAAACGCGAAGAAAAGTTAAAGCATTCTCTATTTTTCATGAAACCTAATTTAATTCTCAAACTTAAGATTATTCAAAAAGATGCAAAGCGCATGTGCATAGTCGAAAGTAAGTTAGGGAGTACCGCGTAGCTTCTCGATGCAGCCCCGTCAGTCGCCGCAGGGGAGGCCGTGGGCGCCGCACGTCGTAGCGCGCCGCTACGCCGCCAAGCCGCTACGCCGTAGAACTTTGTTCGCCTCTACGCCGGCCCGGTGTCCGCTCAGAGTGAATTCATCCCCGGACGAGTTGAGATGTGCACCTGAATATGTGGTTGAAGAATGCACTGTTCTGTGTGCACTTCGGTCTCGTTTTTCATGTCGTTATATGCTTTGAGGACACAGCTGGTAAGCGGTTCACTTCACTTAACGGCTCACGATCGCGTCGTATTTACGGTTTTTCACCCTCTTTTTTTATAATGTTATAAAAATTATACAGCTCTAATGTGTATAGCTCAATCGTAAAATTCACCTTGCCGAGTCGTCGTATAAAAATTACTACGAAATATTTATGGAATCATAAAAAAATGAGTCATGATTTTTAATGTTATGAATATATAAAACTATGAACTAAAATCTAACCAATTATGTAGTGATATTTCTTGAAATCCCATTAAATCAGTCGAACGAATCCTCAGCTTCTTTGTTTGGATGCAAAATGAAGAATATTTGAGATTTGGAATATTTTATTTGTTAATAAGTTATTAAAATGGTTAAGTAATTGCAATAATAATTGTTTTAAATATTTATTAAAACTTAATGCATATTTGAAAATACATTTCTCTAGTACTCATACTTGATGAAATATTCTCTTTACAAAGCAATTTTTTTAAATTGTATGCACGTTTGTCTCAATGTTACTGATATCGCTATTGTTAAAGCTAAATCTAAGATAGCTTCAGGTAGTAATAATATATAATAACGACAACAAATACTCAACTATTCAAAATGTATCAGTTTATTCCTGCCCACTTCAACATTAAGAAATTGACGTCTTAATAATTTTGTTATACCTACTTTAATAATTGATTTCCAAATTAAAATTTAGAATGTTAAAAAACACTGTTTTAATATATTATTGTACAGAATTTTTTTTAGATGGGCGTTTTGTGATTTAGAAAAGAATCAAATATCTATTTAAATTTGTAAAATAAAATCGAATTAGAACATATAATTTTTGAAACAGACTTTTTTTTATGTTTAACACAAATTAATTGCTACGAATACCAAATCTCACTAAACACCTGTTAACTGCGATTTAATTTTTATTTTCCGCCTCATTAACCACAAAACAAAGCAGGTCAATGAAACATCCCGAAAACTCTTAACATATTAATGACGCGACGAGTGTACCACTAAATGATATGCTGATACAATTCGGTTTAGCGCAACTCAACGCTTTTGATGTGTAGACTCCTTTGGAGTTAATTTCTGCCTCTCGTAACAGTGAGTTTATTCGCAACGGAAACTTGGACGGAAGTGATCGCACAAAGGCGATGCGCGAGGGCCGCTCCCCCACCGGCGCGGTCGCGGCTTTGTGGCCGGCTCGGAGTACAACATATCCCGGACGGCGCGTCGTCGTTCATTGCGGGGCTGCCGTTGACGGCTTTCTAGCGAAGCTTTTTGGATCATGAACACGCGACGGAGCTGGTGAAGTGAATCGAGAAGCGACGTCGATCGTCATACCGCTTGCCGTTCCATATGAGAATCGGAGATATGCAATTTATGCGTGATCAGATCCGCGTGTGTCCGTTCGTCCCCTTCAAGGTCGTCTGAACGTCGCGGACTTTTGAAACGAGGTCCCTTATCGCACGTTACACTCGAGACGCTTGGCGAAAGAGTAATACGATAAAGTCATGCATGTAGTGCCGTTCGGTGCAGTGTGGACTGATTGATCGCTGTACAGATTTTAATAAGTCTTCAACGGCAAAAGGACTGATTATTGAGAAACGTCACAGGATTATAATAGTACGCACATTTTACAGCGTGACGAAATTTGTAAATTGATTCGGAAAAAATCGTCCCATCTGGGAGATTCCGCGCTTGCGCTGCGTAAGTAATTAAAGTTACACGAAAATAGTGTATGGGGGAATAGTTTCTCTTAAAAAGTGTTTAAAAAAGTCTACGACAAAAAATGCGTATTTTTAAATATTCACTCGTAATAATTCGAATTTAGTGTAAAGGAGTGTTTTATCTGCGAAAGTCGTTTTAATGACGATATGTTAATCCTTATTTAAATGAATATGTTAATCATTTTAAGTATTTTATTTAGACCAAAACTGACCTCAATTAAATTTTATTTAATTTGAATTAATATCTTACATAAGCTTTTTAATTTATTACATTGTGCTGTCTATTTAATACATATTAATAACCAACAGACACTATGTAATCGTCGAGAATTAAAATGAAAATTGAAATTAATCATCGCCGAATAACTTATAAAACCAAATTAATATCAAAACCTTTTAAATGAAATCAAATTTTACTATGAAAACCCACGTTATTGTATAGATATGCTGAAGACATAGTGTTTCTTTTATTAAAATAATCATTTAGCAAAAGGAATTTCTTTCCAACCAGACGTTCCACGATATCTCTTTTTTTACAGGAAATTAAAAAAAACTCGATGCTTTTGTTTAGTTTTGACCAGAATGTGACAAAGTACAAAACTGAAAGTGCAAAATTTAAATTGTGATGTGATGAGAATCGTTCTAATATAGCCCAAAAGTTGTTTAAAGGACCTTTTTGTAGATCAGTAAAGGGTGGTTATAAACATATAATAAATTAATCCAAATATATTTAAACAATTTTATATATATAAAAAAAAAAATAAAAAACAGTGGCACTCCGGGAGTGCCGACAGAAGTGAAAACTTGAAAAATTACTTGTATATTTTTTGTATCGTCAGGATATATTTTTAATGTGCAGGAAATCCTTTTGAATGAAGTGTTTTTTATTCATTATTGTAAACTACTACTGCAAAAAATATATTACAATTTTTATTTAATACGCTAATAATGTACATGAAAAATAATGCACATAATTTTACATAACAAACGCAAATTTACAAGTACAGTATGAAAAGTTCCGACATGAATATATATCTATGTTGTACGTATATATACAATATATGTTTATATTACATATAGTTTATTATCAATGTATTTCCTCTCGAGTAAACGTCGTGTTAACGGGGCCATTATATGTAGATTCTTATATACAGAGGTGTTGGTTATTGTAACAATAACAGTGTCGCGAGTTCAGTGATTTTTTCCCATCTCAAAAAATGCCTAAAGCACCTAAAGAAGCTTTCATTTCATAAAATCTCTTTTATATTGCAACCCGTACGATCATCAAGAGTATCAATTAAAAAACAATACAAATATTGATAATAAAGTTTATTCTTCGAAGAAAATAGTTTAAGACTGTTTTTAGATTGTTAAAACAAATTATATTCACAAATTATAGTCCTTCGTCACAATTTATTTAAATGAAACGTATAAACCGGTTGCAAAACCAACCGCCATTGCGTAATGTGTATAAGCCACGTCAAAATCTATTAAGTGTAATTTGATGCATAAAATTAAAATAATAATATGGGATTATATCGCGCATTTCGCATTTGAAAAGCCGTCAATTTTCTTTTAACATTTCGTCACAGCTATAAAACTCCGATTTCTCTAATATTAAATAGTAATATCCCTTTAAATGAATTATTAACTTATTGCTTAAAAAATTTACCATGTATACCTTTTATATAAAATTTACCATTTACAATTTACCATGGTATATATATATAATTCATGATGTTTTGCAATAACGTTCTGTTGAATGCCTTAATACATATCTTAAAGTCTATTTCTCAAAAATGGTCAATAAAGAGCATGATGCATTTTAGAGGTGTACGTATAATGTATACTTCTCAAAGATAAAAAATACAATTAAATGATATTATTCTGTTACATTTTTCACCTCATAACTTCTGTACACTACACAATTAAAAATAATTATGGGCTGCAATTCATTGCAGTTTTCTAATATTTTGTGCCAAATTACACCCTACGGTATCTCTGTTAAACACACTTGAATGTGTAATTAAAGTAAATTAGAAAGGTTCAGCTTTTCCTACGTCATTTTGCCAGAGAATTGTTAAATGTTTGAAAATACAAAGTAAGTACGGCCCTAAATTAAATTATGTCAAAGAAAGTAACGTAATTTCATTTACAATAATTAGCAGAATTAAACTGATATAATTGCAAAAAAAGTATATCAAAAACGTCACAACGTAATGAGGAGCGAGGCATTGTTACGTTCGTAGACTTATTAAATATGTGTCTATTTTATATTTATTTATTTATCTTCATACTGTATTTAATGGTGTAATAATTTTAATTTTTTTTCACATCCCTCACACTCTCGTCATGAAGAATTAATTTTCTAAACTCCGACCGATAACATTTTTACTTTGTCGTCATGTAGCCATCAAAATATTAATATAATATTTACAACTAGCCTTCCTCTGCAGCTCTGCCCCTGAAACTGAAGCTGAACATGAAATTAATCATTTAATTATCTTTCATGTATCAAGTGATATCTCTATTTATGGCAATCCTGTTCTAGACTTAAATTCCAATTTCACCGGCTGTCCAGATTTTGGTTTGATTATCAGTTCCAATCGCAATCACACTGCCGACTGCTTTCCGATTCTGCTCTTGATTCCTATCTCAATATCAAGTTCGCTCTTGATAGCGATCATGAGACCGATCTATATCCCGAACTTTCGTTATATCTATTGTACACTCCATAGTCTCACTTGCGCGAAATAATATTATTATTCTACGTTCTGTTCGTGATTGTCTTGTATAATTGAACAGCACATTATAAAGTCAATAAGAAATTCAATTTAACTTATCCATTTACACATGTAGACGATAGCTAATTAGGTGACATAAATATTTTTAATGATGAAGCAATCTAAACGTAGATTAAAAATACGAATCATTTTACGCTTACAGCGTTATTAAAATCATTTTTCTTTATTAGAACAGAGCCCTATTAATCGAATAGCCTGCGGTGGCCAGGTGATTGACATAATTATAGTCTGTGGGTTACGTAGTAGCTATAATTATAATTTTCCTTTTTTATTTTATGGCCCAGAATAAATGTAACAAATATTATATTATTATGAAGTATGCCTTCATAGTACAATCTAATTATCCATTTTTTTTATAAGTTCGGTTTATTTTTCTTAATCTGTCTTACATATTACAAAATAGTATAGAAATTGCAGTTTACTTTTAAAATAATGTACGTAGTTTACACTTTAAATTTTTAGAAATGGCCACTTAGAGACTTATGTAAATTTAAAAAATATAACTCTATACCAATCTCATTATGTATATTGTATTCATTGGTCATTTTTTTTTTTATATAAATTGACAACAAAAAGAATTTTATTTATTTAATTTCAATATGAATTTAAAGCGAGAATATTTTCTAAGAATTTTGTTGCCATTTAAACGAACCAGAAATTTATAACAAACTTTGATCGGTCTTTCGTGATGAAGCTCCATCCCTTGATACTGTTCATAACTGGTTTAACTAGTTCAAACGTGTTCGCACTAAAATGGTTGACGATCTGCGTAAGGAACGTCCTTCTATGGCTACCAGGGAAGACAACATCAGTGCTGTGCGGCTCGCGATGGAGACTGAGAGTGACCCACCTGCAGATTTGGACAAGCTTAAGCATCGATATAAGACAATTGCAAAAAAACCTTCATTTATATTTCGCGGTCAGGAAGCTTTGTACCCGATAAATACCTCATAATTTGACCGAAGCTCAAAAACTCCGTCGTATTAATTGGTGACGCGAAATGATACAAAGATTTGCCGGTGGTGACTCAAATTCTGTATGACATGGATACAGGTGATGAACGCTGGACTTACTGTTTCAATTATAAAGCCAACAGAGTCTGCTCAGTTGGTTTTTCCTTTCGATGAGTTACTTACTTAATGGGAAACGACATCCAAGCGTCGAAAAAAGAAGATGGCCTTTTGTTCTGAATGACTGGTCATAATTCAACAGTTGTTTTAGAAGATAATAAAAATAGTCACTGCAGACTGGTACATTTATAATTGTTTGTCTATTGTTTTGGAGAAATTTCGGGAAAAATGGCCTGCCATTAAAATTCTCCTTTATTACGACAACACCCCGCCACATACTGCCACACAAACGACTAACATTTAGGGACATTAGATATAGAAATACAGTACACTCGCCTTACAGTGCCGACATAACACCATGCAATTTTTATTTATTTTCTAAAATAAAAGAAAAACTTCTAGGAAAGTGGTTTACAGATGCAGAACAAGCAGTGCCTGCACATGAAAAGTCGTTGAGACGAACTCTTAGTTCCTTTGGACATAGTGTTTCTCTGAGTGGTTCCATGAAACGCAGCAATGTATCAATCTCAAGGGACATTATTTAGAAAAACAATAATAGTGGAAATAACTTGCAAATTTGCTCAGTTTTTTTTTTTTTTTCTAAGAACTTTCGGTTTTACTACGCGTATTCATAAAAATCCGATGCTGCTGTTGTGAAACGTTCGTGTCTATTGCTCGTTCTTATTGTAATAGTTGTCTTATGAACAAGTGCCAAGTTTTTATAATACAGGAAATATTTCAAGTATTATTATATGATCTACTATCCGCTGCCTGCCTTCTTCGCTGGGATTCAGCAATAATTTAATTTCATCATTCATATGTGCCCGTGTTTTCGCTCGCGTGTTCGTAGAATGAATCCCTTCAATATTCCCATTTTCGCTGTCCGTTGTGATCCCGATCACGGTCCCGTTATCGACCCAAATTCTGGTTCTGCCGTTAGCTCCTTTCTCGGTCTCGCTATTGTAATAGCCGTCTTAATGCCTCCTTCTTTGACCACGGATGTTACTGATAACAGATTACCATTTTAACTGATATTCATATATTGTTTTACATAAAAATTAATCTTGGTGTATAATATAATTTTATTATATATCCTATTCGGGAACATAATCTATCCCTATACAAAAATACTTTTACGTATATTTTTTAAATAGCCTATAACCATCTACAAATAATTCCGCGACGAATAATAAAAGTCCCATACCCATACGTTCATTAGTTTTTGCGTGATGTTCAGACAGGCAAAAACCATTTTAATTATGAATTTTAAAAATTTATCTATCTATGTATGTAGATTTAACGTAGTGAACAGTGATGTCAGAGAACGGTGTGCTTTGGCAGAACTTATAGTGACGACAGTAGATGAAGGTATGTTACGGCAATTGGCTATCTGGAAAGGGTGAATTAAAGTAGACACACAAAACGAATCTATAGAGCGAACGTGTGCTATGGAAGGGTTGACAAGGGTCACTCTACAGAACCCTATGCCGACCACATTAAATATGAGAAAGCCAAATTTTCAATACCGGAACCTATCGAGCTTCCATAAAAAGATCGATGAATTCACACTATCTTTGCATATCTTTCATTCTTCCTGACGTGTGCGAGTTTGTAGTCTCTGCCTACTATTCATAGATGTACAGACTAGATATTAGGTTAGTAGACGTGAATTTATCCTGTTATTATTATTGTAAATAATTAAAGTTGTAACTAACGATATATATATTTTTTGAATCATTAATTGACACCGTACACAAAGATGGATAGTCCACCATTAAAAGTATCATTTGAATGCGTAGAAAATGTTTGAAAAACGCATTGAAGAGGCGTATCAATTTGTAACTGGCAGGCTTTAACAAACTAGGCCGGTGACCCGATTTCACCCCGATGACTGAGTGTACCATCGCCGGCGACATAGTTGTTCGTTTTTAATCATTTCGTATTGTCATTAAGTCGCCATCGAGATTAGGGTCGAGCCTTAGTATTGCTATTCAAATGTATCGCTATTTAGTATCATAATATGCACCAATATAAAATGGCTCATACTTTCTTTTCCAATGATGCCGTAAAGCGCTAAATACCTTAATAGGGAATAGCTAGTAGATTGGTTGTTACCCTGAAACGTGGTTGAATTCGAATCAAACAAATATACGCATATATGTTAGAAGTTAGCAATGCTCTCGGTATTTTCCTAATAATATTATGAACTTATAAAAATATGTATACATTATTATAATTAACTTTCGGTTTCTACTTCGGTTAACTCAGTTTTGATAAAACATGTTTTCCCGATTTCAAGGCAATCTCCATTCTGGATTTCAATTAAAGTCGCTGCTTCAAACAATATCGCAAAGACATTACAAACAAATAAAACAAGCGAATAAATAATAGTATTAATTAAATGTGGACTATTATTACACTTTTCTATAAAATTATAAAAGAAATAAAATTCTAAATGCATATATAATTACGATACTATGCATAAAGCTGAAAAATGGAAATAATTTTTGCCAGCCTATCTAAGTGCCTGTGTTTGCTCATTTGTTCCCTTACGGAACCTGACCCACTTAAACATATTAACATAATATCCAATGACGACTCCACAAGTCATTGTTAGATTTATCTTGATCGTTCACGTCTTATAAACGTCTTCCAGACATGCCATGACAACTTATCATAGCATACGTGCTGCGTTATAATGTTATGGATTAAACATCATAGTAATCGTGGAATTTTACCGTATTAGGTAATAAATACAAACGCTTAAATGATCATTTTATAAATACATAACATATTTGGTAATGAAATATTTATACGATTTTCTTATATATACATCTTCAATCAAAATAATTGCAGTCGGTTAATATCGTTACACAAAAAATATTTAGCGAAGCGTGATATTTTATCTAATTAAAGTGACCCCAAAAAAAGAGTTCAGATTTTATTACACCTGTAAATATGTTTATAACTTTCGTCGTGACATTGAAGATATTACTATCATACCACATGGTAACATGTTAAATACAATGTGGCAACAGCGACAATAAAGAAAGGCGGAAATTAGGGATGGCAAAACTGGGAGTTTATGCACTCGGCGCGCTGCTCTTTGATCTAGCCATGGATCTCATCTCGAATCACATCCGAGCCTCATAGTCTTGAAGCCTTTCATAAACAGATGACGTCGTCTTGACAACTAATAGGGTTGTCATTAACTAACATCTTGGGTCACAGTTCTTGAGTCAATAAACCTCAAAGCCAACCCACCAAAAGCAGTGTAACACTTACAATGTCAGTTCAGCGTTGACAGAAAGACAATTACAATGTATTATAACTGTAAGAAAATATAGCCATTCAAATGCCTTAACTTGACTTAGATGATAGAGATCTATAAACTGAATCCTTTGCGACTAACTTGTCATTCTTTAAAAACAAGGTTTGAACCCGACGGTAATGTACGGTACACATTGTTGTCCAATATAGGAAGGGCATATATGAAAACTTCATATGACCAAAACATTGAGTTGTTGAAGATGAGTAACGAGATGAAATAAACTTTGATTTGAACACATACATGTCAAAGATACTATTGTAAAAGTATGGACATGTGATCGATCCAAAGAGAGAAGAAATAAGCTTTATGAATTCTGAAGGAAAAGAAAATCATTTGATCGAGGATTTATTTAGCTTAGCGAATAATCTATAAAAAGTATCGATCATCGTAGTATATACGTTACAGAATTCTCAAGCTCTTTCACCAGAAAGGTTTTCTCTTTAATCGTGTAATCTTGTAATGCCTATATTCATATGATAAAATCTCATGGCTGAAAGCTCATACCTCTACAAAGATAGGACCAGCGCAAAGATCTAGTAGATCAAATTTTGCTAGAATTTAGAGATAAGATAGTCTTAAATTAGGTCAAGTTGAGTCAGGTACAACAGCAGCCCGCAAATGTTAGTTTAATTAGGAAACTAGTCGTTACCAATTACCTTTAATAAAAAAAAATAACGTCACTCACTCTCTTTATCATCCGAGTCAGTCAGGAGCTGTTATCATTCGTTGAAATGATATTAACAGTTTTTTTTAGTTTCGAAATCGTTTTTCAATGACCTATAGCGGGCATTTTACTAAGCGACGATACGGTCACGTTTATATCGCCTACATACTCTGACGTTATATCTCCATTTTGATTTTTGATATTAGTTTATAGTATAGATATTTTGAGGTTAAAGCAAGCGGATCTATGAATGAAGAGAATTAAATGAAAAAAAAATTGGGTTCATGCAATTCATAAACAGTTGAAGTGAAATTTCAGAAAAGTAACCAACGAGAGAATGAGATTAACATAGAAGTTCAGGAGTAGGATAATTGTAAGGTTAATTTTTTTAAATTATTTTTACAAACTTTAAAAGTTATTATACATTGTAATGAGGTTATACATGTGATGTATGAGCCGCGAGAGATAAGAATGAACTTTATTGATTAGAAAATGTTAAAGTACAATTTTGTACTTAAAAAAGGATAAGAAATAATATAAAATATTTAAATGCAATAGAGATATACCCTACTGTATTACACTCACCTTACGATACCTTCTCTCAAGCCTTCGCAATTTGCAGGCCTACACGCATGTACTCAACACAATTTTCTATCTCATTCCGTCGCCGGCTTAATCCTATATATTTATCTTTGTTGTGACGAATTTTAGTCTCATCAAGTTTCAAATAACGATCTTTTAAAAAGTTTCACTTCAACAAGGAAACGTTTAATTAGTGATCAAATCATTACATTTTAAGTACACCTTCATGCAGAAGGGACAACAAAATTTTATTGACATAAATTGTTAGCTCAGAAACATAAACAATGCCCATAAAATTTTACTGCTTAAGGACATCTCACTTCTTTTATATTCGGTCGTAAAAGTTTGCGAGTGAATTATCAATGAAAAACTTTGGTAATTTCAGAATTTAAAGAAGCGCATTAACGTCAAGATGTAATAATAATTTATGTTACATTATGAGCACGGTATTCCAATGTATCCCACAGCAGCATACCGTTTGATGTCGGCCGCTGCCGTGCTCGTGCGAGTATTTGCGCTGTCATATGCAGATATGCAAGGGTTGTAACACAACTGGAAATAAAAGAATTAAAAACATCATTATACAACATTTACCTGATCGCTTAGGCGTGTAATTAAACATTTACACAGCCAGGTATTTATGTGCCATTTCGCCGATTTCATTTTTTCATTATTGTTTGGACAATATGACACATAAAATATATAGTAATAATAATAATAAAGCCTTACATTTCCTTAACATACGTAGTTTAAAAAATAATGAAACTAAAAAAAAAATTATATACTTACTGTTTTACGTTTAAGGCCTTTAGTGAGTTTAGGCCTCTAACAGTTTCCAGTTTGTTCTTATTTTCGCTTTCCTACCAAAAGAAAATATTTCACCTGATTATCAAAACATCCTGAGCATACGGTGGGCTAAATTTAATGGTGGTTTTTCTCTTCATGACGTGGTTCGTGAATGTCCGCTCTCTGTTACGATCACTAAGGAAAACCTAGCTATTAGTTTCCTTTCAATGTCATTGGCGTTTTGTTCTTTTTTGTATTGTTAATATTTTGTACGGTAGTTATTTTGTAAATTACGACAGTAAATCTAAAATAAGTGGTAGTAGTTCATCACATATCCCAAAGTACAAAAATCGGACAGCGCAAGTAATAAACAGACACCAAAATTTTATTATAAATATATGCGATGTGCATCCATCTAATAGAAAAAAAGATTCAGTAATACCTGAATTTGTAGTTTAATCTTTTCAGTTTGCATATGAAAAGCCTTAAATTTCAATTTACTGTATAATTGCTGTGTGGATAGTTCACTTGCGAATCGTAGGACAAAGTTTACGTGGTCCGTTATATTTCACACAGTTATTTCATTTATCGATGTCACTACCGCCATGCACATGAGGTCAGCATTAAATATACAGAAAGTTTTCTCGTTCCAAACGAGGGTTAAAACTTCACATTAGTTCACGGAATTGAAGACCAACGATCCCTGATACGTCATCACAGACGTGGTATTACAAAACCTGACACGGTGTAGTACGTTTAATCGTTCGAAAATGCATTGACGGCATCGACAGGGTAGAAATTATATGTGTGGTCGCCGGCGATGAGCGTCTGCAACGCATGGAGCGCGGTCGATGGTGATTTCTGCGCGTCTGCACTGCAAAGAATAAGCTTTCCATCATCACAAAATAATCAACATAATGTTGATTTTTCGTACCGAGCGTTATGTATTTCAAACATATCTAAAATAGCAAGACAATGCCATGATAAAGCGATATAGTTGCATGACGCACGAGATTGTAACTATGCAACGTCGTCTCCTTCCGCTTATTGGCTAAGAGATCCATATTGGACACCTACTGCAGGCATCCGGACATTAGCATATCATATGATACTGTATGCCATGTAAATAGATACTGTTTTTGTCCTTTTAAAGATTATTTTACACCTTTTAAATTGCCTAAATTGACTTCTGAAAATCTAAAAATCTAAAAATCTCGGTAAACACACGGCTTTTGGTGTAACAGTACAAAGTAATTAAACGTGAATATTTAACTAATTTCGTTTGTAGAGGAAACAAAAATTTTTTGTACTGCGTTTGTTTTAATTTTTTTTTGTAAGCGATTAAGCCCTCTTTCCATAAACATATCGCTACATAGAAACGAATTCGTCATTGTATGCCTTTATGCAGCTGACATATAAAATTCTGTCGGCCGAACGCCAACGTCGAGCTCTTGTCGCTCAAACTAGCATACAAAATATCAGTCGTCACACGTGATATAGGCCCAAGCGCGTTGAGCATACACGCAATACAATATCACTAGTTTTATGCCAATTTATATAGGAGGAAGATAATGAGTGATTTTAAATTCTCAAATTATATTTCCACTCTTATTAAAATTACGTCTTAGTTATGTAAAGAGTAATACTTTATTATAGACGGTTGAGAGCGATATTGTTTTTAAACAGACATTAAACATAATGGATCGATTCTCTCTTATCTGAATTACCATCGTCTTTAGCCAGTTCTGTTGCAAATTTTAATCATGTACAATCGACATGACACACAATAATTGTCTTTCACGACATCGTCATCGTTGGATAACAATGTCGTAAACGATACAAAAAATGTACGCTTGTAATATGCTTTGTCGATATGCTTTTATCGCCAAAACTGAGAAGTCTGCACGCCATATTTTAAATCGTGTACGGAGCAACCTGTCGTGGAGCAAACATAGAAGAATTAAGAACACTATCCCATTACTATCAATAACTTGTTGACAATAAGTGTTAATTCTATTTTAATATACATATTATTATAATAAGTAACAAAGAGTTAAATTAAAAAATAATAAGTATTTTTTTATTAAACAGCAAATTTTATAAATACGTAAGATTATATACAATATATATGAACATCAAAGCAATTTTTCCTGCAGATTGGCTACAGACTAAATACCTATCTATAATATCCAGTTTATTGTAATAAGGCAGTGACGATAAGACAATAGGAAAAAAATTGTCAGTGACTGAAATAGTAGACATTTCACATATTACAATAAGTCGAATGAATAAAATGAAAATTTGAAGTAACAAATTGTAAATAAAAAAAAAACGCTGAAGTAATGCCCACTCTATTTCAAGTTCGAGTTCAAACATTTACAATTAATTAAATAAAACACTTTTTCTTTAATTTTTAAACTATGATATCAATCGAACGCCTTGTTTGATTTTAATTTTTTTTGCGGAATCCAACGCACTTTTTTGAGCAAAGACAGTTGAGAAAAAACCAATTCAACAAAAAATTTCAAGTTATTATAAAAAAAATACTTTTTTAGGAATTTTGGCTTAACGATATTCCTCAAACGAACCAACCTATTTTGATGCAGCTTGTAATCATCGAAATTGATTTCTGAGCAGAAGAGCTAGTTACATTTTGAATTTACCGGTAGAGTAGTTTAAGAAATATTAAAAAAAAAAAACATTTTAAGAAAACTTTTCAAGATACACACACATATTTACTTACGCGCGCGCGCACCCGAACATATATATACATACATACAGATATTAGTCGGTAAAGGGTCAAAATAGATTGTTAGATCCCTAAAATCTCTACATCTGTTGAAAGCTCTATTTTTAGAAATCGGATTGAAAATAGTGCCTTCCCTACTAATAACAACTTTTCAATTTTCATAGCGGCCAGTTAAAGAACAACATTTTGTTTTTTTTTATCATGCGCTTTACAACGTTTTAACGCAGTGTTCTAAGCAGAAAAAGATGACGAAAGATGAGTACAAAAGATGAATCAATAAATATTCAGAAGTTATTTAGAAAAAAACCTCTTTTTTAGAATTCTTTATTTACTAACGTTTCGGGAAGTCAAATTTAAGTGGACTCCTTTCGAATGTCACAAACTGCGTTTCGATCTGTTAGTCCGATTAAAGTCACGAGAGGTTAACACACACACGCACATGTATATAATTAGCACTTACCTTTTCAATAAATATTTAATGTACACATTAGGCTTCCTTACGATTTTATTATATAGATAGATAAACTTTCTTTGTAAGAGAAGTTACTAATTTAGCATAATTAGGCTACTCTTTTTCCATAATCAGTCCTACGATTTTAAAATATTTTTATAATCTACCTATTTTGTAATGGTATTGACAGTAATATGGACTTCAAAACGTATAGACCGGCTCGAATTTAAGACCAGAGAAACAAAAAATACAGCAGTGTGCGCATGATGTGCATGTGTGCATAGTGCTAACTTTTTTTTAAAATAGCAGTATTTCACGTACTTTTATATCATTTTTATACTACATATAATTTCTAAACTGCACCCACTTAACGAACTGAAAAAATATAATAAACTCTAAATTACATACAGAACCTGAAGTTTTGCATTAACAAGCCGGATTTGATCCTCCCTAGATTGACGTCACTTCTAAGTAGAATCAAGGCTTGCAATTTAATAGTCTCACTTATCTATCTCAATCTAACGTGCGTGTAAACTGTGTTTCTACTCTTTTGGATCGTCGGTTTAACGATAGCACGTAATTACCCAAACTATGTTCTGGTTGGGTATAAGTTCCTTACCGTATACGATGATGTAAATAAATAAGCTGTATGTTCAATCCTTAATCCTTAGAAGATGAAAAGATACACTAACCAATCGACCTTCATTGCGACTCCCGGGCAACACCAAAGATGTTGTCTCACTTTAGGTGTCGGCGACTCGTCGTGGTATTTTCATAGCTTTAACTTATTATTATACACAATGTCATTATATTGGTAAAATACGGTTTGTCTCCAAAGAAGGGCGAAGGAAAAATGCACAGCGCTTCTAATAGTGACGTAGGGTCAAAATATTACGAGTTCTTCTCTTAAATGAAAGCCCGAAAGACGGCGTACGCCTCCCGCTCTCTCCGATTGGAATGTGACGAAAGTCTTAATGTTGCAGGTAATGTTTACTACACGGACGGAGACATATATATGTAACTGTCGTTTATCAAAATCGTATGGGACAATAGCAATCTCAACAAACTTTATTTACTCAAATAATTATTTTAAATTATTCGCTGTCAAAATCGGTTTAACTTTGTTTCATGGAACTCCGTACTTGAACTGGATAAGTAGAACCTACCAAATCAAGTTGGTGTTTATCTATTTAGCACGGCGGTACCTTAATCCTTTTTATCAGCTTATCAGAAATCCAATATTTCTAATAATATTAGTTGGGGACTGCCTAAGCTGTTTTTGATAAATTGAAGTTAATTTTCAAAAATAAAGAATATCGCTACAGTCTCAAAAATATTGCGGATAGAAACTTGTACTAAATAAATTCAACAAACAAAACAAACTCGCTATCATTCCTTGTATTGTGCCTAAAATGTCTTTCTTTAGGGTATATTAGAACGACAAACCAACAGGCGAGCTATCGGAGGGTAGATGATTACCACCGCTTATGAACATTCGCAACACCAGAGTAATCAGCAGTGCGTTGTCGGTGTCTCCGAGAGGAATATAGTATATTGATGAAAGAGGAATAATGGAAGGTAGGGTGATGAAAGGGGAATTGTCCTCCGGAATTCTTACTCATTGGACGAAATACAACAACAGAAGCATTTCATTCAAGCATTCACATCCATTTTCTGTAAGTGTGGTATTTCACCGGTTGAGCCACCCATTTTTGTGCTGCAGCCAAATTGACCACAACGGCTCAACCACAATAACATTACAACTTTGTTCAACTAAATAATTAAAACTACCTGACCTCACAGAATTAAAAATAGTTTTGATTAAATTCAAAAATAAACAAAAAACCTTGCACCGTCACTTTGTTTTAAAAAAAATCACCTGAGCAACCGAGCTTTGCTCGGCATTCTTCCAATTTGCCACGGAAAAGTGATAACTGCCCATGAAATAGTTACTCTATTTTATTTCCAATAAATATATAGAACATAATAAAAAATATACAAAATTTATCTAAGTATTTTATTTACCTAGCACAATTCGTAATTCATATTACGTAGTTTTACTTATTGTTGAAAACTAATAATACAGTAACTACGTAACTACCTAAAAAATCTACGAAATAGTATTTACTTAGGGTGCACTAAGTATTTCTGGAATGAATGAGAAAAAAATACTATGAATAGTCAAAAATGAATTTATTGTTTCTCAAAATATTCTCCGTTAGCATAAACGTACTTTTTCATATGAATAAACCAATTTTGAAGACTTTTATGCCATTCCTCCCTGGTCAGCTTGGAAACAGGTTTTTCATACTCTACGGCAGCCTCTTATGGTGATGAAAATTGTTGACCGCGTAATTGGTTCTTAATTTTTTGTGAACAAAAAAAGTCACAGGGTGCCAGGTTGAGAGAGTATGTATTTCTCTTTCAAAAAATTATTTTCTGGTCGTGTGAAAACTGTCATTGTCGCGTTGCATGATGATACGATGTTCACGGTTATTTTGACGGAGTTCGTCAATAATTTCCGACAAATAAGTGGTCGTGTACCAATCAATATTCATAGTATCACAATTCTTTGAAACAACAAGAGCCCTGTGTCCAGTTTTATGAAAAAAGAAGCAGTCATCTGCTGAGATAGATCCCGCTCATCTTGATATACCTATTCAGTGGGTTACTGCTTTTTTTTTTTGTGGCACTAGCAGTAAATTCATGTTTCGTCACCTGTTATTATATCAAATTTGACGCCTTTTTCTTGAATCTGGTAAGCATGGCATTGCACCAAGTGACGTGGTCCGTTTTTTGAGCTTCATTCAAATTATATGGGATCCACCGTGAGCACAGCTTTTTCATAGCCAAAGGTTTGTGTAGGATTGATTGTATTTGATTCATGCCTATGCTTATGAATGCCCGAATCTCATGCTATCTGAATCTCATGCTCACATGTCTGTCAGTTTCGATCATATGGGATACAGAATTGATATTTTTGTTCTTCACAGTGGTGGACGGGCGGCCATCATGAAATTCGTCACTGAGATTGACACGACCATACTTGAATTTTGTAAATCAATTGTAAAAAGTAGTCTTGCACAGTAGTTCATCGCCAAAAGTAGTTTGAAACCGAACGAAGTTCTGCTGAACTGTCAAATTACACTTAAAATCGTAGAGAATCACACAAAAAAAAATTTCACGATTTAAATCCATAGTGATTAAGACACGCATTTTAAAATGACGCCGTAATGTAAAGACATTGATAGTTAGACGAAACAAACTGTATTCTACAGCCGGAGAGTTCAATTTTTAAATGTACTATTTGCTTTTTAGATATTTATTCATGTAAGTGGCCAGTTGCAGAAACTTATTGGGCGCTCCACGTATAACCAACTATTAGAAAATTATTTTTTTTATATCCATTTTCCAAGGAACATAGGTATGTTCCTATATATGCATAGGTATGCATATAAACTTGAAAAGTAAAAAATTTGATAAATGTAAATTTACATCGAATTCATGGGGGTTGCTTTCAATATATCCATGTATATAGATATAAGAATTTCTCACTTAAAGCAATAAGACAGTCTCTCGAAGCGAACGCAACGAAAAATCAGCCAACCATCTCGGTTTCCTTCGACGTATTCACCTCAAACGAAACCTGCGCCTTATCCCCTTTGTTACATGACTCTCTCGTTCTCCCCTTCGAATATGTAACAAATGAATGGCGGGGCGCGCGTGTACATAAAATTAAAGGGGCAAACTCGCTCCAGACACGTATCACTAAGGCAACAAACAAACGCTTATCGATTACGCCGATAGCGGGCGATCTCGTTTCGTGTTCGGTACTTACTCTCTTAGCGTTAAATTAAGAGGAATCAAACTTCATTTATCACGGCCCGCCGCCGCCCCGGCCGCCCGATAGCGCCGCGGCGACACCGCCCGTAGCCCGTCCGCGGAAAGTTTCGACTCAGCGAACTTCGTCGGTAAGTTCCCTCGAATCACGCCGGGCGTAGCCGCCGCTAAAACGGAGGACCATTTTAAAAATATCAATCCTCGGCCGACTAATTATGGAGCGGTCTCCTGTTACGCCGCTGCGAGAGCCTTAACGAGCTCGGTGTAAGCCCCGGCGAGGACGTTTTCGAGACCAAAATAAACACCATTATTTTGTATATTTTAAGGAATTTACATAGAACAATACGGCGGTTGAATTATTTATTTATCACGGCAAACAGCCGAGTGTAAATTCAAAATTAATTTATAATTATCTAGGAGTATATTTAGTTGTTTAATGAAATTACTCATCAAAGGCGGCGTTCGAATTTCTATATACAGCTATAATCACAGTAATACAATATGGTATCGATAAGAATACAAGCTTTTCAAAATATCCCTCCACGAATGTAAATAATGTAGTTATCGATGACATTGCTTATATTTTGAGAAAAAATTAACCTGAAAGAAGTTATGTTATTAGAAATATATGTTTATTACATCACATTTATTTATGTAATTTATTGATTCACGTTTATTTCTTAGTAACATCACAGATTTTAACATAATACAGTTTTTGCGTAGGTCTCTTCTTTCCCAAAAAGTTATATAAAACAAATGATGGATATTTGTTTTGTGCAAACTGGTCGGTTCTTCAGTATGCCACATACAATATTTTCTAGCGCAGTTTTTTCTGATTTTTCCATTAAAACCATTCACTCTTTCGTCAACCTACTTTCATTTATACTTTTTAGATGACGAACCAACTCAACTTACCCTTTTTGACTTTAATTACTACACTTTTTAAAACCAAACGGTTCTCTTGTATTCTTATCATATCCTTCTTGTCATAGATTTTTCATTAACACTTCATACATATTATATGTAGGGATCTTACATCTATTGCACTAAAGCTACTTTCATGTTTTCACTGCTACTTTCAACTTTCAAGCTAGACTCCATTAACTTTATTTCCCGCACTTATTCTCTTTTCAATATGTGTGTCCTATTTACTATCGTTTGTAAACAAACAACCCAAGTAAGCTTTGTTACTTATTTAACTCCCTTACCTTTATCCATATATATTTTACCTTTATTGTATATTCTATCCTTATCAATATATGCTTTTGCTCCTTCGGACACCGTAACTAGTTGACCTTATATCAACTTTTATATCTCTTTTCTTGATAGAATTTATTTTGCATTGCCTTCAACTCGCGTGCCGACGGCACAAGGATTATTTGGTCATCAGCATAAACTTGAGATATTTAACGAGTAACTCATCCACTCTTAGTATTCGTGCTCATTCGAATATTACACATATTCGTGAATAAATTGAACAGCCTCGATGATGCTGTACATCCCTATCTGACAACTCTATAGATTTCAAATCAATCTGTGTGTGCCCTATTTATACCGATGCTGGACGTAGAGTCCCTGTACATCTATTATAGTACCCTCATCAGTCTGTTACCCATGTCATACTTCGACAGAGTCCTCCACTGCTATTCATTCTCACAAAAACTTTTTCCCAATAGACAACATTGCAAGAAAAAATTTTATTTCTATCCCAACGTTTTTGTGAAAAAAAAATTGTCTGTTTGTACATCCCATTCCTTTTCGAAAGGTTATTTCTATATTCAGAATCATACTTTCATCACATTTACAACCTATTATGATTGTAATTTTTATCGCCTGAGAACGACGTAAAAAAATCTACAACTCTTTATATGTGAAGAGTAATTTATTCTAGGGCTTACAAAAAAAAATAATTGCATCATGTAGTTATTTGATATACATAAAATGCCAGAAAGATGTTTGAACGAATGATAAAATTCTTTTTAATATGTAAAGACAAAAAAGTTTTAATGTCATTAAATTTAGAAATATACTTTCAAAAGCAAAGATTTTATGGTCTTATTTAAGTTTTTTTTTTCTATGGTACAGACAACGTGTTACGTAGCAAACGATTACTTTCTTTTATTAATTTTTTCTCTGCTAAAATAATCACTTTTTCAATGAAAACAGACTACCCTACATGAAACGTAATTTTGAGTTTCATGGAGAAGAATATTTCTCCAAGAAGTCTAAATCTAAATTATAAAAAAAGTAGTGAAAGAAATGATATAAAAAATTGTTATTGCTTTCTTGATTTTTTTTTAATTATGATTTTTGGGGTTTACGATATGTATTTGCGTGTTTATATATGTATCCCTATAACTTTTGAAAGAATCAATCAATTTACGCGATGTTTGCGTAACTTAGATAGCGTTAGTGGCATGCGACAAAATGTTGTCCAATTCACTGTTTCGAAAAATTCGGCTTCTATCGACCAAATGCATTTTGAATAATTTATTGATCAAATTATTTGCTTATTGATTTTTTAAAATATTTTGCAAAGTATTAAACCAATATATTCCAAAGTTTGATCAGATTTATACCTCTAACCGATAATATTTACGCCCGCAGCTCGGACCTATATTTTCGACTTCGGAAAGGTTGACCTCGAACATAATGGGACATTTTCAATTTCGGTATACATACATTTATTATAAATTTTAATACAATGGTTCGATTTTATTCATATATTCATTATCAAAAATGTACGGGCGTGAAAACACATTACAAGCTTTTATTAAACCTACGATTCTATCTGACAGTAAACTAAACGCGATCAACTTCACAACGGACGCGAGTGAAGCCAGGAATCGAAACTACTAGTAGCATAAATGAACTTTTCATAACTTGTAACGTCGACGTACGTCCATAAATCCGTGACGTATCAAACGAGCGTCATACCCTTGCAACCGTTCAGTTAGCAACTTAATCGTGCCTGAACAGTTCCAACAAACGGGACGGCGCACGACAAATAACTCGCGACGTAAACGACGGTACCTCAATCAATGTCCGTTCGGATGTCCTCGTGTACACGGGCCGCGGGATGACTCCGTTATACTGAATGATTTATTATTCCCGAGCGCCCGCGCCGCTGGTCCGTGATGGGCCCTAATTGGATATCGACCAGATTTTAGTTGGCACTAATTTTTCCTGTGTTCGTCATGCGGTTAATTTATCCTTTCATAAAAAAAAATACAACAGTAAATGGGTTTTATCGTGCGAAGCACAGCAGAAGGTCTCTAAATGCACTTGGTAGTGAGTATTCTTAAAAATGTATTCTTTTTCCATAAGTACATTGATATTTACACGTGTCATGGTATGGCATCATACATCATGTTGTGTCAGGATTCAAATCAACCCATCGCTGTCGCATACTCCCACAATTTATTTTCATTTCATATCGAGAGACTGCAAGCCTAAGGTGCTATACTGCTTAGAGGCTACAAACCACTTTTGTCACCAATGCGTTGACAACACATAACGTGTTCTCTTATGCACGATGATTTAATATAACTTAAGTTAGAAACTCATTGATCGGTTCGCTTATGATCAAAATCGAATGCAGTATTTTCTGGTTCAGAGACGATGCTTTTAAGCATTTAATGATCACCACATAACGTTATTTTATAGGATAATAAATATGAAACTAGGGAATGTGTAAATAAAAACTAATATGGTCGACAGACAAGCATTAATATGTTGTGGGCGCACAGTAAGCGTAGCGTTGTCAGATATTCACTTAATAAAAAAAATAACTAATGATATTGACAAGGTATTTGGAAGCGTGTTTGAAATAAAAATTAAATTTCACGTTACTGTTAATAATGACAATACCGACAGTGACATCTTTGATTTTTAGGGTTCAAGCCAAAATGGCATAAATGTATCGCTTACAGTTTCATTATGTCCGTCGTTCGGTCCGTATGTTACAAGAATTTCATTCAAAAACTACAAGACGTATATTAATAAAATTTATTGGTGGGTGTGTCTTGTATACGCCGCTACTAGTTTGGTAACTAAATAACAAAATTAAATGTTTCTAGGGGCGCTCCATACATTTGACAGAAGCTGGCAAAGAATTTTTCAGCAAACATCACGTGTGCGCGTATTTCAATAGTACTTTTAAAATACTTTAGGATTTCTAAGCATTTTTCTGATTACGTGAATAATTTCGGAAATAATCGCTCCGAAAGTTGCAAAAACTGTGTCATCCCCCTTTATTTTCTAAATCGTATGCCCATAAAATATGAAAAAAATAACGAAAGTAATGCTGAGTAAATACTTTCAACAAAAAAAATTGGTTGCCTGTAAAGTCGGTATACGGGCGAAAGTTTTACGTGACAACGACTTTGAGTGGTAAAATCATTTTAATGTGAATATTCATTCGTATAGTAGGAAGAAGGATGAAATAATAGTAACAATTTAAAACATTTATTTATACAAAGAATTATATTTAAAACATTAATTTATACAAAGAATCTCGCACTGAATTTCATATTAACAAAATTTTATTTTTACCTTTACACATACATACGTATTTATATACAAATATACATACAATAACTTGCAATACATTTGCGTACAATGAAACAGCGTTTACTACAACTTAACTTGTTCCTATCTGAGTGGAAGGGACGCGTGCCTTTCACTTTATGTCTGTCTCTCTCGCTCTTAGGCGGGCTAACCATGCCGAGTGGAAGGGACGCGTGCTCTCTCGCTCTCATTGTGAGCGCATAACGTGAGCGGAGCGTAACGCAGTTTCTTGAAGTGTCACCCGGCAAACCAATTTATAAGACGTTGTCACGTCAAAAATATTTTGAACGTGATCGGATATATTGCTTTTGAGTTATTGTCGAAAATTTGCGCTTCTCAACAAAAGGACTTAAGTGCCGTAAGCAACGGTCTTTTGCTGATGCACTTTAATTTTGCACTAGTTTAATAGTAATATTCTATATACCAACTTGTTTTTCTTGTTATAGGCGACTAAAGTGCTTATACAATTATGTGCGGGAAACACGGAAAAAAAGTGTGCAACGAACTTTTTTCATCTGTAGTGCATTTAGTTGTAATAATTTATTCGGAGTCCTATAATGAGTATGATCCAACATGCTCTTGACCAGTTTTTATTAGTAACAAACAATCATTTTCGAATCACATGTACTTCATTCTGTTGACTAGCTATCCGCCCGTGGCATCGCCTGCGTGGACATAGAATGTTTTCATTTATTTTTTATATAAACAATTTTGCTGTCAATCTCAGTCTCGTTGTGGCTTTCTATTTTGCACCCGGTACTATTACATACATTTTATGTGTCAACTTTCATGGTTTTCAGACAAACCCTGCATGTCGGAGTTCATTAATTTCAGTTCGTCCAGAAATAGACGTGGTTAGTTTTACGTATCACAGTTAAGACTCGAAATAAGGTATTTTTAATACATCATTTATGAATATTTAACAAATAATAATACAAGATGCATTACTATAAAGCAGGTATGGGCAACCTTTGATATGTTATGGGCCAAACTTTAGTGTGCAAATACGTTCACGGGCCGCGTTTAAAAAAATAGTGCATTTTGAAATAGTGTTTTAAACTAGGGTTCATAATTTTTAGCGATAGATATCAGACACGAAATTTTTCAAAATGTCTCGCGGCCCGGATCAAATCTTACAGCGGGCCGGTGGTTGCCCACTTATGCTATAAAGCATGATTGGCAACCGTAATTAAAAGTTTCGTCCAAATACGCATAACAATTTTGGCATTCTAAAAGATAATGTATACACGCCGCTAATTTTGGAGGCGGCGCTAGTTTTACACAGACGACAATTAAATTAAACTCCTTGATTGGTGAATTAAATATTTTTTCAGTGCTAGTTTTTCGCTACGAGCGCTTATCAAACAGCCGTCTCGGGTGGCTCACCCGACCGCGGAGTGGGTGAACGCTACTATTAATTTAACGGAATAGCGCCCCTTATTTATCTTGGTAGTGAGACTCAAACCGTCGCGAACTGCTTCGACGATGTTCTCGCTTCTTAGCCGTCATCAACATTAATGAACTTAATTTACTAATTTTGTGTTCGGGACAAGCGAGCTCTGCAGCGATATGTGATGGATGCTTAGAATGTTCTACTTATCCCGTATTTGAACGGTTGTATTAATTGACACAAAATATTTAAAAATTATAATAATTTTAATGTTTAATTCTCGAACTGTATTTTACTTATAAGATCGATAACTCGTTTTTTTTTTTTGGATGTAAGTACCTGGGCAACCGAGCATCGCTTGACGTCTATCGAATTTGTTGCGGGAATATGAAAACTTTCCACGAGAAAAGCTGCTCATATTCATTTCCAACGATAAATGTTTAGACGCATAATATAATGACATGCAAAATTTACCTACATATTTTATTTATATCATGGCACCTGTGGCTTGTCTTGAAGTGACATTGGTTGTTGATAACGAACAACATAGCAGCGATATAACTACTTCAATATAACTACTTCAGAAATGTAAGAAATGGCGCTAAATAAAGCAATGATTAGAAAAAAAATCGTTTTTAACCTAAACAAGACACCGATGTAGACGACCTCGAAAATTTACAAAACTAGCTGAAGTCGAAATTATACTTAATTAAAAGATGAAAATAAATAAAATTCTACCAGTGAAAATTTTAAAATGAGAATTTGATTCTAATTGTTAGTCAAACTTCAAAAATTTGATTTTATTTTTTGATTCAGATCTTCCAACAATATTTTCGAACCCACCTATTATAACACAAGTTGACTATATATAAAATTATTATTTTTTTATAGCCTTTTTTCATATTTATTTACGTGTATTAGGTTTTTGCTCTTTTTTAAAATAATCTAGTAAAAACTTTCTTTGATAAATATTTTTTTGTTCTTATTTTACTGTTTATTTTCTATTAATTGCTGAAAATCCCTAACTTATCCATTTTAATGAGCATATACTTGTACAAACTATCAAATTTTTAATTTTATCCACTAAAAAATTCCTACTTATAGGAAGCCATTTTAATAGCGGAAACTGGGTCTTTCGCCATAAATTATTCATGCAGATGGATAGACAAAGAAACGAAAATCTAAATAAATCAAAATTTGTGAAAAAAAATTCATAAAAGCCCTTTGTGTCCCAGTTGATTGTATTTTTTAAAATATAATTTGTCCATGAATAATAATAATAATATAATTTTAGTATTATGATAGATTAGGGCAGCGATGGCTTTTAAGGGGCTACAATATTAATATTAATGATAAGCCATTAATTTTATTTTATAACATTAAAGAAAAATAACGATATGAATCTCTAAGAGGAGATTTTGCGCAAAATCTTCAAGTGTGCTCATCCAAGATCAGAAAAATTAAATACTCAAAGGGTCTCATTTTGGTGTAAGCTTATCTTTTATCTGTTTACAACAATAACTTTGATAAAAAAAACGATTTAAAGTCAAAAGTTGATTAAAACGAAAATGACAGAATATGAACATAAAATTTCTATATAGTGACAGAAACAGAAATGCTTACATAATTTTATTCATAAAGCTATCGAATAAAGCCAGTAAAACAAATTCATTTTCTGAGAAATCTTATGAAAATTAAAGTGGAATTAATGCAATAGAAATACCATACCTGCCTAAGAACTGTGAAGTGTGACGCTTGCCTGAAACACGCGACTCACCGTTGACCCTCGAGCATGTTCTTTCACTACGAATCCTCGTCCATGGAATTGAATGTTGATCTGAGAGGATTGATATATATCGAGCATCTAACATAATTTATATGTGCTTAGTTATGTTTTAGTCTAATAACATTGATGTAAAACATAGAAATATTGTTAAATGACTATTAACGCCACCCCTTCGGTAAATCAGCTTCCTATTGACGCAAGCAGCCGTAAACGCATATTCACAAATAAAAAAAGTCTACCGACATGTTGGTGATATATGTAAATAAAAATATATTGAAATAATAATATTTTATTTTACGACAAAAGTTGAATAAAGTTTTATTCGCGCGGCCAACTTCCGTCAACTCATACACGCACACGACTCACCGCCACAGTTCGGGCGTTGATTGACAGTGCTCTATCAATCACTTTCTTGTGGCTATATTTGGAAAATAAATATATATGTTTCGGTTCTGACAATCGTATTAAACAACTTAGAGGGTTGATTTTTTTTATCTGAAATAATTAATGAAGAACGATTTTTTAATTACCGACGTAATTCATCGATTTTATAAGTAAACCTACAGTCACTCTGACATCTATACCGGTTGTATAGTATGGATGCAAGGAACTAAGAAAAACATAATATTTACACCGATATGTATTTTCTTCTTACGAAAAAAGGGGGTAAAAATATAAAAACACATCCGCCAACTATTGCACGCGGATAGTGTAGGGCAAAAAACTTCTAAAAGACGCCCGATACAGAAGCGACGCCGCCGGTAGCCCGAAAGCTTTAACGACTTCATTGCGGCGTGTGACCGTCCTGTGCATGTTCCTTGGGGATCACCTCGGTGTGGAAAGTCACGAGAGGCCGTCGACACGGGAACGACGGTGGGAGTGGCGCCGATGGCGCAAGAAGCGATTCGAGAGGACGACCTCTTCGGGTCGTAACGAATAGGGAATCTACACCCGTTCCTTGAACTTTCGTTTATTTCGTTCAGAATTTCGACCTCAGTAGTGAAAGCGTCGGTTGAAGCTAATACGATCTTTCATGTTCCTCTGACAAGATGGTACAGAGCTGTCTTGTAAGATACAACCGAAGAGATATTTGCATTGGATGAATTATTCCATATGTAGAAGAATCATCCTGAAACTTTATTTATGTATTTAGAAATGATAAGAAATTCTAAGTTCCTGTAAATAAAATAGCTCGTGCCACAACTCAGTGCATCAGCAGTTGTTCTACGTAACTCATTCTGTAATAAATTAGTTTGTGTTTCAGACACCGGAGCGACGTATACAAAGACAGAAGATGAATATACCCCGGTCGATTGTGTTTAAGTACACTGCGTAAAGATAGAAATAATTTGATAATAACTAAATAGGGATTGAACTAAATAGTTTTGTGTAACAAGAAAGTTTCGTAGACTTTAAATGAAATTCGTCAAAAATTAAAAAAAAATAGCTCATGTAAGCACGTCAGAGGTTATATTTCTTTGGAGCAAATAATTAAAAATTTTGTTCGTAAATGTAAATTATTTTTTTTAGAATACTTCCCATTAAATGTGTTATGGATACATTTTATTGTGCTGCCGCTCACGTGTACTGTCCAGGTATTCGACTGAATGTTAATTGGCAATTGAGACATTTTTTTGTCACATTACGGCACACTAAATAAGTTATAAAATAAATGTTATTGCACTAATTTGAGCGCGTACTGTCCCGGTACTTACACCGATCTTAATTCTGTGTTACATCGGCGAGTTACGTGCTCAAAATACACTCCGTCCATATTTTGCTGATACGCCGAAAGCAGTATAACTCGGAAAAAGTACCAAAGTAATGGAGTGTCGACAAAAATTTACATTCTAGTTTAATATGCAAGGAAAAAACTCCATCGATTTTGACATCCCTTTTAGTTGACGCGCTGCCGGCACACATAAGCCATCGTGACGTCACGTCGCGTTCGCGTTTTACGTGAGAAGATTAGCGAGGAAATTACTCGATCCGTTCGCAATATGAGGATATAGCTAAAACGTGTTATTTATAACGAATATCGACGTCTTACGGCGGTCGGACCGCCGTGTCGTCGGGATCGACGGGTAATATATTCCGTTTACAGCGACGGAGCAACAAGGTAACGCTTTCAGGCAATGAGCACGCGGCGGGGTATAAATATTTGCGTATCGCATCCGAAGCGGGAACTGGCGCGGTCACGCGAACGCCTAGCGGCCGCGGCTGCGTTCCGACTTAGGTGCTCGTGTACTTACCGTTACCGGGTTCGAGTTGTTATGCTATTTTTAGCGTTTTGAAGCATTCGTTTCGACTAACTAGACAATAAATGATATGGTAAAGCAATACTTCTCGCGCTGCCTGCTGCATACCTAAGATAGGTAAGGTACTAATGTAACTATGAGGAGATGATTGTTTAAGATCATTTTTATAAGGACAGTGTAGGCGACACTTTATTGATTAGGACAATTCTCTATGTGGTTGTTGTGCTTGTGTGCACTATTTACTGTTTTAGAATAATATTGTTGGTGCTGGTACTTTATTAGTTTCGTTGTAAACGGGAATTCTACGCTGAAAAACTATACATTATTACGACACATGAAAATATTAAAATGATAAAATTTATGCACAATGTTATAGTTTTGCAGCTATGTTCATAGAATATAAATTATACCATAAATATTTTTTTAATCATTAAGTTAGTTAAGTACATTAATATTTGTGTAACCTTAAATTTATAGTATCCACAATTAGGTATAGAAACCAAAAATGAAATAGTCAACTATTTGGCAATTTGAAATTTTAATTTGTATTTGTACGTGGGAGCTGATGGCCGATTGGTCACCACGATACTTTAGATAAGACGGTACCGGATTGGGAACCCGATTAAAAGTTAACTTTAGCAATCTTTATTTAACTTAAGTCAAATAAATCTTCTGCCTTGAAAACACTTTAACCAGTCACCTCTTTGGTAACACCTGACATTAGAAGTGCCCAGTCCGCACTGAGGCAGGGTGAAGGATTTCAAAGTCAAAGACCTTCATCTGCAGAAAAAAATATGAGAAGAGTATCTATGCGATTATGGTGGGACGATAAAAGCCTGTTACTAAATAAAATCTGAAGCTAATAAAACTTAAATATGAATATTATAAAATTTTAATGCTAAAACTTTAAAGGAAATATTTCAAATTTTATATATTCTCTAAGTACTAAAACCATTTTTTACCAACTTACGCTAATCATATCTACTATGCAATAATGGCAGCTCTGTGACAACTTTAAGATCATATTGTTTAATAAGTGAACACATACAGGCTTATGATTTGTTTCCTCAATCAAATTATTGGCTTCTGTCAATTCAAAATTTGAGTTTCATAATTTTATACATAAATTAACTTTGTTATCCCAGCGCCTGTAACAACAAAATGATAAATAAAACGTTTACAAATAATTTTTGTTAAAATTGTTTAGGAAAAGGCACGGAAAAATAAAATGTGATCAATCGAATTGATAATGGCATTGTTGGATTATCAAACTGACTTAGATTACGGCCATAAGAGCATAAATATAATATTTTTGATGTGATAACGTCTTATAAATCGATGAACGCCGGCTACACGCACGAAAAAGCATGACTCATTGTCGCGTTCCGCCTGAGCCGAGCGTGCGAGCGAGAGCGCGGAACGAGCGATCTCCCTTCCACTCTATCGGCCGAAGCGTCCAAGTAGAAGAGAGACAGCGGTCGCACACAACCTACACGTGAACTGTTTTGTCAACTGTTTATAAAGTTAAGTGAAAAGTTAATGTGGTTTCCATTGTTTATTACAACAACAATTGCCGCAAGTGATAACAATTCGATTCTATTCATAAAAGTATGCAATTTTTCAACAATGTTTTTTTATGCCGTTATCACGAAAATTATCGTTTGTAAACCGATTTTACAGACAACCATTTTTTTTTTACCCACTAATATTTCAATAATATTTTGGTAACTTAATAATTTTCACCTTTATATTTTGATACCAAAATTAAACATATAATATAAATGTTTAAATCTATGCTTCCAAACATTCAAAAGTATCCTGATAAAAAACAATTCTGACGGTAGCGTCAAATCAAGAAATCAACTATCGGATCTTGAAAGTAACATTTCTTTATTTTTTATTTTGCCATAATCGAATAGAAATATCGCTTTACGGTAAGCTGTCAAGTTACGATAAAACATTGCTTACAAATACAATGCGATGCATACAACATTTTAAAAAGTTGGCGAAATGTATTTCGCCAACTCTGTTTTCTTTTACACCTGTAGGTGTAAAAACAAACCAAGTTCCACTTTGATCTATGTATTAGTACCACGGTCAACCAGTAAATTTAATTGTGTTTTGGATTCGAATAATAATACTCTATAGTCCAAAACCTTTTGTGCATATCTACATACGGTCCGTAAGCACTAACCAGAAAACGTATTACTTCATACTGCCCTAAAAACAGTCGATGATTTCCTTACTTTAGCATGTTTCGTCTTCATTATTGTTAATAAACGTCTAGGTGAGTACGTTTTTCCGTAGCGATGTGGAGCCGATTAGCCGGCGAAAGGTCGCATGCTATTTAATTTATTTGAGGGCATAATTCACTGCGGCTTGAAATTTACTAAGCGGCTTAAAATCAACATAAAGCCATGTTTGTATAGTTTTTTCCTTTTTTGCCTTCATCAAATTGCTGAATGGATATATCGTGTTTCAATTGTAGTCAATTCGAGCGACGTACAAGAGACGCCTACAATGTGGTGGATTTCAACGATAAATTACGAGATACCAATCAAATTGTGTTCCTATCTATAAAAATAAGAATGTAATCACATATTTAATTTCTAAATAGACAGCGGCATTGTAAAGACTTATTACTAGTCTAGTATGGTTATAAAGAGGAATTTTATATGACGATTCTTCTTTTCAATTATGAAGTTATTCAAAATGACTAGTAACGTTAAATTATTAGAAATTTTAGGTTTTTTATGATATATTTTTGACAAATAATACATTGTCACGTTTTCTCATATTCTCATTTTGTGAGACGACTCGACAACTGTTCACTACCTAATATTACTAGCCTGTCGCAAAATTAAGATGAAGCGAATACGCAGAAACCGTATCTGTCTAGGAAAAAAAAACGTAATAACTTTCTTACTTACGCGTACTCATCAGCTTCAATTTCGTCGGTTTGCTGTTTACGTAGAACATGCGTCTCGACACTATTGTTTCTCTTGGAATAGTAACAATAAATGTATGGTCCGACTTGCACTACTGTCGTTTCCTATCCTCTCTAAGATTTTTAGAAGCTAGTTTTGCTTTGCTTTCCAATGATTCACGAAATTAAATGCTTTTAAATATAATGACACGAAGAAATCCCGACAATTATCGGTCGGTACTAAAGAGAGCGATTTAGAAGAAGGGAGAAAAGCATTGAATGGGGATTTTAACATTAAACGGGTAAAGGTGTGTCTTTCTCAGTTTACATTCGACAAGGTTAGGTCATCTATTCCACGATTTTCTCTAAGGCTGACTTTTATTCGTACACAAATTGATTTCACACTCATCAACACGGTTCCGAAAACTAACAGTGTGGCCGAAATATCATGGATCCACGGTACCGTGTCCGCTTAGTAACGAATGTTACCAATTTTGTAATAAAACATTAATATGCGAATTCAATAAAATATGGGGTAATTTAGTCACAAGCCAGCATTCATGTGCATGGGATACCACCTAAGCCCACCACGTCAGATTCCGCGCTACTGCGCAGAAGCTGACGTTCGAAAATAGATTATTTTATTTTGGAGGTCTAGGACATAATTGCGATAGGTCTGAATGAGAGGAGTGGGTCACCAGAACTCTCATTCACATAACGGAATACAACAGCGTAAATTGTTAACTTCACGTCCGTATTCTGCGAGAGTATTTTCTCTCACCGGTCAATCCGACCCACTTTCGTGCTACAGCCAGCTTGGCTGCAGTGTGGCTCTACCATATTTATTTGATTTCGTATAAACTCAATCTTTGAAAATCGAATTGAAAACCTCTATTACGAAAATAAATAAATGTTTTAAATTTATTATGCGAGAAATCGAAAATATATAAATACAATATAAATATAAAATATAAAACAGCAACGTCCAAGGATAAACTAAGATCTTCAAAACGTGTCCTCTTCTTAATTTTCAACCATTTGTTTTGAGAATCTGAAAGAAATCGCAACCAAAGGAATTAAAACGACTGTTAACAAATTTTTAGGCAAAATTTTCAGTCTTCATTATAATAATAATAATGTCATAATAATAATCATTCAACAATCATAATCAATAATAGACACAAATGTGAATTTTATTTCAGCACCATATGTAACAACCATTCTTAAATGCATTTGTGACATTATTATTCTAAATTAGTTTTTCTGATTTATAATGAATGATGCCATACTACATGTTTGATGAAAAATAAGTATAACTGCAAATTTCACTTAATTTAATACTTTATGGTATTAAATCGTGGACACAGGAACTTGATTCTCATCTACAACAGTTTTCTTATTTCATGATCAACAAATTTATACAGCATATTTAAATATTAATCTTCTTTATATATAATTTTAAAATAACTTAATACCATTTATTTTTATGTAAAAGTTACAAAATGTACTGAATACCATTATCATTCCAGCCGAGTTATGATATTCCACCGCAACGCACGGGTTTTCGCTAAACGAGGTAAAGGGGGAGAGGATAGAACTCATACCCCTCCCGGAACCTCCCCACAGTTCAGACCAAAACGACGAGTGTCGGACTGATCCGGCGAAAAGCAACATTATTTATTCTATAAGAGTCTTAATATCAAATTATAGTTTTTCACAAATTGATACGTATTAATTTGTGACGATCAATATCCCTTAAACAAATGAACGTCTGTTCAATACCTTCGGCCGTAGGGCGAGGGACTCCAAGGAGACTTCTTTACGGCGACGAGGTCGGGGCGCGGGCGGACGCACAAACAGACGGGCCTTCGCATATTAGCCAGCCAAATAGAGAAATGAGCCGCCGTCAGTCGCCGAGACACGTCCGCGCGCGTTCTGTTTTCGCGCACGTAGAGCGCCGGGCTTATTGCGCCTAGAGCAAATTTGTTTGCTTGCTCGGCGCAATATCCACACGGCCTCGAGGGCCCGATCCTGTTTTATTTGTACGAGAGGCCCGATAATGAACACTTTTTCCACTGTTTATTCCGAAAAAGCCAACATGCCGTATTGTTCCCCATATCAATTTATTGTTCTCCGCGCTACAAAAATACCGTGTCGTTTATTTTTACATCGTTACCGCTCGCCCTTTTTTTTTTTAGATACTGTCAAATACCGCACTGTTTGTATTTAATTTTGTTGGCCTTTGTGCTGTTAATGGATTTTATAGACGATTCCGTACGTAACAGTGATTTTCATTGTCATCATACAGTATTAAAAGAGCAGTATCCGACAATACAATTCAAATATAATTTATCTTTAATCTGTTCGGTCTACTATTAAAACTCATCTATCGTAAAACAAAAGCTTCTTTACTTTACTATTCGCGTTGCTCCTGAAATAAAAAAAGAACTGAGCGACCGATAAGATAATTTTAACTCGGCTGCCCCTATACCCGTATATACGAATATCAGAATATCTCAGTACTGTATTAATACAGTATACAGCAATACAATATATTGATATACTAATATATTCAGGTGCTAGAATATTTTAATCAAATACCCCCTCCCAACCTTCAAAATAATATATCTTGAAATTAATGCAGTACAACTGCGTGTTCTCTCCTTGTATTTCGGATTTTGCGGACGATAGTCGGATATCGTTAAGTTCGAATTTCAGTATGTTAAAAGATATGGATACCAATACAGAAGCTTAAAGTAGAACACAAGTCAAGTTTACCTGAGTATTCTAAGCTAATGTAAACAGAGTCGTTTGTGAGTAAATAAAAACCAGGGGCTCAAATATGCTAACTTAAGACGACCTAACCTGTGTTGCCATGACGTAAAAATTTACGTCAGCCAGCGGTGCGCAACCACGCGGCGCGGTGCACGCCATTGGCCGAAGTATGTTTCTACGTCACTTCAATACAGATTAGATCGTTTCAAGTCAGCACGATTGGACCGCAGTACGGTACTACAGAACCGTCTTACTTTATATTAAATTTTTCATCTATCTTCAATATTTTTTTAAATAATTTTTAATTTTTTTTTATTTATACGAATAAATCGTGCAACACTCGCTCGTTTATCTTCTTCCTAGAATTTGCTAGCTAATTCCGTTTCGTATAAACGTTGGCTTTCTCATAATTAACAAATCTCGCCACCCGGAGCATTGCAATTCCACTGTTTCACTTATTAAAGAGACTACAAATTATAAACGAGATTCTACGAGCACTGAATGGAGCCACTATTTACTTTGTGAAATTACTTAGTAGTACTTAATTGCGTTAAACATTAAATTTTTTCTCAAGTTTCCTGAAATCGTACTACGTAGCTGTTGATGTTGAACAAATATTTCTTTAATTTATGTACATTAGTATTTCATTGAGTCCGTTTATAAAAATTACCTAATGATTTCAATTTTTATATTAATGTACGATACAAAAAGAGTTTTTGTTTCTATCGATAAACCAAAAAAATTCCATGTACTGACTGACTGACGAGATGATCCATCAGCACCCAGACCAAACCGCTGGACTCGAACACTGAAATTTTGATAACTTATTAATATATTAACAAATATATCCACTAAAATAGATTTTTTAACATTATACCACTAAAAAAGTGAAAAAGGGTGCGAAACTTTGTATGCAAATACTGTTAGTTCTAAACTTAGAGTCATAGTATATATATGTATATTTGCAATTGAGAGGGTCATTAAATGGAACGGGGATCGAAGAATTCAAGTGGATCGGGATTGAAATGACATCGAAACCGAAATTTAAAATCGAAATCGGAATCGGGCTTATAATTGAAACAGATGGTTTGATATAAAACGTGAAGAAGTACGTTCTATGTTAAAGAGTGTAAAAGCTTTCGTGTAATGTGTATTCAAACTCCTCTGAAATAGCAATCGATTAGAAATAGACTGGTAGACTGGGTAAAAATGGAAGATTTTTGAAATGACAATGATATATGGTCAAAAAAATTAAGAATAACATAGCATTACTAAATCTGTTTATATTTTGAAATAAATATAATACATATCTACATTAGTTGAAGATTGAAATGCAGTTTTTTCCGTATTTTATAGGTGTTTATTAAAAACTATTTGGAACAGCCTATCCAAAATAGTCTGAACTCAATTCGATGCATTATAAATATTTTGTTCGCCCATTAAAGCGTCGCACAAAAACAACCGAACGGTTTTTTATCACGGTGCAGTAGCTTCGAACAAATTCTAGAAGCAAAATCTAAATCGAGTAACATGCGATCTCGTTTAAAAAATTGTAAATTATTAGTCTAAATCCGTAAATCACGTGAATGAATAATCACTGGCAGATACTGGTCAGCCTATGTTAATATATAGACTAACTAGTTTTAGCTAGTAATTTCAACATAGTTTGATCCTTTCGCATTTAACTTAACGAATTTAGCATGAATGGATTTGCTTGAATATTACGAGTACTAAAAACGAGTAGTTTAAATGTTACGCTCTGCTACCGATGAAATGTTAGTGAATCAAAATTCCTCTTCGATAGATTTTTAGCGAACCTCATAATATGATTGCACAACTCATCGAGGTTTAAACTGATGGAGATTTACTGACGAACGCTATCGCACGTTTACGTAACCGATCGTGCGGTGGGGACCACGCAAATCGAGTCTCACCAGCGGGCATCGATTCGTTGATTGTCGCTATCCTAGGGACGTGTCCTACAAATCCACTCCAGTGTGGCTCGCCGATGCGGCCGGGTCCGTAGACACACTGCGAGCGGACGATAACAGTCCCCGTTAGCCACATACAAACGCGTTTTCGTCAAAGTCCCCGGACCGTGATGTACACGGGGTCACACTATTTAGACTAATTATTATATTATGGGTGACAATTAGCAGAAGTCTGTAACAAGACGCTTACCTGCAACGTCAACATGCAGCATGCAGTGCTGACTCTTGAATCTGGTCTTCTATTACGAATTCCCATCCAATGAATTGCATGTTAACACATGAAAAAGGATGTTAAAATATATTTGAGGCAAGCGTTAATTTGAACTGAATCAATGCTTGATGACTCTTTGGCATTAGGGTCAGTGTCGAGGTAGCGTTTGTTCCAATCCTCAAGTTTCTTAATACTGAATTGATCATAGGTAGGTAAGCGTATCCCAAGCTAAAGCTGAGTTTCCTGTGATAAAATTCGAACACACGGCAGAATATATGCCAAACAAAGCGTCACCCGAACGCGACGAGCACTGAGTGCCGGGTTCTCTTATATCATATCCAATAATGAAAAAGGCTTTAGCTGACCAGCGGTTTCCTCTTAGGTAGATAGCGATTTTTCCAGGTAGCGAATTGTGCCGAGCTAACGAGAAACTAGATTTGCGACATGTCTTAAGTGATCGCGTACGAGAAACATAGACGAATCAGAAACAGAGTTGGAGCACGAAGGTAATGCGATAATATGAAGAAGTGACGAGAAACTCCAATGAGTATACTTTGTAATATAAATAGCTGTATACGCATAGGATGGAAATAAATGTACAGAGGGCGTAAAATACGTAGGTGTAGATGTACAATAATGAGAAAGAGTCTCACATTGTCGCTGATTATCCGGACCATAAATATAAATGAAAAAAATTACTTGTGAAAAACGTGGTAAAATAAAACTGCTTCACGATTTTCCCCTCACTTGAAACTTTGAATAGGTCAGTGACGTTGACTTAACTTTTTTATACGCGTTAAATTAATTGCGTACGTTGAAAAGTTCCAATATCACTGAAAAGGAAGAAAATAGGAATATAAAACACCTTTTGTAAAACTACTTTTAATGCTCAAAAGAATAAAATAATATTATGACGGTTTTGAGTGTGCAAAGTGACCTAGTTTAATTAAAAGGGTTCTAAAAACTTATCACTTGATTGAAATGGGCGAAAGAGGTTAAAAATTGTAAACTAGGTCATTTTTTATATTCAATACTAGCAATATGAGAACACTATTTTATCATTTTCCGTCCTTAATGATAAAATTATCCTTAGTATAAGCTCGTTTTATTGCCAGTTTTATTAGTGAAATTCTTGTTAAGTTAATATTTAATTAAATTCTTCGTTAATACTACATAATGTACACAGTAAATATTTTTACTTTGATATCTGATATTTTGTTCCAGACGTTCCAAGATTCGAAGACAGTCTCCATAATCTCACAGTATCGTTAGGAAGAGAAGCGGTTTTCACCTGCGTCGTCAATGACCTCGGCGCATATAGGGTAAAATCCATTTTTTTTATGGATGTAAAGATACGAAATAAAAGAAATTATGCTCTTTAACCAAATTAGTGCAGCCGGTCTTGAGTGATGCGCTTAACAACGAACACCATTTCATTTTTAGGGTTTCTAGCCAAAGTGGCAAAAATAGAATCCTTATAGTTTTGCCGTGTCCATCCGTCCGTTCACCTGTCCGTCTGTCTGTATGTCACAGGCATTTTACTCAAAAACTGCAAAATGTATATTGATGAAATTCGAAGTGTAGGTATCTTGTATAAGCTGCTATTTACTTTCGTAGTTAAATAACATAGATAAATAATTCTAGGGGGGTACTCAATACATGTAACAGAAGCTGAATAAAATTTTTTTCAACAAATATCAAAGTGTGGTAAATATTTCGACAGTTCTTTTAAAAACATTTTAAGGTTTTTCAACATTTTTTCTGATTACATGAATAATTACGGAAATAATAGCACCGAAATTAGTAGAAATTGTGTCTTCCTCTTTATTTTCCAAACCGCGTGTCTAAAAATATGAATAAAGTAACGAAGGTAAAGCTTAAATAAATACTTTTATGAAAATTGTTTTTAACATGATCGGATTTACTGTTTTTGAGTTATTACCAAAAAACTGCGCTTCTTAGCAAAAAAACGTAAATGGTACAAACATATGCTCTTTTGCTATTGCACCTGAATTTACACTAGTTTAAGTGTCATAGTCGACATACCTACTTATTTTTCCAGTTACAGGCGACTAAAGTGCTTATACTTATTACATGCAGGAAACATGGAAAAAGTGTAACAACGTAGTTTTTTCGTGTGTAGTGCATTTCTTTGTAGTAACCGCTTCGAAACTCTACAATGAGTATGGTTCGACATGCTTTTAACTGGTTTTTATTTATTTATTATAGATTTATTGATATGAAAAAGTAGATTAAATATCGCTTTAAGTTCCTATGACATATTTTCGGTTTTCCACTTTTTTAAGGCTGAATCACAAAAAATATGGAATTTTACAATAGCTGCAAGTTTATTGAAATTAATTAGAAAATTCCAAAACTTTATGATTACTTTTGGATAGTAGTGAAATAATAAGATTAGGCGATATATACAATTTTTCAATTATTTAAGGAAAATCGTCGTTATGATACATTGAAAGTGATCTAGACTCGCTACTAAAACGTCTAAAACTCTACACCACGCAGCGTATTTCACACTTTCAATTTTACCTTCTCACTCTATTCAAAGTGTTTGAACGTACTCGCTCTTTTGCTGAACTGGCGTTGAAATGATTTCTTGCTTTCTTAAAAGCTGCCGTAAATCGAAATAAAAAATGATTTTGTAAGGAAATTCTCTTCGCACTTCTGTATCAGAATTAATCGTAAATATAAAATGGTCGCAGCAAATAACACCATTTCAACAAGCTTTTACTATATATTAGCGCCAAGACATTTACTAATTAGCAGTTCGAATAGTCACAGTTTCTTCGCCGAATAATTGACCCACTAAAAACGGAGTCTATTACGTATACAATATTAATATAATTTAGCTATGCTGCTGAGGGATTCAAAACAGTGACAATAAATCGCATACTGTGCCATATGTAATTGGCGAATTAAATCTAAGGAAAAATGGTGCTCAATTTTGTAAGAACTAGAGAAATTCCACTTATAAGTTCGTTTCATTTTACAAATATTTGCGCTCAGCAATACTGTTTTGTTTTCATTATCCTATATTCTCTCTTTGTATTTTACAATTCATTTTTCGCAGCAGATATAAAAAAAATATTACTGCTATTTATTTAATGCGAAATACATTCACTTGAAAAATTTTTCACGTACAATCAAATTATTATTTATTAAAGCCAATGGACTTTGTCAAGTTTCGTTACTGAAATTATTTTAATCTGCTACTTATTAAGCATAAAATACTCAGAGCTTATTCCAGAACCTACTTTTTAATTCACTTGTATCAAAAAAGCACTTTTGTAATTAATTTTGTCGTTGAAACTAACTTATATAAGTGAATTCAAAAATAAGACACGAAAGAGACATTCAGTATTTTCACCGAAGTATTTTCCATTATCAGTGTCATCAAACTGCTCACCCGGCAGGTGGCGTGGCTACGCGTGGACACGCAGACTATCTTGACGATAGCATCGCATGTAATAACCAAGAATCACCGCATTGCTGTGAACCACAGCGACCGGCGCGTCTGGTTTCTGCACATCCACGACGTGCGCCAGAGCGATCGCGGCTGGTACATGTGCCAGCTTAACACGGACCCCATGAAGAGCCAAACGGCTTACTTGGACGTCGTTGGTATGGTCAAGTTAAACTTGTCTGTATTACCTAATATTATAATGATGTATAAACTCACGCCTATTTCCCAGAAGGGTAGGCAGAAACTATAGATTTCCACATTGTATGATCTTTGTATATCTCTCTTGCTTTAGTGATATCCATCAATCTTTTCATGCAAGCTCGTCGGTTTCGGATGCTAAAAAATTGGCCCTTTTATAATATGCCACCAATTTCGTCTGCATAGAATCTTTTAGGGTGATCTTTACGAACCTTTTTATCGCACACATTTGTTCTATAGATTTTTTTGGCGGTTTACTTTCATTCATCCTTTGCAGATGGCCAAACCACCATAACATACCTTTACTACACTAGTTACTACATCTTTTTTCCAACCACACCGGTTTCCGACATCATTGGTCCTACATCTATCTTTCAAAGACACTACACACACATTACGCAGAAATCATATCTCCACCGCATTGATTCTACTTTCATTTTTGTTCTACCATACCCAACTTACACCGCCGTAGATAAAAGAAGGGAACAGGAAGAGCTCTATTTAGAACAGCCAAACGCGCTTGTCGATAGACACTTTTACTTTTCATAATATCAAGCAAGGCCCCATTCACTATGTAATATTCTAATACTTATTTGTATTTGTATAATCAGTATAATGTTAAATTGCAATACATAGACCTCCTGAGGAGAGAGTATTATATTACACTACCTACGTTGGGCTATCGATCAAAACTCTTTAGTCATAAAGGGTTTCAATCAATTTAATAGCGAAACTTTGTCTCGTGTTATGATAGTGCTATGATAAAATCTATTTTAATTTTATTTGTCTACATAGAGTAACTTTCATAGCTTTCGATTTCAAATTTTATTGATTGTCTCTTCGGTCACGGGCTTGTCCAGTATTTTCCATTCTTCTGGGAGCACGCTCACTCATCGAGCGACCGTTTTTCACAGTCCGACATACCTTACTCATGAAATAAAATCTGCACAAATAAAAATCGTCCATAGAACAATCTTTTAAAAATTTTATTCAGTGTCCTCCTTTGACTTGACGTAATACATTTGTCACATATGTGGCGTTGAATTTAGAAATCGTTGTCAAGACGTAAACAAGAGATATACGATATACGATACATTTTTTAGGGTATCGTGATTATTACTATGAACGCTTATTAATTAAATTTTAGCAAATTCGCGGAAAGTTTCAGATATGTTTTTTTTTATTAGCACATTAGCATAGTACGATCGGATAAAGTGGTTTATAAGTTACGTGGTTGTGTCCCGTGAGATTAATAAGCACTCTTTTGACCAATCTTAATAGATCTCGGTATGGAGATAGCTCAAACAAAAGAAATAAATGTATATTATATTACTTTTAGAGTCCTATAGTTAATAGTTTGATAAAAATAATTAACAATCAATATACTTCGAATAATTTCGCCGAAATTTCTAGTTTTCTCGTAATATTTTGTATAAAATACATTTCAGACTCGTTACAAACTAGTACAGGACAGCGTCTATCGGGTCTGATTGTATAAAATAAATAAGAGTTACGTAAAATACAAGACCTCCGTGTTACGATCAGTACTAACAAATAAACAAATAATCCGAAAATTTCATATACTTAATTATCGATAGTACATTGTAGATGATTTTTATTAATAGAATATATACATTTATATACCACAAGCAACAAGAAAACTTAAGAGATAAATTTACGCTCGCCCAATTTGTGTAAAAATTATCATCCAAAGGACTTGAATTTAAAATTATATTTGTCTATTTGAGCACGTAGGGAATTAAAACTTATCTCATTAAATTGAGTCCAATAATCAAAATGACATTTCGTCTCTGGAGTGTTACAAAGAAACAAATCTACACATATACAAATATAGTCTGATGCACTTGTTATCGTTATTTTTTTTTATAAGGGCAATAACAAAATATCGGGGAACTGCCCTAAGCTCATTTCTATATTTTCAAAGTTAATTTTGTTTTTTAATATAAATTTTGGGTCAAGTTGAGTCGTAAATCTATAAATCGTACGTATAAAATTCATGAATGGATTTTTTTTTGTTGTATTATTTATTACTCACTCCTATTTATCAGAAGGGTGGACAGAGATCACAGATTTTCATACGTTCTGACATTTTCACACGTCTCTTTCTTCACTGATATTCATCAATCGTGTCTAAATCGTGGCTTTGAATGCTAAAAATTTAGACTTTCTATAATATGACACCAACTTGATTTGAATAAAATTTTTATAGCGATCTTTACGTACCTTTTCACCACACAAATTCGTTTTACAGATTTCTTTCACCAGTCTGCTTTTATTCATTTTTTCCAGATGGCCAAACCGCCACAATAATACCTTTTTCTAGTCTAGTCAGCACATCTTCTTTCAAATCACATTATTTTCTTATATCATTCTTCCTATATCTATCTATCTACGGAAACATGTCAAAACAAACAAAACAAGACATCCGCCACGTTACCATTCATGTGCAATTTTCTGCCTCGTAAGTCGAAACTTTGGAATAATCGACCAACAGCGATATTCGTATTGTATCACGACAAGCTTTTGTACAAAAAAGAACTTATTCTTTTATGAAATCGATTCCTCTAGGGTTCGGGGGCCTTATTACCTAAAAGAAATCAATTTCTGATTTCGCAGGATTTTTAATTTATTTTACTAATTCCCAAGTTGATATTTCGAAATACTAATTGTCTTTCTATTAACACTGTTGCCTCTACAATGAAATCACTAAATTATAATAATGAAATTTAATCGCATATTTGAATTCAAAAACCGTTAGGGATCGCGATTTCGCAATTATTCGAGAATTACGCTCTCAAACCAAAGACTGGTCTATAGCGATTCTCAAGCGATTTACAATCGATTTTCCGTCATTCGTATTTCATACAAAGTGAATAATTATTTGTTTTATGTAAATCGTTAGATTGATCAAAATCTTTACACATTTATCGAGGACCTAAAAATTTACAATAATATGGTATAATTGGACTGATCTGATGATGGAGCCAGAAGGTAGGCACAGGAATTCCAAAATGGAATAACATATCCTAGACGTGTTTGAGCTTGTTAGAGTTGTCTTGAGATGTACTCTCCACCATGAGTGATTTTCAGGGTCGGATATATTGTTCCGTTATGATATGTTAATTCCGGTACCAACCGTCGGGCTCCACCATCAGACCCTGAAAGCCAATTATGGCCAAAGTCCACATAAAAAATTCTATTAAGAACACATACGACTAAGTTACGTTGTTCTATTATGGAGTACTAGTGCTTACCTTCCGGCTCCATCATCAGACCCTGAAAATCACTCATGGTGGAGAGTACATCTCAAGAGAACTCTAACAAGCTCAAATACGACTAGGATATGTTATTCTGTTATAGTGTTCCTGTGCCTACCTTCTGGCTCATTCATCAGATCAGTTCAATTATACCATATTATTGTACTGCTATCGGTCCTCGATAATTGCGCAAAGTTTAAATTTAATCTGACTCTTTAAAGTCACTCAAAATTGCGTATAAGAATAACATTTTTTTTATACCTAACAATTTCGACTCACAAATCGATTCCGGAATCGCAATCGATTTCTACTTTTACGTAATAAGGTCCCGGGTGTGCACGCACAGCGATAACCAGATCTCTCTGGTGGCCTTACACTCATTTGCCCTTTAAAAATCGTATAATAAATAAAAAAATATATTTTATTAAATTTAAGTTAGTGTATTTTTTCATAAATACCTATTACTAGTATTTTGAACATAATTCAAAACTTGGAGAATGGAAAAAAGAAAAAGGAGAAAAGAAAACATTACAAACAACTTAAAACCTAAATATTTAAGCCTAAATAGCACTATTAACACTAACCTAAACATCAATAGTGCTATTTAGCTTAAACCTAACAAATTTGGAGAAACTTATACCTAATTTTTTACTCGTTTAATATCTACTCATCAATAACATACTAAACACGGATGATATCAAAAATGATTCATTGTTGTTATTTACATCTGAATATCGCGAACATCTAACCAATTTCTAAACAAACTTTGTTGAAATCAATTTTCATTGAATTTATTTATAAAGCTGCATTATTTCATTGTTTTTTAAATTTTCAAAACACAGTTCAGTCTTACTGTGGCATCATATACATCTCACTGTGGTCGTATATCACACACTCACAGAATACGGACGTGATACTTCACATCCGCATTCTGCTACTGCATTTCGTCCAGTGATTGAAAGTTCCGCGCCCAATCCGCCCTCCCTCTATCAGTCCGATCCTCTCCATCACATATCCTATTTCCTTTCAAAAAGCTGGCAATTCACTGGTGGCTCTTGTTGGGTTGCGAATATTTGAGGGCGGTATGACGAAATACTCTCAATGGCTCGCCTTCTTGCTTCGTCCTTGACTATGCCATAAAAATAAGTTAATGAATTAGAAACCAAAAAAAAATCCAAAATATACATACACCTCAGAGTAAAACTTACCAAAAACCTTTAATATTTTTTAGATGTCTATTCAACGACACCCCACGTAGTGGAGTGCATGGAAAAAAATTATCCCTCTATTTTATATAAAGAGGGTTATGATATTTTTTTTAATTTCTTTAAATAAGTTTATGGTGGTTAAGTTAAGAAGTCTCCCTATATAATTTTCATCATAATCGATTAAAACTCGGCAAAGTGCTTGTCGGGCCACGTGTAATATAGGGTTTCGTAGTTACCCGACATAATATGCAAATATAAAAGGGGGCTTATTGTTTGATACTGGGAGCATATTAATGCAGTTTACGTTTTCATGGATAACAATTTGATCTAAGTAATTTTCAATGGAGTTTGTACGAAATTTTGCTTTTTACAAGTTTGTCGACTATTATTCCTTAACTTGTAAAGCCTAGTTAACTGTGATAATATTCCGTTTCAGTTAGTTATGTATACTACAACCGTGAAATTTTTCATACATCTAAGAACGACCATTAGCTGGCGAGGGAGTACAGTTGACTAACAAAAATTAGCTCTTTAAACTTAATATTTCGCAAACGAATCTCTAAATAAAAAAGAAAAGGTTGTCACGCACCTGTAACAATTTGAACGACCATGCCAATATCACCTCATAATATGGAATATACGGGAAAAAATTCGTCCCCTTTTAACATATACGGAAGGTAACCGTAAAATATAATTTTCACACTTTATTTTACCACATTTTCGGTGTAATTAATATTTATAACCATACCAAATCATAACTTTCTAGTAGTAAGAGTCCCTGAACAAAACTACGGACATACAGACGGATCGAAAGATATGGCGAAGCTATAAGGTTCCTTGTTGATTACGGAACCCTAAAGACAGAGTTATGGGACTGCGATATAATGACGGACAGACAGACGGACAGAACGAGACTATAAGGGTCCCATTTTTGCCTCCATCTACAGAACTCCAGAATAGCAATAATGTAATTGAAATTATTGTACCTATGATACATAAAAACTCTGGCCTCCTTCTTTCAAGTGCGTCACGGGAAGGTTGTTAATAACAAGAACGTATAACCTTTGGTGCTCCATTTTATTACGAAACGTCGGATATGAATGTGAAAGTAAAATAAAAATAATGGCCTATTGTGCCGCTATTACATTTATTGTGATATAATTTAATTTGTTTGTTGCCCTAGTTCCACATTTCAGGCAAGTACCTAATTGAAATTATTCAATTGATATCAAATTTGTGTAATGATTAAACTGTACAAGTAAAGGTTAATACGACAGATTAGTTGAGAATTCGTTACATGCTAACCCTTGCCTACTACCACTGCGTAAACACCTTACGTAAGACAAAACGTTAATAAGCCGTCGATGAACATTTTAAACTCGATTTAACTGATTATAATTAAGTACATAAGTAATTTTGATGATAGGTTCTACCATAAAAATATTTACAGTAAAGCGATACAACTATTCAATGCAGAGCCTTTAATATGTCGACTCATTGAAAGAATTAATAGTTCAATATTAAAGTCATCGTTTTACGATTTTTTTTTAATAATTAATTTAGTGACAATTACAAAACGTACTCTCCTATCAAATAACGTTAAAAGAATATTCAGTGAGCTTTTACTTATTGACGTAGAATTTCATTAAGAAACGAGGTTAATATAAAATCGTAACCCAACGTTCTTTGGGTGTAACAATTGTTTCTCTGACCGTAATTAATTGTTCGTAGTTAATAATAACTACGAAACTAATTATTTCACCACAACGTTCTTAAAATGATAGAGATCGCTTCAGTCATTTTCGTCAGCTTTGTGAAACTACTGAAGCCAAAAATCTAGAATTTCATCACAACTGTCTAGACATTTGAGATAGGTCTGATTACTCAAGTTTTGAAAGTCTAATTATGGCCAAAATAAACTTACAATCGGATGAACGATGACCTTTTTACAGTGCAACGCACGACATTCTGCCGCTGTGAACTTAATCACGTCACAATGGAATAAAATGGGAACGCGAGAGAACAGAAGAAGAAGAAGGAAAGTTCAGAGAGCGTTATACCTGCGCATTGCATCACTCACAGGCAATTCAGAGCGGCAGAGTTTCGTGCGTTGTTCTGTAATTTAGTTATCCGATTAAATGGTTTATGAAAATTACTAACAAAAAATGTAAATATCAATTCTTAATCACGTTCATTACACAAGAATTTTCAAAATCTAGAGGATTTTAAACAATCTTGTGTATTGAGTATATATTTATATACATAGGATAGAAAACAAACAAAACGAAAACTCAATTAACTAAAATCAAACCGCTATAGTTCTAGCGTTCTCTTGTTTGTTTCCAATTCAAAACTTAGAATTCGACTTACAAATGCATAGGAATAGAATGCGACCTTTTCTATGGTTTCATTTCTCAAACTCGGCTGCAAAATTTAATACCCAACTCTTGCTAATCATTTTGTGCCTCATTTTCGATGCAGTCCCCCCGGACATCCTCGACTATCCGACGAGCAGCGATCAAGTGGCGAGAGAGGGCGCCAACGTCACTCTGAGGTGCGCCGCGCACGGCGTACCAACCCCCCACGTGGTCTGGAGGCGGGAAGCCGGCGATTTATTGCCCGCTACTAACTTCAGTGACACGCACAGTAAATATGTTACTACATTTTAAATGTTGAATATTTATTTTAAATGTAATTTAGTCGTTACAAACGTTATATATTTAATAACGTCCTGTGATATTGTTAAGCTCTTACATGTTTATTATAGCACAGCCTCTCATCTAATCACTAGCTTTCCGCCCGCGGCTTTGCCTGCGTGGACAAAGTTTTTATTTCATTTTTTTTATATGAAAGATTTTGCTATCAATTCCAATCTCGATCCCGCTATCAATTCTCATCGCGTTACTATTCCCGATTCCGATCTCAGGTACATTCTTGATTCTAACTCTAGTCCCATGCTCGATTTCGATACCGATTACGTTGGCAATTTTATTTTGCCCAATATCCTGTAAGTATAACACGTGATAAAAGGGTCAGTATAGGTTTTTGTGTTTATTTTTCTCTTTTGAACGCTGTTTGATCGTTCGTGTTGTGATGTTTATACGGTTTTGATGCTGGTAATATATTTTTTTGCCTTTAATTCAGGTAAACTTTTTTTTTTGACATCCCATTCAAATTAAATGAAGCTTACGTTTTACTCCGAGCTTAGTTCTATCTAATAGTAAAATTCCGTAATCTTTATACATTTCTTTAACTTTCGTTAACATTAACTATAATTTGAAAACAAAACACAATTGTGAAATTGCATTAATTTTATGGTTAAGTCAAATTAATGTAAAAACGCATTAATTTGCTATGGGTAGATAAAATTAATGCATTTTTACATTGCCCATAAAATTTCGTAATGACAGATACTTTTTATACGATTACATAAATAGACTTACTGCAAATCCTATATTTATTTAATTTAATATTTGGCAGTCGATATTCGATAAAAAAAAGGTCAAGATGGGAGTCGTATTTCCGCATTCAGCATTTCATATTCGCCAATGAAACGAAATGAAATTAGCAATGTCTTTAAGGTCAAACCGAACAGGTATCACGTTACTATTTTTAAACTCGAAATGCCTGATCTAAAATAATATGGCCGCTATCACATGGTTGAATAGGAAATACCAAATATAATAAAATTCACAAACGTAACCACATAGACCCGTAACTAAATGGTTACTTATGAAAACGAAAAATCTTAGATTACCTAAAAAAATATACACATATATTTTCAAATCAATATCCATTGAATCTGTTTATAAACCCATATTATTTCAAATATGAAACTCGTGATAAAACCGTAGAAGTGAGGAGTGGACATAAAATTAACAACTTTGGAAGCTAATAAACAGCAAAGTGCACACCTGAGAAAAAAAGCCACTTACTAACATTGAGTGCAACCTTACTGCATCTATCAAACGACAGCCCGCATAATGAACTAAGTGAAAAAATATTACATCGCTCATCTACGGAAACCTTGTTGACGGTTTCCATTGACGGACGATACGGAAACAATTAAATCATGAAATTGTAGCCAATTCTATAACTAAATAGTACACATTTTCATGGCTTAATTTGCAACCGTTTTAACGGTTCACCTAAGACACCTGCCAAACAGATTATAGTCCAAGTAAGAGTAAATAATAATTTTTATTTACTCTTAGATCTGTTCTAGATTTCGGTCGACTATCCGCCGCTAAAGTCTCGTTACTATTCTAATCCCAAACCTGCTCGCGATTTCAAACCCGACTCCACTCTGTATCCCGATCATTCCACACATCAAGTATGCAATCCGTGGTCTTTCCGTGAGAATATTATCTTTTCTTATTCTGTGTCGCATTCATGATTGTGTTATTCTCTGACGTAGGTAGAATTATTATTGTAGTATTTATCCACGTATGTAATTATGTTAATCATATTTGTCTACAGCTATATGTCTCGTAACATAAAATTATGTATCATATCACACTAATATTATAAAAGTAAAATTATGGATATTAATATGTAAATATTTTGCCATTAAGACTGAAAGTACTAAATCGACTGTAATGAAATTTACTCTAATAAAAAATAATGTTTGATATAGCCTGTATTACTCGTGAACATTATCCCCATTTTATATCTTTCAATAATAGAAAGTTATATTAACTTTCTGTTAGCGTAATAATTTTTTAATCGGGCATTTCCCTATTAAATATACAAACTAACACGTTTTCAAAATATTGACGTATTCAAAATAAAAAAAAATGTCAGAATTTTTCTCAGCACGTTTTCACAATGATTAGTATGATAATACTTTTTATTAAATTTTACGTAATAAAGGGGAAAAAGTTTATTCGTATTTCATATACAAAATTCAACATAATTTTTCGTCGTATTTTATTTACATTTAATTGTAACATACATGCCGTTTTCCTTCAACGACTTGTTGCCATTTTGTAGGCAGTGACGTAATCCCATGGCAGTAGAAACTTTAGAACTGATAAAAAAACTACGACAGGTAGTTTTGACAGTCATCTCTTGACGTTAACCTAACACCACCTAAATAATTCTGAAGAGACCGAAACGGTTGAAAATCTGAGGGTCAGCGCTATATAGTAAATGCATTAACACTTCCCAACCAAACTCTCTCAAGATTACTGAGTGGCTAAAGTTGTGCGTGGCGTTATCATGACGAAAAACCACATCCTTTCTGTTGATGAATTCCGGGTGTTTTTTCTGTATTTCTTGCTTATATCTCATGAGTGGTTGGCGCTAGAAATCTGAATTTAAGGTTCTGCCTGGCGCTAAAAGCTACTAATGCTCTTCCAACCTCTTATACACAAAGCATTTACTTATTGCGAATTACGCCCGGTTTCGCTCGTGTCTGTGAAACTTGATTACCTTTTGACCACAATCTTTTTCACACGCTCTTGTCTTACGTAATCTATTTTCCATCACGAGTAATTAATATTTTCAAAAACGGTCCAGTTTCATAACGTTTCAATAAAGAATCGTAAATGAGTACACAATTCATTAGGTTTCTTTCGGTGAGCTAGCTCACGTGTGACCAAGGTATCGAGTTTTTCTGTATGTTCAGCATTTTTAAAATCGGTCAAAACTATTTTGTAGTCAATTTCCAGCTCTTCAGTTATCTCGTAAGAACTAATATGCCGATATTGCTCTACTTTTTCCAAAATGGCATCGACTTTATCCGTAACAGATCGACCAGAGCGAGAATCGTCTTTGACATCGAAATTACCGGACTGAAAAGGCTTGGACCAGTTTTGTGCTACTCTTACCGACACTGTATTAATTCCACAAACGCCAATATTTTTTTCGCGGCTTGTGCCGCTTTTTTTGTTTTTTTGTTATAAAATTTATGAACTTATCGAATTTCTATGTTAGATGCACTCATTTTGGTGGACAGAAAAACAATAGAAAAATTGCAGGACACCGTTTTTGAATTATCTTTTTTTTAAAATATCAGTTATTTATCGGTTTCAAAACTAGCCAGATACAATAAGTACAGCCAAAGAGATTTTACTGCAACTTTTTACTTAAACAACACGAAAAAAACTTTTTCCCCGACCGTTATAGAAATTAATAATATTTTTTTACTAAAATTTAGAACTTATTTGAAGCGCTTTATTTGGGGATATTAAAAGCATGGAACTTTTCGAATGTTTTAAATCAATATCAAGGCTACCCTAGTGGCCCTCAAACCCTCTTACAATTTTATTTCAGATGAAGATTAACTACAATCTGATTTCCAGTACAGATATAAACTGTAAAATAGCGTCGTAGATTTATTATAGAAATCAAGGAAATGTGTTTTTCACTATCGTTTACCAAATATTTTTTAATAAATACATGTCTAATTTTTTTTCATATGTATGTTTAGATTGCGTAACAGGATAATTTGTATATATCGTAATTTTTTTTTATGTCATTTCTAAAAAAATACAAAATACTATTACGAAATTGATAAAATTTTGAAATCTTAATTAAATGATTCCTATCTCAAAATGACTGACAACCCTGGGTAGTCGAATGCATCTGAATGACCCAATCAAGTTGACGTCACAATTTCAAGCACACAGCTGAGTTGAGTTATTCTTTCAGCTGTATATCTACCTGCTCCATTAGTCCAGCACGAGTCTATAGTCTAAGCTATTATTGACTGTCGTTATAAATGCGACGTGGCAACGTCCGAACCAATAGCTGAAGGCACACATTAAAACATGGCATGAATTATTTAATTTCATCCATAGTTACGGATAATTTTCTAAAATCTGCTGCAATGTGATTCGAAAGCAACTCACTTACCATTCACCTACTGCCGTTATTATACAACATAATATTTAGGGAAAACACTTAAAAATAATAATACTTGAGAAATATTTTCAATTATGTTTGCTTCCAAAACTAGATCACAGATACTTATCATATACATATGTGGAAAAATCTTTAAGTACATTCAAGGTTTTAATACCATTTCCCATTAAAAATGTACTTTACGCTTTTCGCACTAATTCTATATTACTACGATAATACATCGGTAGAAGAAGTAAAAAAAAATATTTGCACTTTACTTATTACTGTAACATATTCCTTGTATTTGCAATACACCTTCCTGATAGTGAAGTAATTCAAGAACAATTTAAAGGTAAATTTGTATTTACCCTAAACTTAAAATAAACTTTATACAATTGTCATATACAACGTTTTCCTTATCCACGATAATTTGACATCCCACGACAAAATGTTTTATTGTAACTCATGCGTGGGCCACTTTCGTAATATTGTTGTTTAGCCTCCATATCTGTCGAACGACCAAACATTTAATATTCACGATATTTATTTAGCGTTAGCGATTCCCGAGACATTGCTCCTTTTCTTTTCCAGTTTCTCTTCTTAGGGTTCCGCGATAAAAGGCAGAATAGGAAGCCTTATTATTTCGTGCTGTATGTAACCGAGTCTATTCGTCCGTTCGTATGTCATCATCTTATAAATTAGCCATTTTTCAATCAAGCCTAATTAAATAAGACATACATGTCTTATGCGAACCGCCATACAATTATATAACGAAAGTAACCCTACTTATATTTATTATAAATTCGAAAGTCTGTCTGTTACCTCTTCATGTTAAAATCGCTGAACCGATTTAAATGAAGTTCGATATAGAGATAGTTTGAGTTTCGGAGAAGGATATAGTTTACTTTCTGTTTGTCTGTTTGTTGGTCTGTTCGTTTGCATGTTTTTCTTAGCTCAACAATAGTTAAACTGATTTTAAAGAACTTAAATGTAATAAAAAAAGCACACCTTTTTTTCATATATGGGTTACTATTTGTTTGTCTTTCTGTGACAATGACAACCAATTTTGATGAAATTTAGAAAAAGGAGAAAATTTATTGTGATAGAAAATAGGTTGCTGCTTATTTTTTTGTATTTTTATCTATATGATTCATTATAAAACTTTATTATCATTAGTTTCATTTTATTTTGTCGGACATGCTTATTGTTGGCTTTGTTTAGAAAAGTAGGGGTGTGGGCAATGAGGATTGAGAGGAAGGCGGAGGAATAAAATATGGTGCGAGAGGGAGAAATTGAGTGAAAGTGAAAGTAAGAGAGAGTGTAAACGATCCGACAGTAACTGTATGATTAATAATAATTGTTTAATAATAACAAAGTCATAGTAAATTAAAACGAACTATAGGGTTTTTACACTGCGTCTTTTTCGGTATTATATTTTATTATGTTACTAACATGGTACATTATGTCGATGTTTAGTTGATTGTAACTCAATCACGCATAAACGGCTAGACAGATTTAGATGAAATTTAGCACATAAATAGAATATTTTCTGAATTATATGCATGATATTTTATACCTAACACTAGTACGTTTCTGTGCAGTAATTAACAAAATTCGATAACGGAATCGTTATCGAAATCGGGATCGATATCGTAAAGCGATAGCGCGATTGGGAAAAAGGGAGACGCAAGATTGGAGTAGAAAATAAGTACTAACTCTGAAATCAGAACTTAAATCGAAAACGTAATTGGATTAGTATCGATATCTGCAAAATTACTTAATATAGAAAATGAGGGAATTAAAGATATTTCCGTGCGGCGAAGCCACTGGCAAAAACTAGTTGTACATATATATCTCATTCTCATAGAACGCTGACCAGAAATAGTATCCATTGTTCCATTTCGTCTAATGACTGCAAGTCTCGGTGGCCCGTTTCTTTCTCCATCAACCCACTACCCTCTCTATCAGATATCATATTCCTTCCCAAGAGGCGGACAATGTATGGTTTAGTCCTCCGGGGTTGCGAGGGTCTATGGAAGCGGAGATAACCTAATCTCCGGTGACTTGTATGCTCGTTTGGTACTTGAAAATGGTACAAAAAAATGTACATTTCGGATACCGATGGCTACTGTTGTTGTATATGATTTTCGAGCTTTGATAGCCCGAAAGCCCGAGCTTTGGCTACCCTTGTAATAATAGATAGCGACAGTAAGGTATTTGACACTTTTTTTGAAAAGTATGTCAAAATATTTAAAACATAGCCATTTTTCACTAGAGTTTTTATTTTATCAAAATACGTTCGTTAAGTGGTCCTAAAACACCTTTCAAATTTTAATCACTTTAAATTCCCGCGGAAACGCTGGTCGCCATGTTATTTCGGTATGACGTCACTATCGAGTAAACAAACAAAACGTCAATCTAAGGTTAGATTAATTAACTTAAATTCGCGTTTTTTGCCATATCTTGCGCTATTAAACGACATGAATCGTTACCATTACTGTTTAGTGACGAATTGTTAAAGTTCTAGTGTTAAAACCCCTGGAAAATTGTTTATCAAAGTGCCAAATGACATCGAAATGAGAACTGTTTGGTTAGAACTCGCAAGACGAGATCCGAAATCATATTCTACGAAAAGCGATCTGTACTTATGTGAGGATCACTTTAATGTAAGTGTAAATACTTCTATCTATATATTTACAAATATAAATCTAACACCATCTCTATCATAATCATAACCTAACAATAATAATTTGTTGCTGTGACACACGTTAGTCGTACTTTGTTTTGTTTAGTCGATAGTGACGTCACACTTGACATAATCATGGCGGATAGCGTTTTGGTCACGTGATATACAGATTAAAAAGTACGAATTTAAGCTTAAAATAATAAATGGAAATCGTGATTTCTTGATCGGAAATCAATATATTCCTGTTTCCCATTCAATAAGTTATCATAATTACATACTTTCACATTTTTTTGTTTATGATGGCAACAACCCTATTGCTTGCATAGCTTCTAGATATATCTTGCATATCGGCGTCCAAATTATTCATATTTAAGCCAAAAAACACTGCGATAATTATGAGTTGAAAATTACTCGTTGTATTTGATATCTTCGAATCAAATCTTACAGTCAATCTTGACATTAGAAGAAATGCAACTCGGTACGATCGTCTCCTTTGATGTCTATTCCAAAAAAAATTCTTATCCGTCAGTGACATTATTTCCTGTCGACGAGACGTCATCAATGCTCCTGGCAGTTCCTGAAGTATTTCCATACCCATCAGTAGGGGGTCGTTGAAGGATGTTCCTCCGCTGTTAGCTGCGGCGTCAAAAAAGAATAGCTTTTCATGGCCTGACCTGGTTTATTATGACAAAATGAAGCTGGTTACAACATTGTTCCTGTTATGGGCGGACTTGTGGGTATTTCGCTCACATAGCACGAGTAGGCGCAGATTGCTTAATATGTATTCTTATGATTCATGTACTTCTTCAAGACGTATGTTACTAAACTGGGTTGGACAGTCACTTATGTAACTCCAAACCTTGTCGTATTTTGTTTAAACTCGATATTATGTTACTATATCAGTCTTACAGTGCGCTACATACACCAATTTTGTTACGGATATCTTATTTATTTATTATTCATATTATTGTACGTGATAGAGTCATGCTGTGGCTGACTTGGTTGCCGCACAAAAATGGGCCGGCTAGACTGGTGATATATCACGTTCTCACAGAATACAGATATAGAATATTAGTTTCCGTTGTTAAGTAAAACAGCCAGTGAGTAAGAGTTCCAGTAGCCCACTCCTTCGCTCTCCATCAGATATGCTATTCCTTCCCAAAAGGCTGGTAGCACGTTAGTGACCTGGTCGCGAGAGAATGCGCGGTGGTGATCATCTACTCCCTGATGACTCGTATGCTCGTTTTTTCCTCAGAATTTTTTTTATTTTATTAATAATTTCAAAAGTTAAATAAATAGTCATTCTAAAAATTCACCGATTCATTTAATAACCGATTATAAATAAAAAAAATGTAACTGAGTTGTCAATATTTACCGACAAAATTTAAAAGTTTGTACGAGTGAAACCGCGAGCAATAATATGCCGAATGAAATAGTACGACTCAGCGTTTCAAATAAATCATCTTTTCCCAGTTTTTACATCGAATTTGGTGAGATTCTACGAAATTCTTACAGTTTTGCAATCTCTTAGACAGGTCGGTGAGTGGCGCCGTCCTGCAACTACTGAAGGTGTCCCGGCTTCACATGGGCGCTTATCTGTGCATAGCGAGCAACGGCGTGCCGCCTTCTGTTAGCAAACGGGTCATGCTCGTTGTACATTGTAAGTACAACTCACCTAATTTATTGTAAGTACTTGTTAAAAAAAATCAATCGCATTCTTTAACACCTACTTATTCTGTTTTAATTTTATCTCCAATGGTATTTATGAAATTTTTTGACTTGACAACGTATCACTATGCAGGTACGTCCTAAAACGCATTACAAAATTTACCTTACATGTTCCAGACCGGTGCTGGCAATATGTGTGTAAGTGGTATAGGGAATATTCATATTAGGTCGGGGAAGAAATTTTTTCGTATAAATAAAAAGTTGCAGTAAAATCTTTTTGGTTGTGCTGTTTGTATCTGTTTGATTTTTATACCATTAAATAGATGACATTTGAAAAAAGGAAAACTTTAAAAGCGTAAACATTTCTTCGTCATTTTTCTATTGTTTTCAGTCCACCAAAATGAGTGAATCTAGCGTAGAAGTTCTATACATTTTGAAGTTTTATTATAAAAAAAGGAAAAACGTGACACAAGCCATAATAAGTATTTGTAATACTTATGGGCCTAATACAGTTTCGGTATGAGTAGCGCAAAACTGGTTCAAGTGTTTTCAATCACGCAATTTTAATATCAAAAGTGAATCTCGTTCTGTTCGGTCTGTTAGGAATAAAGTCTATAAGGCATCATATTGGCATCATATTGCCATAAAGTAGAGCAAGATCAGCATACTAGTTCTTACGACATAGCTGAAGAGCTGGGGATTGACCACAAAACAGTCTTGACCCATTTGACAAAAGCTGGGCATACAAAAAAGCTTAATATTTGGGTCCTACACGAGCTCACTAAATGAAATCTAATGAATCGTATACTCATTTACGATTTTCTATTAAAACGTGATGAAACCGAACCGTTTTTGAAAAGGTTACTGGTGATGAAAAATGGATTACCTACGATAAGAACGTTCGAAAGAGATCATGGTCTAAAAACAAGCAAGCTTCACAGACTATAGCAAAACCTGGATTAACTCGAAATAATTTGGATGCTTTGTGTATCGTGGGATCGGAAGAGCATTACTCATTATGAGCTTTTAGCGCCAGGCAAAACCTTAAATTCGAATTTCTATTGCCAATAACTGATGAGACACAAGCAAGAAATACAGAAAAAAAACGCCCGGAATTTATCTACAGAAGAGGTGTGACTTTTCGCTATGATAATGCCACATCATACACAAATTTAGCCACTCAGCAAATATTGAGAGAGTTTGCTTGCGAAATGTAAATGCATCTAATATATAGCCCTGACCTTGTATCTTCAGATTTTCACCTGTCTTGGCCTCTTCAAAAATTTTTAGCTAGTGTTAGGGTAACATCAAGTTACTGTCAATACGACTTGTAGCAGTTTTTTTTTTATCAGAAATCCCAAAATTTATACAACAATGGGAATAATTCACTAACTACAAAATAGCAACAAGTTGGCCAACAAAAAAAATGGCACATAAACTATGTAATATTAAAATTAAATGTAAATAAAATAGAATGAAAAGTTTTCTTGAATTTGTACATAAACAACAAATGAAAAAATTTCCCAACCCCTATATATTAGACAAGCTCAGACTATCAATTAAGGGTTTAAATTATACATTTAACACAACTATAAAAACTTCGATCGCGTTTAATACGCATTTAGCAGCAAAAACGTGCAGTGATTTTATTCTAATACCCCATAATATAGAAATGCGTTGGACGATTTAAGTTCCGTTACTATTGCTTACGAAAAAATCTGTGAAACACGAATGATATTGTAGTGAATGTGAAACTATGAAAAATGGTGCGTGGAGTCCCTCCGCGCGGCAGAAGTCAAACTTCGTAATGTGGAAATGAAAATAGGAAGGGGTGGAAATTGCGTTTTTCGTCGCACGTTACAATTGCGAGACGAAATCTACCGACTCAATCTCTTTCTCTCTCCTACGTCCTACCTTTTTGTATCTTTCTTTGTCTCTCCCTCTTGCGTTGGAATATTGGACGCTACTCGTTGCTAACGCTCGCGCTGGCCTGTAACAGGTATACTACGCGCATGCGTTTGAGTGCCACGCATTCACTCTCGCTCTGTCTCTTTCTATTCCCCCTCCCCAGGAGCGTTGAACGTTTAACGCAACAATGCTTTCACACCCCCTCCATGGTAGCGTTAAACGCTTAACGCAACCTTGTTGGAAGTCGCATTAGCAGTTTCACTTCAACACGTTATGGTTAAAAAATTTAAAAGTTTTCTGTAATATAATTATTAACTATATTTTTTCTTGCCGATAAAATTATGCAATATAAAGAGCACAAGACTAGACAAACATAACGATGCCGAAAACGACTTACCAATGGCTTAGCATGATGCCCCAGATAAGTCTCTCTATAGCATTGACCCTTTCCATCATTGCATTAGCGTGACAAGGATTGCTCTATAGAGAGATTCTTGTCTAGGGCGTCATGTTAGAGCCGCTAACGCAGACTAATATGTGACGCGCATAACACTCGCTGTTTCTATTTCTATAAGTTATTAGATCCTCAATCTACCACTCCAGTATCACCTGTTGCACATATTAGTCTGCGCATTAACACGTCTTAGTACAAAATTAAAAATCCGTTTCGACGTAAAAACGTTAGATTTGGAAAAAGACTTGTTTTTACTTAATGCATTACTTATTATGCCTAATAGCAAATTAAGGTAGAAATGTTAGGATTCTCCATGTATACTGACAAATTGTTATGCTTTCTTCAATTAAAGAATGCATTTTCTTGCAGTCCCACCCATAATGACAATACAGAATCAACTGGTGGGCGCTCGGGAGGGCGAACCCGTGCACCTGGAGTGCCACTCGGAGGCGTTCCCGCGTTCCATCAACTACTGGACTATCAACGATCAAATCATATCACAATGTGAGTTGCTATGTAATTAATACAGAATTTAAACTGAAATTGGATATTTTAAAACAATATCCATTCAGTTTCATAAGAACATCATGAAATTTGAATATTCGGTAAAAATAATTGAAATATCTTCGGTCTGAAAGTTTTGATTTATCGTTGTGTTTAAAAATGGAATATTTATCGTACGGTGTTTATCGTTAAAATATATATACATTTATGTTCTATATTACAATAAGTATACTTTATGTTTGTACATATGAGCTTGAACTAACGTATGCAGCGGACAAGAGATTCGAGATCACGGCTGTCGAGAATAGCTACGAGGTGGACATGAGACTGACGATCAAACACGTGGGCCGCACCACGTTCGGCACCTATAGCTGTATATCCAAGAACTCGCTCGGCGACACCGACGGGACCATCAAGCTATATTGTGAGTTGCGCTCGCTGCTGATAGCGATTATTATCATGCTTTTGAAGTTGAGGAAATATCTCTAAGGTCGAAGAAAATATGGATAAATAGATATGATAGAGATTATTTTCAACATTTTTTCGATACCCTACATCCTTTGCCAAATACTCATTTTATTCAATACACAATTCAAAATTGAAATAATGCTCATTAAAGCTGGATTTAAAGGCAGTTTAAATTTTTCCTAAACATGACGATTTGCGACATGTATACTAGTTTATTGCCTTGATATACCCGTTTAAATATATCGATCATATTAGTAACGTCTCCAAGTGAAAAATCTCAAATAAAAGATAACACCACAACATTGAATCTCATCTTTATAACAGAAGTTAATTATGTATAAATTTTAAGTACTTACACATTTCAAAATTAAATTATTATGATTTGTTTTTCCCCTAAGCTACTATATTTTTACTTAGTAAGCTTAAAATATCTCTACACAAGAAAAATGAATTAAACCTTAGCGACTCCTTAATGTTTTTATTGGTTTCCTTAATTTGCGAGCCCTTCAGCAGTGCCGTCGTTGTACTCCCCGCTCGCTTGTGCGTCGTGTATCGCCATTTGTTATCGTTTAACAGATGGCTGGAGCGCGCATCTTTTGTGCTCGGCTCGCTTTAACGAAGCAGAGGCGGCGTCGCCAGACATATATTTTTTTTCCGAGCAAAAAATAAATATCCAATATGTTACTTCAAAACTATTCCTCTGTCGTGCCTTCTTTTCATTCTGTTACCTCTTCTCGGGTACTAGCAATTTATTAATAAAACACAGTTACCGTCCCACGTTGTTTTCTTTGCGTGATGTATAAATATTTCACTTGAAACGTACTACCTCGAAGTCTCTCTAGTCTTTGTATACAGATAGCGATTGTTGCCGTCCCTTCATACGACAATAGGAAAAAGCTTCAGCATATTAATGCGACCAAATAATACTTGTCGTTTAGCACATTCTACACATTAATATCACGAGAAGTTCTGTAGTTTGCCGAAACTGAGACACTGAGAATAAGATTATGTTATACTGTTAAGAACAATTTAATATTTTTTACATTTTATCTATCAAAATAATTATTACAATCGATTTTCTAAGGGATCTAATAGTAGGTATGATCTCTTTAGAGGTTTTTCTCGATGTTTCACTTCAAATCTGGAGTTTTACACAAAAGTCGTGTACGCGCTCGGAAGAGGAAAAAATATAGCTTCGTTATAAAAAAAGATTTTTTCCCCGGGCAATCTAATGATTTTGAATTTATAACTCTTGAACTCAAGCACGCAGCCTTACTTTAAAACACAACCCGCATTTAACCTCGAGCGATTTACCGCGGTAATCTCTTATATTTTCTCGAAGTAAAAGTTATCTATACGTTATATTACATCTCTTTCATTCAGCTACTCGTGAACAAAATAATTATTGGATATTGCTATTAAATATTATTATTCAAGTAACTACCGTTTTATTCTGTTTTAGGTAAAGAGATTTAGATAATATAGACATAGAAACGGCATTGACAATACTTCTGTATAAAACCTTTGATCTTAAACTTCGCTAATTGTTGCATATTTATGCTTAGGGGTATCAAACTAAATTTAGTGATCTGTTATTTGTAGATAAAAAGTTGTAGATTACGATTTTGTCCACATTTTCTTATCTAGTAGAATGTCAAAATTTATATTCCGTTCATTTTCCGTAGCATGATGTTCATAACTTTGATATTCGGTATCAAACTATAAAACACTTTATAGTTGGCTGATTGTGTCTGTCACATAAAACTTATTATTTGAAACCAAACTTTTCGTTTCGTTTCGTTTACTTCATTTTTGTTATGCAATAAAGTTGTTAAATAATATTTGTTAGGTACGAACTACGATATATGATTAAAACGAAATGTATTTTATATTTATTTTCTTTTAATTAGAGTACTAATTAAATATTTATTACAAAAGTAAATGTATGATCATGGGAACCCCCCGTTAGGAAGGAAGTTTTTTCAATAAAAATAATGCAAAGCAAGGAATAAAGTCATAGAGTTTCATTTAACATTTTAAGATAAACATTCATATTATAAACTAGATATAAAATTGTGAATTATAAATTACATAAAATATACTAAATATGAAAAGAGTGAGGAGTTGTTGCGGTGAAGGATGAGAGGAGGAGAGGATGGGAGAGGGAGGGAGGGAAAGAGTTGCATGAAGAGGGCATAACGGTTTTTTCGTTATGTTACGATTTCTACCAGTGAATGAACCCTAGCCCCGTTGAGGAACTTCGTTCCAAAAATTTTTTGGGTAAACCCGAAGCTCAAGATATACTATATTTTTTTGAGTATGTAAATTTAAAATATTTTTTTACATAACTATTTATCTGCTTCAGCCACTTCTGATTTAACTTTGAGCCTATCGATAACATATACGTTTAAGAATAAGAAAAATGCATCGGTTGGCAAAAACCCAACAAAGTCAGCATTCCCCTTGTCAGTGCAATTGTAAGACAACGAATACATGACAGTGCACGTAGAAATGCGCTTAGTCAATACTACAACCTGTGAGTTTACAGCGCTGTCGGGCAAATTCGAAGAGGGCCAGTACGAGCCGGGCGCCGGCGGGGGCGCGGAGGAGCCGCCGGAGGTGACGCAGCTGGAGGCGGCCGCGCGCAGCCCCGCCGCCGCCGCGCGCGCGCGCCACCACCCTAGCGATCACTTTGTATCTTTGTATATAGCCGTATTTACTAATATATTGTTAAGGTTATTTTCCGTGATCGTTTCATTTCTATTAATCCCCTTCGTATGCAATCTAATTAAAAAAAAAACTACTTAATGTCTGAGATTGAAATAAAATTTAAAAATAAATGTGAACCATATTATTACATAGCTGGTTTTATATCCGTTGCCTTGAACACACTTTCAGGTATTTAATTACCTATTTTCAGGTTAAGGCGCTTAGAACATTGGCTTTTCAAGCTTAGCCAGTTCAATTGGGATTATTTAAAATTAACAGTCTACCGACTCGAAATTAATTAATTACGATAATTACTGTAATCATTACTTTAACAACTTATCTACTGTAATATATCTTTTCATCGTTATCTTGTACTTGCGTTCTATTTATCCTAGAACAATGCATTGAATACAAAAGCGCATTATATTTTTTACCCGATTACAATTAAAATTAAAGTACATTTTTACTTACAAATAATAAACAGTAAAGGGAATCGTGAAAAGCTTTTAAAGCTCACTAAAAAGTGTCAAATAAAAACAAAAGTTTAAAATTGAGACTCGGCTAAAAAAATATTAAGATGAATAAAACGAGCTGGTATGTATAAAGCAAATTGAGATCATTAAAATCATTAAAATTTACTTCGTATAAAAATACGAAGTAAATTCAGTGAAGTTTTATTATTGATTTTTAGTTTTATTTTTACAATTATTAAAGACTTAACAATAATATACGTAAAGCTCTATACAAGTACTACGTTAAATTACTTATTTTAAAATAGTTATACATTATTTATGTAACCATGTTTTATCAACAAAAAAATATAGTAATCATTTTATTAATGATAATGTATCTTATGTTAATGTTTACGGGAACGACAAATTATCCAGATCCCATTTCACAGAAAAATTGCTTTTGAACAATAAACTTGAAAAAAAAAAACATATAAAGTAAAAATAAAATCTTGCCAATGCATCAATGCATAAGTGCATCCATTAGTCTGCATTACTCTTACGCCGTACTGAAGAAACAGATTGACATTATATTCTTGCATATAGAGAGTTTATAGACTAAATGGTGATATTTGTATAGCGGCAAATGCATGCGTATATATAATACAAGTAATTATAACTAACTCTGTAATTTGTAAACTGAATTATTGTATAACATTAAATAAATGGATTGATTTCATGTTGAAACGACCCTTAAGATGCTTTTTTTCTTACAAAATGCATAGTTTTGATGAAATTCAAAATTAGACATCAGTCCATTCAGAATACCCACTAGGATGAAACCGCAGGACCAAAAAGCATTATAATTATTTATTAGATTTGAATCCAGAATCGGGTGAAAGATCGAGATGCGAATCGAAAATAGGACTCGGAATGAAATCAAGTACAAGACCAGAAACGGAATATATAGCGGAACCGGAACTGTAATAAGAATCAGGACGGAGATCAGTACCATGAAAAAGAGATCGTTTGATATAAAAGAAAAAAGGGATTTAATTACGTCCAATGCAGACGGAGCCACCGGCGAAAGCTAGTGAATAGATAAAGCCTTCGCAACCAGCCAATATGACGCCCCTGAAATATTCTTGCTATTGTGAGCGCTCATTTGCATAATAGATGGTGCTGTCAAATCTCATAGTAGATAAACCTTTCCTCACAAGATTTGCTCCCTCGCGCGCCTTAGCGGCGGTCGGCGGAACTATAGACATTTATAAATATGTCCATAAAACCGATGGATCGCCAGTTTCTTTTTTTAAATAAACGAAAATTACATCTTCGAATGAAGCTCGGTCGCTCATCTATTAATACAAGGTACATGGACAACTGACCTTTGCTCGGAGTCTTTCAGGTTTGCGCTAGGGATATGATAACTTCGTACGAGGAAGTTGCTTGTGTTCATTTCTAACAATAAATATTTAGGTACGTTATGTATACGTTAGCAATGTCACGTACTGCCAATTATCTAATCTAGGTAATGCAGTGTCATCTGTTATTGAGAACGTCACACTAAACCTACCGGTATCTCGGCACTACATTTAATACTTCAGTAATAATGCAACTAACTCAAAACTCTACGACATGGCTCCATAAAGTAACGTTTAAAAAAATATAGTTTAATTCGCGTTCTTCCGGGGAAGACGGCTACATAGATACACTTGAAAAACAGAACATTGTCAAACTAAACAAACTCATTTGAAGTAATAAAATACTTTTTCTTTTTCATATATTGAAGATTAAATTGTAATATGAAAGGAAACAGTAATTTAATATTTACGTGCAGTAAAACCACTAACTCTGGGCCTCTGAAAAAACATTAAGCCGTCGGTCTCAAAAGTTGTCAATGTCTGGTGGCAATAGCCTTAAGCAACCCTCAATCTGCACTTAATCAGAGTTAAAGGCTAAAGATCGTAACCTTTCGATTTGAAGTAATACGATTGCATAGGTGTGTTCTTTTGCTAGAAGTATAATTTCTGTGTAATTTATGATGCCTGTAGTAAATCTCAACGGAGATTTTTTATTTCTCTTTTACTTCGTGTAAAGCGCAAAGGTTGCAGTTTCAATCGTAAATGCAGATTAAATAGATGGCATTTTAAAAAATAAATTAAAATTTAAAAACGGTGTCCAATATTTTTCTATTGTTTTCCTATCCACCAAAATGAATGAATTTAACGTAGAAATTCGATATATTTTGAAGTTTATTATAAAAAAGGGAAATATGTGAAACAGTTCGCGAAAAAAATTTGTGACATTTATGGACCTATCGGTAGGAGTGGCACAAAACTGGTTCAACCGTTTTCAGTCCGGTAATTTTGATGTCAAAGATGAACCACGCTCTTGTCGACCTGTTTCGGATAAAGTCGATATTGTTATGTCGTGTATTATTGCGATAAATAAGTTAGGTAGATTTACAAACAAGACTTATTAATAGAGACTGATTTATATCGGGTAAGCCGAGCGAGTCTGTAGCTGCAGCGAGAATGAGCTCACAGCGAGCCGCCCCGCGCACCGCGCGGCTGCTGCAAACCCCGCAATTGGTCGCCGCTGTTAATTGATGCGTCAACAGATACCATTTTGGAAAAAGTAGAGCAAGCAAGATCAGCTTCTTAGTTCTCACGACATAGTTGAAGGGCTGGAGATTAACAACAAAATAGTTTTGAACCATATGAAACAAGTTAGATATACAAAAAAGCTCGATACTTGGGTCCCAAATGAGCTCACTGAAAGAAATCTAATGAATCGTGTACTCATTTACGATTCTCTGTTGAAACGTAATGAATCACATACGTTTTTGAAAAGATTGATCACTAGTCTTGAAAAATGGGTTACCTACGACAAGCATGTGCGAATAAGATAATGATCGAAAGGCAAGCAAGCTCCACAAACTATAACGAAGCCCGGATTAACTCACAATAAATTAATGCTATAAAATATGGTAGGATTTGAAGAACATTATTCATTATGGGCTTTTACCGCCGAGTAAATTTAATTCAAATCTCTACTGCCAACAGCTGATGAGACTCGAACAGGAAGTAAAGAAAAAACAGGCGGAATGAATTAACAGAAAAGGTATTGGTTTTTCACCATGGTAACGCCAGATCACACACATATTTAGCCACTCAGCAAATATTGAATGAGTTTTGTTGGGAAGTGTAAATGCATTCAGCATATAGCTTCAAACTCTCACATTTCACCTGTTTCGGAAGCTAAAGTTTAATATTAGGTAATGGAATATAATTAGTTTTTGAGATTAGAATACTTAGTATTTAAAAATAAAATATGAAATTCGGTTTTTGTGAGAATCAAAGAGCTTTTACCTGAGGTAACTTTAAATTTGACTTTTAAACTACTATCTAGAATAAACATATTGCAAGCGTACATAAATTGTTATTGAAGTGAAACTTCTTTATCGGCGTATGGGAGAAATTTTATAGCAATGTAACGTTTTTCTATTACGCGCCATCTTTATCTGTTACGCGCCATCTTTATTTCTGGGTAACATTTTTCCGCTACGCGCCATATTTATTCAATGTTATTAATGTCATCGTGGCATAAACATAATTGTTACTAAGGCCACCTGCCACATATACTTTCTGTCAACACCCTAGATCTATTTACAGTTTGTATATATTACATTTTCCTATTATCTAAGTTGAAACCTTTTCAACCGACATACATGAACTATATCTCACATTATTTCATTGACTGACTCGATTTTATATATAGCGTTCGATAATTTTCCTACAATTCTATATGGACCTTTACAACATCGCATTAATTGAAAAGTTTTACCTATCACCCTTCTAGGTACATATACCATTACCAAGTCTCCTACATGAAACTCTGAACATTTCTATTTCTGAAACTCAGTAGTGACGTGAAAAATAATATTTCAATTACATGATTAGCGAAAAAAATTTTATGAAGTTATTGGCAAAAAGAATAAAAGATATTTATTCTAATTCCAGTGGATTTCTAACAGAAGTAAGTAATTAAACCTTTTTTCTAATACAATCAACACGTGGGTGTGATTACGATATTTATTTATTTTTTTTAAGGTTATTTCAGGTTAACCTTAGTTTTTGATTGTAAATATCAGTGAGTTAAGCCATTAATTACAAAAATATATAATAACGATAACAATAATAGTAATAATTCTATTATAATTAATGAAATGCTATAATCTTAGTGGCAGAAAGGTGAAATAATTGTATTATTTTTGTATCCATGTCTATTATAATAAAAGCCTTTTGCATAAACTTTATCTAATTTAGCTTTATTCAACCAATTTCTGTGAAGTTGTAAATAGTAAATTATTTTCCGAAAAACGATGTCATAAAGAAGTTTCACTTCTTACGTGTGTACACTAATACACACACACTTTTTATTTATTTATAGTCTTTTAATCACCACGTATCATGGTATACTAACTCGAGTCTAATGATAACAAAAACAATGAATGCGACAATTTTATAAATTCTGTCATGCGACAGATATTCTTAAACCGTTTAAGTCAATTGACTTTAAATGTAGTCTCAAATTAGTAGTATACGAAATTTAATGCAAAAATCGTGGATCGTACACCATAAAACCCAATTTAAATCTTATAATAGTTATAAATTACTTAGATAAAGGGAAAACATTTATTTAGTACCACTTAAAAATAAATAATATGTGAATAATGCATGAACAGAGCACTGGAGAAGTGTAATTGTTAATATTATAACAGTATAAAACTTACTTTGAACGGTTATAAGCTATTTTATTATGCGACAAAGAACAAGAAGATTAGTACTATTATTCTCAAGATCGGTTTTAAAAGAGAAAATTGCAAGAGACTGATATTCCACGAATATTACTCATAGAATGAAATTAATTTTAAAAAATAGTTCCGCTAAATTGTATATGGATTTAAATCAGGACCGGAATCGGATCTGAGACTCGAATCTGAATCTATTTCAGTCTGAATCGGCGCCAGCTACGTACGATCGAAATGGGTATTAATACCTGAATGATGATGTCGATCGAGGACATTCCAGATCGATACGTATTACGCTCCATGGAAATCGATGTTGAGACTGGGACCTAAATCTGGATTTAATGCGATCTGGATTGGCACCTACTAAGTCTAATGGAAATCGATATAGAGTTTTGAATCGGAATCTTGATCTATTATAATCTGGACCTTAACCTACTGCATTATGATCTGAATCGTCACCTACTGTGTCTGTTCAAATCGATAATTAAGACATAAATTGAGATTGAGATCCATTACTAACTGAATCAGAACTACTATCACGTCTGAACTAAATCAGTTCAGGTACCACTTCGATCGGATTCTGAATAGATTACGACCTGAATCGGAACCCACTGCGTTCTTGAAAAGTGAAATCAAATCTACAATTAGTTAAGAAACTCCCGAACTTTACCGTCAAGATTTTTGAAGTAGAAACATCTTTAGGCACGTTGGGCGCTTTTGGGGGGCTGAAAAAGCACTAAACTCGCGTGACCGTTACGCTCAGATACATATATATAGAGAAAATCCAATTGATGAAATTTTATAATATTGATATGTATTTATAATTTTTGACGTGATATAGTTTTATAAATCGATGAATACCGGCTGCACGCATGAAAAAGCATGACTCATTGTCACGTTCCGCCTGAGCCGAGCGTGCGAGCGAGAGCGCGGTACAAGCGATAGAGAGACATGGTCGGCTTAAACGTTCGGCTTGTGACGCATTTATCTCTCTTCCACTCCAGCGGCCGATGGAGAGGAAGAGAAAATAATTATCATTATTTTATATCTCTCATGATGACACAAAATGATTACCATTACTAGATGATTCAAAATAATTTTAATTCAGTGATAATAATTTAATTCAATTGATAAAGGTATGCAATTTTTCATCAATGTTTTCTTATGACGTTATGACGTAAAATTATCGTCCGTAAACCGACTTTACAGACAACCAATTTTTTTTTGGTATTATATATATAATAATTATTATTTATTGTGTAAAATAGCGCATTATATAAAGATTTTGTTACTATATTAATAACGTTTACAAAAATAAACCCTAATAAAAACGAGTCCCAAAAAATTTTTTCTTATCAACACAAAAATTATGTTTAGAAGTTTTTGAAGCTAAACAATTTTACTCCTGACGTAGATTCCTACAACTGACAGTTTTTTCTTTTGCCGCGTGTCTTTTATAAAAAATACACGGCAAAATTTCACATGTTTTAAAATACGTTATAAACACAATGAGGTCATGTTGTCCAGGTGCTGTCGCCATCTAATTTGTAATATAAATATTCATATTTTCATTATGTTTATGGTTATTTAAAAAATAAAGTCTGCACTCTTTTTGAAACAAAAAAGCTTTAAATATGATAACGAAAAGAAAATGAATCGACTACCCTGTTACCTCTTTAAAACGATGAAAGAGTTCAAATAATTAATTTGATATGATTTTTCATAAACATCTTTTGAAATTGCGTGTTCTAAGAAATTGTTATTCCACTCAAATATTATACTATTTCGACGAGGTACGGCCACTCGTAGCCTTCGAAGAATACGTAGCAATAATAATTCTTTATAAAGCCGCAGCGACAGGTACCTTGTCCACGATATTGAACTTGCGATCGCTTTACAGACATAGTTAAGCTGAATAAAGTCACCCGAAATTAAATGCTTTGTAGAACTTCAAGGCTTTATTTTTTATAGAGGCGCTTAATTTTTCAATAACAAAATAGTTCGTACAGTTTTTATTTTTTGCTAGCGATCATACAGAATAGCCTTGCCAAAGATATGAGTCAGGAAATGAGATCGAAATTGGCTAAAAATCATTAATTGGCAATTGACATTAGCAAAAACCATCAATATGTTGTTACTAGATTAAAATGTCCTGGAACCAATTTTTCAAGTTCGTGTTACTAGTTTAAAATTTTTCGAGTTCGGTAGTCAATAAAGAACCCTTATTGTTTCGACATGACCGTCAATAGGTCTGTCTGTCACGATTTGGCCCGGAGACTCGTAGTACTAGAAAACTGTAATTTTGTATGGATATACGTATTAATCACGACGATAAAGTTGTGGACCAACATTTAGAAAAATTAACTGAGGTACCTTTCCTTCACGTAAAGTGGGAATTAATTTCCTTTTCTCATGTATCCCACGGTGAGGAGTATCGTTGGACAGCTCATTCAAAAACGTTGCGGTTCCTTGAAAATTATTTTCTGACTTATGGGTCCATTATTAAGATTTTAAAATATTATTTTTTTTATTAGAATAAAATAACCCCTCCCCCTATCAGGCAAATGGTTATATTTGGATATGTGAAAAATTTATGAGAACAGTATATACAGCGAAGTTAAAAGGAAAACTTAACAAATAAGTATTTTCAACATGTTAATGAGTAACAGTCGACCCATTTATAAAAATATAGTTTAAGCAGTAAAAAGCAAAATGTTGTCCAAATTTCATTAAAAATTACTTAGATGACGTTATTAGTTGTATTAAATGGATAAAAAATATAAGTTTATAATTCATGTAAAATTATGGAAATAAAAAATAGAATATCCTTAACACTCATGTGGGTTTGTGGGTCATGTGGGTTATGTGGGCCAGTTTTAGACGTTAGTAGCCATCAAACCGTAAATTCAATTAATAGGCCAAAAAGGCTCAAAAATCTGTATTACTTAAGTCCCTAAACTGTGACGGGTCAATAAGTATGGAAGCTTAGACTGCGCGTCTCCCGATATGCAGTTAGCCAGTTTTCATATTTTGTAAATATATATATTTATATAAGAAACTAAGAGTCCATTATGAGAATGGTACAGAAGTAAAAAAATTATACAGTTTTCGTTTCTGTATTTTATACAGATAATCAGTATTATCAAAGAGGAATATCAGTATATCTACATTTTAAAATTTTATAACATACTTTCCGATTTCTAATACACATCTACAAAAATTTTAAATACTTTATAAAATGTAGCATTTACAACGAGTCTTGCGATTTCGTCTTTAACTTTCAGTGACTTGTACCTATGTACGTGTAGGACGTAGTTACGTAGCACACCAACGTGGTGATTGGTATTAGTAAATATTGCATGTATAAATTTATTCATCATTGACGAGCGATGCTTGCTCCAAATTATCAAGAAATCGTTCTAATACAGCATGTTACGTAACTCGACATTAACGAGACATCCGTATTTCATTTTCATAAGTAACGTAATTAATTCTTTTCCGGTACAGTTTGCTTCAAATTTTCCCTTTTGTCCTCTGAAAATTTCCCGAATTCTAAGAAGCGGCGACAAGACGGCGCTTTATTCTTAGGTTACGTGAAATTTGCTTGTGTCGAGTTTTTTTTTTTTAAGAAATGTTATTTTAGCTACAAATGTCTCGTTTTCATGTGTGTTACCCATAAAGTGTATTTAAAGAAATTTTTAATTGTTTTGTATATAGAGAATATTCTCATTTTTTGTAAAATAAGTGTAACGTATCTACGCCTCACTTATATGTTTATATTTATATAATCCTGTATGTATATATATATATATATATAAGAACTATGTAAATATAAACAACTATTTAAAAAAGTAACAAAATGCAAACCTTATCCATCTAGGACTTATAGGGTTCCTCTGTTGTAGAAAATTTATGGCAAAGCATTATATAGTGTTTAGTATTTAAAGATCTAGGCTATCACTAGGCGATCGCCAAATCGCTGTTGCCGTTTTTAGGTCTTGTCGTATCATATGGTTGTAATCTAGTGACTATTTCAGAAATTACAATAACAATTTTTACTAGATACCTAATCGCACGACTCTCGATGCGCAGCGTGTAAGAATGCTCTACTCTCAATATGCCAGCATACTTGTTTCACTACATAAAATCGTTCCCATAGTTTAAACTAGACGTTAAATCCACTTTATCATAATGCTTAAATAACCAGAGACATTAAGTTAAAAAGATATTTTATTTTATAATTGATTTAGATTAGATTACATAACAAAAATTGTAATTGAAAAATATGTGTGCGTCCATTGGTCTGTGCGTCGGTGGGCCTTCACAATTTAGAGAAATATGAACATAAGATTAAGACAAATTGTATTAAATATGTTTCCATATATTATAGAGAGGATCCCTATTCATTTTTATTATTGAAATAATAGTTATTAATGAAAATCAAACAATTTCTTTAGTTTTTCTTATGTAAAAATTGTTGTACCCATTTTCATTTCTTTCTTATTACATGCATATGCATATACTATTTTCTCTTTTTTCTTGTTTCGAATCGATTGTTTTTGTTACTAATTCTTTACACCTCCAGGTTGCGCCTTTATAAGAAGAAATTAAACGTATGGCACTCTGGGACTGCCGCGGTAAAGTTATTGCATAGCATTTTTTATCTACTTATGCAATTATAATTATTTATTTATTTATGCAGTATTTTTTTTTCTTTGATATTAATCCAAGTTTTTCATCACTTTCTTCATTAATATATGAACTTTGTTTATTCATATTCAAAACACTTTATACACAAATTTTACGCGTATAGCTATTCACTAGCAACAGCTATTCACTGTTGTACATAGGTACACCTACATACATATATACCTACATGTATACTTACGGGATACATGCAGTGATTGTGGCATTATAAAGATATGATAGATACCTATACACCTATATACTTTCTCACAAACAGCTGCTTACGTATTCGACCGATTTCGGAGCAGCTCGTCTCGATCCGTGCAAGCTTCATACAGTCGTACCATATACATACACGAAGCGAATGCTCGGCCGAGCTACATGGTAGGCGGAGTGGGAGGTGTTAGGTTTTATTTTCGTTACAGAATTTCTTGATTAGCGCTCAAAGCCCGCGATAAAAGCTATGCAATAGCTTACAATAAAAAAAAACTGTACTAAGGAAACTAGTCAATAGCATTAAATAAAAAATAAGAAAATTTAAAAATGGAAATAAAAAAACTAATTTTCTTAGTGGGAATTCAAAAATAAATAAAAAAATACAAAACAGTTAGTTTTCTTTTATGGATAATTTATTTTTCGTTGACATTTTTTTGAATGGAAATTCACTGTAAATATATTAAGTTCAAAATTGATTCATTGGAAATTAAATAAAAAAATAAGAAAATAAAAAAACAACTTATTTTTATTTAAATTCATTATTTTTCTAATTGTCATTACTTTTATTTTCTTGTAATATAATACGCGTGTGAGTGTGCACTTTTGGATTTTCCAAATTTTTTCTATGGTTTTAGTATGATTTTATAGGGCTTTGTATAGAATTTTGTAATAAATCTTATACAGAAAATATTTTATCATGCATCTTTTCACAAATATGCGTAATTATTTTCTCAAATACTTATTAGACCAACTTTGACAAAGTAACTATAACAAAAGTATATCATTGAAAATATACTTATAAATAATATAGAATAATATAAACACAACCCTAATGAATGCTCGGCCAGTCTGCAAGCGGGGGCGCGATCGGGTGGCCTGATGGTGGAGGATGAGTATGTCTGATGATGGAGAAGAGTCTCCAGAACTCTCCCTCACTAGACAAAATGGAACAGCGGAACTGCTACTTTACACACACACACACACACATATATATACTTCGCTGCGAGAATGTGATATCTCACCGACCGAACCTATCCATTTCCGAGTTGCACCCAAATATGTCTTTACCACTGCCACCACCACTACTTCTCGTGAAAAAGTGGTGTGGATCCTCTGAGCCACTGATCCGTTTCTTGTATATCGCCAAACATAAGAATCGAGCCCTTATGTTATTTCGTTAAAGTCGATGTTACATTAACGTTACTTTTCATTAGCCGTTTCGCGCACGTCACATTTGTTCCGGGCGAGTGTGCGGCGTCCCTCGTAAATCATGCCGCATTCAGGTGACACTATATTTCATCTTTGTTACGTCCGCGTCCGAAATCAGCTGCGGCCCGCGGCGGTCGTCGGCGCGCCGCGTCACTCCTTAGGGCCGCGCCGGCGCCGCCCGTGCCCGGTTCGATGCGAGCGTCATTCCTTTGAGGCGACGTATTCATCTGTATATGTAGAAAGGAAAGTGCCCTTTCGAAAATAACCCCGCGATAGAGTCTCGATGGGGTATTAAAAGTTTCACACTCTTGTCATAAATTTTTGAAGTTCTTATGTTACATTTTTTTTAAAAAGACAATATTAAAATGTGCTTTATTGATTAAAATATTTTTCGCTTGCAATTGTTTTAGATATTATTATATGAACGGTTTACTATATTATATTTATAATAGATATGTTATATGGACGATAAGATAGACATTGCAGACCTATCTTCTCAGTCTGTAATAAAAATGGAATTTACATGAATAAATTTTAGGACGATGATATTTTATGACTGACAATCACCACTCTCCTCAAGAATGCACTGCTCATGTTCAGGATGTTTTTAAGAGCTAAGTACCTTGTCGGAAATTGAATTCAATTTAAATCGTATGGAGATTGATAAATTTGTGAAGCCCTCGAGTGCGATCACTGAGGAAAATGTGGCTACTGTCAGATGGTTAATCGGAAAATCAACATATCTCCTATAATAAGATAAAAAAAAATACATTGATATCTAAATTCATAAATTTATTCGTAGCTAGTTTTCTTGTAAACTAATATCAGAAAAGGAGACTGACTCGTGTTGGAAGGTGCAAAAAAATGGTGTTAAAGTAAGATCAGCAATTGTTAATGTTGTTTACAACATTGTAGTGGGAGACGAAATATGGGCTTGTTGTTGCAATCCCCAGAGAAGATAGCAAGTCTTACGTAGAGAAGTTCAAAAGCAACAGTAACCTAAAAAAAATAAAACTCGCCAAGTATAAATCCAAATTGCACACGAAGGGATCCGTACCATACTACAATATTTAACACTTAATACTTACATATTTAAATAATTGATAAATAAAAATAAACTTATAGCGTACAGCAGTACCAAATTTTTAGTCCCATATTACGAATACACATTTGTGAGGCGCAAAAAAAAACACGTTCCTTGTATGAGAGGTTTCTCTTTAATTTCTAATTTAATTTTTAATTTTTTGTTTACACACTTCCTTAAAATTTCAACTCTCCACCTATTAAGATTCATGACATACATTTCGCTGACAGAATTACAGACGGACATATAAGGTTTAGTATTATTGGTAATATTGACATCAATTGAATGCGGAACCCTAAAAATTTAAAATGTTTTCGAAAAGCGTAGGTAAGACACGATTTACGTCGTAGAACAAAAGACGGTTAGTGCTGAATGGCACACTAGTGTGTGCCCAGTGCTCACGAAAAAGTTCGGAAGAAATTGCAATTCCTCCTTTGACACCACTATAGTGCTTTTTTTAAAGCGTGAACAAGAAAAGTCATTTTTGGCTTCTAAAAGGAGGATTGACCCGACCCGAAAACACTTAGAACCTCATATCAATGGGATTCTTAGGATTTTTTTTAAATATTCAGTCCCTTAAAAGCCATAAATTTCGTGAGGTTTGACATTTACGGAGCTAGAGAAGACTGTTACGATCATGTAAATAATATGCCTTCAGATTTGCGGGCCTTATGTTTTGGATAACTAATCGACCGAATTAAAAAGTGTGCAAAAAAATTAAAGAAAGATATTTTTAACGACATTAAACGTATTACTTACTCTATTTATATACTGTTTTTAGGTTTCCGAGCCAAAATAGCAAAAACGGAACGCTTATGGTTTCGTCATGTCCGTCCGTCCGTATGTCACAGGCATTTTATTCAAAAACTACAAGACGTATATTGATGAAATTTATAGTGTAGGTGTCTTATTTGAGCCGCTACTTAGTTTAGTTATTAAATAACAATAATAAACATTTCTAAGGGGCATGCACCATACATGTAGCAGAAGCTGAAAAAATTTTTTTTCAGCAAATATCAACAAATTGCATATATTTCAACAGTTCTTTTAAAAAACTAAGATTTCTAGGCAATTTCTATGATTACGTTAATAATTGTGGAAATAATCGCTCCTTAAGTTACAGAAATGGTGTCCTTCTCTCTATCTTCTAAACGGAATGTCGAAAAAATATGGAAAAAATGGCGAAGGTAACGCTTAATTAATACTTTAAAAAATAATATTTTTAACATGATTGGATATACTGTTTTCGAGTTATTGTCGAAAAACTGCGCGTGTCAACAAAAGGACGTAAATGCCATGAAGATACTCTTTTAAAGTTCTTATAAACTATTCATTGAGAGAAACATGGAAAAAGTGTAATAACGCACTTTTTTTCATTTGTAGTACACTTCTTTGTAAAAATAGCTTCGGAACACTATAATAAGTCCGACGGAACATAGTCCGACATGATCTTGGCCAGTTTTTTAATGAGTTTCGCAAATTATTCAATGTGTCCCACGTAGGAAACCAGAGACAAATAAATTGTTAGTTCATTATTACTTACAAAAAAGGTAAGAGTTTTAATATCTATCCGCGAAATATTAAAAAATATACATATCGGAAAACATTCCAGCTAATTCAAGTTTTTGAAAACGTCTTTTTCGTACCTGTATTACTTTAATATGTAGTATACAAAACTAAGATACATTTTATTTTTAATTTTCATTGTTTTGAGTAATTGAATGGTTTTTTAAAGCTTCCTCAAGTGGGAGGATAAAGCACTATAAAGATATTTTATTAAGGAATAATGCCTAAACTCAAATAAAAATATAAGTATAGTATATAGTTATATACCTTTACCAAGCTTCTAATACAGGAGATAAGAAATTAATTCGTTGTTATAAATACAATTTTACAAATGAAATATAATTATTACAAGGTGTAAAATGTAACTACAGTTACTTTACAATTTTTAAAAACTCATTTAATAATTAAAAATTATAAAGAATCTTCCATAACATAAAATTACGTCATGGAAGATTCTTAAAATAATCATAACTATTATCCATCACGAAATATTTGAACAGGATAAAACTAACATTTGACTAAACAAGAGTCGTATCTATGTAATATATAAAAATAATCGTATAGCCATTCCGTCAACGAAAAAAAAAAACAAGTTAATTTAAAAAGTTTCCAAGCCGAGTTCAAAGTTCAACTTTGGTTGAAAGTGTCAAACTATGTTAAAAGCGCTTTTTTTACCGATCGACACAATATCGATACAGCGACACCGACAAAAAAGTTTGAAGTAAAACTTCTTTAGGCGAATTAAGTATTTTGTGAGAATTTTGTGCTTGTTGCTGGAAAATCACTCAGTGCCTCGACCGTAACAAAAGCTACGCGTGACAGTCCGTATATGCAGTTAGCGATAGAACGCATTTGTATTTTTTGTTTCTAAGGAGTAACAGTTACAATCCATTTTCAATAACTTACTGCGCCCGCGACTCCGCCCTGTTGGACATAGAATGAATCTCTTAATTCTTTATAACGATCTCTTTTCCAATTTTGATCCTGACTACGATCTATGTTAATAAATTTCAACAAGGCTTTCACTATAATCGTAATGTATACCTAATTCCAAATATAAAAAAATGAAGCATTTTTGTTGACGCCATAATCACATGTAAAGATTACATGCACTCGTAATATTTTGTAAATATTCTGTTTATTTGTTCAACTCTTATTGATCCTGGTTGAAGTGGACAACCGTTACGGTCGTATGTAGCGGCCCGTTCTTCATAAAACCATCTCACCTTCATTTAAGATAATTGCCGGTCGATAACGCCGGACCATATAAAATGGCTAAGAAAGGCATTGTAAATGCGTATAGGTAAATAATTAAAGAAGTCAATATGTGAGGCCGTGGGCTTGATAAAAATAAAGGTTCGTGTATAAATATGCAATAGTTGCCCAGAAAATAATAAAGTTGCCTCATTTAGTCCGGTCTTTTTTCACGTAGCAAAGACCTTCGATAAGGTATGGCACGCAGGTCTTATACATAAGCTCTATCAGTTAAAGCTCCTAAATCATCTCGTTTTTATCACGCACCAGTATATTAGTAATCGTAACTTCAAATTCAGATTAGAGAATACACACTCGTCAACGAGACCAATTAGAGCTGAGGTACCTCAAGGCTCCATACCCTCAACACTGCTGTTCTCCGCTTACATAAACGATATCCTGCGACCGACAACAGGTGTCCAATTCGCGCTCTTCGCGGACGACACTGCACTCCTTCTAAGATCAAATAACCACCGGAACATCGTCATCTTACTGCGATTACAGAGGCCCATTGATGAGCTGACACAATGGCTTCGGCTTTGGAGGATAGAAGTCAATCCAGACAAATCAGCATCCATATATTTTAATAGCAGTATAGGGAAGCGGCGTTATTTAGTACCATTAGACCCCGCTTGCATATACTAAATCAACTAATTTCATGGCAACTTCACTATAAGTATTTAGGTATCACGATCCATAGTCGTCTTCATTTTAAAGAGCATATCGATCGCGTTAGAAAATTAGTAGTATTTTACCTATCGTGCCTAAACGGAATGATAGGCAGAAAAAGTAGAATGTAGTTACGCAACAAACGTACGATATACAGGATGTGTGTCAGACCAGTCATGTCGAGTCCAGTCTTTGCTCATGCTAAGCTTAATATACTCAACAGATTGTTTAAAATAATTTTTGTAGTAGAGCAACTGACGTACCATGGTACGTTAAAAACTGTGTGCTCCACCGGGACCTCGAACTCCCAACCGTAAATATATAAAGGACGTGTCAAAGCGATTCTTCAGTTCAGCGGATAGCCATTCCAATCCGCTAATAGTTTCGGCCGTATCATACGAGCCACCTCCTCCTATCATTTCTGTAGAAGACCACGGAACATCCTATCAGATCCGTCCGTTGATCTCACCGTCGAGGTCGAAAAGCTTATAGGAGCAAATAAGGTAGCTATAGACTAGCAGTAGAGTTCCCCTTAATTCATTACTCATATGGTCATCAGTGGGGTGCGCTTCCTGCGCCTCCCGATGTCCCTGTTGAAGTATCATTCCGCAGTGCAAACTTCACGTGACCTCCTATGCCGAGGTGCCCGCTTATAAGGCATCCATAGGGCAGTCACGCTCCGACGGCATCTCCATGCCGGAATGGCCGCGGGAGACGAAGACGTCAAAGCCGTGGGCTAACGACATGGCAGTCGAATGATTTCAGGAAGTTTTTAGTCCATGCGAGTCGGACACACCCCGTGCACTCGGACGCATGGACGTCCAAGGAGAGAACTACAAAAATAAAAGACGCATTGACTTCATTGTTTGACCAGCACCCAGTAAGAAGAGTGATGTCATCACCCCCCTACCCTCGACGTCCATACCCTCTTCACTGGCGGTGACACAAATGCGAGTGGAATCTGAAGAAAGGTATATACAATTAATGTCGTACAATAATATTCTATTCTGATTTGTATTTTTTTTAACTTTACCTTTTTCTCTTATTGGTATAATATTTAACCGTATTTTAAAGTTTCAGACTCATATCACGCATGTTTTTCAACTTACGTAACACTTTAGAGACTTATCGGATCGGTAGATGTGTCGCTCGAAGGCGCATTTGCCGGCGCTAGTGTTCCGTCGGTGACGACGTGTCACGCATTTCAAAATGCAGTCTAAATAATCATCATCGTAATGCAACAAACCAACACCCAGAATGCATATTGCACATTTTCAACTTGCGAAAGCATCCACGAAAACTGAGTATAAAACTTACTATTTCATACCCGCATCGCGCTGCATTTTTATTGTTTTAACGTGTACATTATCCGTATGCATTTATCTAATGCACGATTCAATTCACAATTCCGCAAGGCATTACAGTAATAAACCGGCCGCAAACGACTGAGAACAATTTAAACATCCCCACTGTGACGGGGGTAGCGTTTTGTGCGGAATAACTTCACTGCTCTAGATTCGAACGCATAAATTACTAATGTTCTGTAACTATAGCCCTGGGTTCGTGTCGGACGCACAGGAAATTTGCAATAAAAAAAAACACACCACAAAACCTACCGTCTGCGTTTACATAACTACCGAAATTTATTTTCATCTGTTCTGAAATAGAACATTAATAATATTTTATTATATAATTTGCGTTTGTATACATATCAGTGACACAACTGAGTGAAATTTGAATCTGTAAATTACATATAAAAATAACATTATATATTGTTATGTTGTTTTATTTGTAATTTACATATTCGAATTTCTGTAAATTATTTATAAAATAACATTATAAATTATGTTATTTTATATGTAATTTACAATTAGAATTTCACTCCGCTGATTCAGCTCGAATTTACTATCTCTCTAAAAACTATGATCGATTGAATTTCTGTATAGTAGTCATGGTAAATCTTTCATAGAATAAATCTTGCTGGCGTAAGTTTTTATGTTTTCTTTCAATTGGGAACACTCGGGAAATGCTTAAGAAGTCATTTGAGCAATCATGTGAATTTTGATGTTTTTTTACATATAAAAATAGTGACTGTAAATCTTGACTGGTTTCAACTAATTAAAAGAAATTTGATTACAAAATTTTAAAACAATACTACAATTTTGTTGATAGATACATGGATTTCAAACAAGAATATCGTATTTAGTTTGTATTATTCACCTACAGAGGTGTAACTTGCTAACTACACTTTATAAACTTTTTATTTTAAACAAGATTTCTTCCCGCAGCTTTTCACAGGTGGGCATAGAATATATATTTTTTTTTGTACAAAACCTTACTGTCAATTCTAATATTGTTCTCGTCGTCAATTCTGATTCCGATCCCGGTCACGCTCTTGATTTTAATCCCAAACCGACACTCAATTTCAACCCTGCTCCCTTCCTCAATTTTGACCCCTATTGTTTTTACTCCCGGCCTGCTTTCAAAGTTGATACTACTCACGATTCCTATTCGGGCGTAACCAGGACAAATGATAGTATCAAAATAATATACAAGGTATGGTAGTTTATCATAGTGTAACTTTCTACGTGTGAAATAATGTTTATATTTTATGCTCCTCAACTACCCAGCCGAAGATAACTTTTTTTTCTGACAGCCGATTTAAATTAAATAAAACCTATATTCTCAAACTCTATCTACTTTTGAAAACATCATTAAAATCCGAACAGTAATTTCAGAAACGTGTGCAAATAGATATACAGACTGACAGACACACAAAAAATTTAAAAACCGTTGTTTTCTCTTATATTACCTTTCTCTCATTGTCCCTTGGCCATTTTTCATACATAATTTCAATTTTTTTTTTTTTGAAAATTTGAAACTTCTGATACAATTGCGATTCGCTCATTTGTCTGTCACCGCTCAATAGGTTATCAACAGTACTTCATTGATAATGAATTTTCATAAACAGACACAGTGTCCGTAATGCGCGTCAAGAAAAAAACCTTATTGTAAATTATTTCAATTTTCCATCGTTTTACTGTATTATATGTGTGAAAAAATAAAACTTCGTAAAAACGTTTCGCATAAAAAGATTAAATGTTCTATGCCCAAAACAAAAACTCAATTAACGTTCTTCATTTTGTTTTGCCTTTGCCAAATCACAAAATGTATAACGTAAAAAAAAAATAGGCAACACTGTACCATCCCTACTGCATTCGTACGCGAGTTACACTCGTTAGCCGCACGATTTCAATTTTATAGTTCCTTCCTCGTGTGGAAATTAACACAAATAGTGGGTTATTTGGCTAAATCGCGCCAATCTAGCGACGCCATTAACCTCCGAACACTTAATGAAATTATATTAGGCACGCACCGCCACGCGTATCGCCCTGGCTTGCAAACAACAAATTTTTCAATTAAAAATAGGCATCATTAACCGTTGTCGGGACCTGTATTTTCGTCGAAATTGCGATCAAAATTCTTCTAGAGTTTCACGCTCAATAGTTCTAATTAAAATCCTATTGATCTAAATTTGCTTTTCGCTCCGACGTCCGACTGGCTCTTGATCGGTAGCGATACAAGCTTCTAATTGACATAATTTCCGTTTTGATACCATTCATAACCGTATTGTATAAGCCTAAGAAGTCAATATTTATAGCTTCACCATATACTGCAACGGATCGATGGTTAGCAAAATTTACACAAAATATAGTTAAACGTTTCGAAGACGGTGAAAGTTTAAAAAAAAATTAACGCCTTTAAATTATTTATATATAAACCCTATCCAGAAGTACTATAAATTGAATGCGAATTGAAAAAATATTGGCATAAATAACATGCTGCTTTAGGACAACACAAAGAGATTTAAATCCAAAAGCTGTACGAGAGCGAACAATTTCGATAAAATCGTATTGTGCGTTTTGTTACCCACAAATTGAAGAAAAAACATTTTTAAACAAATTGAAATTAAGCTCTGTTAAAAAAATAGGTGAGCGATTTGTTGTATTAACAAATAACGCGCACAATTTAATCTGATTCATCGAATCAGTATTTATGATGGTTAAGACAAGCAAAATATTGATTTGCTCAACATCGACGACGCGAATTCCTTACGTTATTCAAACTTTCGGTTGGAATAACAATTTATGATAAGTCGATCATTTTATTGTGATATGCCTAAGCGTAACTAGGCGACAGTTAGCGGCACGCAAAATCAAAGAGTTTACGTATAGAAATATTGCTAACGCGAACATTGGCAATATTTTTATATATGTCTATAACTACGTCAAATAAATCGCTTTGAGACAACACAATCAGCAACGGAGGCATTCAAACAAGTTATAATTCACAATATTTTTTTCTGGAATAACTCCCACTGAAATCGTTATAAATATGTGTCGTTTAAATCTATGTGGGCAAATATTTTTTATGAATATATGAGCCCTCAACGAAAGCCTTCGCTTAGCACCAGCCCAACTCTCTGCCACTGACGATATTAGACCGCATTCAGTCTGGTTACAATCGATATACCACTTAAAGTTTGTTCGGAATCACGTTTACATACGTAAACTATAATTTCACGAAATGCCTCGAACACATTTATTCTACACATAATATGACTTTATGTAGAGACCATTGAGGGGTGTCAAGATTCTTTTTAATAGGGCAGAGTTGGAGTCGCATTTCGAATTAAGTTATCTGAATAAACTACGCTTTTCGAATAATAAAGAACAGTCCTTCAGTAACGCAAACCCAGAGCAAGTATTTGTTAAAAGTTAGTGTAACGACAAAGAATTTGCACTTTCTTATCTTCGACATGAAACCGTCATCGGCAAAGCCGAATTGTGTAAATAAATAAAAAATGTAGATAATGTAGAAATGTACCATCATATTTTAATTTTCCTACGTGTAAAAAGAAATTGATCTCATGATAATTTAAAAGCTTTATAATAAGAATCTAGACATCAACTGCCAATTTTTGATATAAAAGTTCAAAATTATTTTTTTTTTCTAACAAATAATGATAAACATCACATTGTTAAGACGAATCATATTAAATTTTGTATTACTGAATTTTCATTGTACAATACATTGATATTTTATCATATAACATAAATTTGAAGCCCAACATAAACGTGCAGCTGAACATATTCATATATTTCAGTAGATATTAAAATCTATCATAAAGGATGTATGATCTCCCTATAACCGTCATACGAAGACATTTTATTTATTTCAATTTTCGATGGCCATAGATAATATGAACCGATTTTCTTTCCAATAATAAAATCGAAGACTTTACAAATCACATGCATAGTATATAAAAAATAATAATTCGAACTCACATATGTTTATTTTTGCGAATGTCTTTATATTTAATCTTATTAACATGCATTGGCTCACGCGACCGACCGGGGATTAGGCAGGTAACAAATTATCGGTCGAGTGGAGACGAAAGGTGAAAATCGTACGCTTAGAAAAAGGGATCCCGTATTAAGCATTCGACATTTTTCATAGTGCTGATACGGGAGAAATGTAACCGATATAATTATATTGATGATTTCGAATGAAATCGATCGCTTAAATATATACCGACGAAAATATTGAGTGGTACGTCTTATTTTTAATTCTAACACTCTAGTCCATAATGCGAGCACACGAACCTATCTTTGTACGATGTTATACTAAGTTCAAAAGGAGATCCTGGAAGAGGCCTCAAATTATGTCACGATCTCAAAATCATTCTAATGACGGCAAATACATCAGTATTTTATAATATCTGCGATTTCAGAACAATTTCACCATATTTGTAGTTTCCTTATACCTACACGAAATGAAAATTCATTGCATGTCGAAATGATAGATAATTAAAAACGTATAAAATATAAATATGTTGTTGTTACGTAATTTTAAATTGTTTGTAGGTTTCAGATTATGTATATTGACTTAATCCAACGAGGAAGCGGCGTACGCGCAAAATCAAAGGCGTCGACACACTGATACTTATTGCCTACATTGTGGTCATAGATAATAGTATTTATGTACTGTCGCGTAAATAATTACGTATCGTTTCACTAATTGGCTTTGTGCTCAACACTAGCGTGGGATCGCGTTTGTATTTATGTGGGCCATATGAGTTCACAATTGTAAAAAATTAGGTAATTTGAAGTAGGGTTTCGACTACATTTATGTTGCAATCTACGGACGAAAGTTATTAAAAATGATTAATTTCAGTAAAAAGGGTAAAAGTTGTTTTTCTTCCTTTTCCCTTTTCCCTAAAAATGTTTCATTTTTAGGTTATAATGAGAATAATTACAGAGACTTGCTTTGAAATTACACGCATTATTAAGTTTCAACCTCTGGCTCACTCCAAAAATAAACTGTCGGTATCTAGTCGTTGTTCATATATGTTCATACCTGTTCATATATGTAGTTATATTTGGATAAGAATAGTACACATTATCTATCATTACTTTTTACATTGAATGTAAACATCTGGATCCACTACCACACATCTTAATATTGCATATTTTAAATTGGAATAAATAATACCAATAAAGTTGATTGGATTTTGTTTTAATTTTTTCTATTTACATAACTATTAGATGAAGTAGCAGCTTCCACTGTTGGGTTTCATCCGATGAGTCAGAGATCCGGTGGCCCGTTCCCCTTTCATCAGATGTCCTATTGCTTCCTAAAGGGCTTGCAACTTACTAATGACACCTCTTAAACTGCGAGTGTTCATATCTGGCAGCGATGACTGCTCTCTCGTGACTCGCTCGTTTACGACTTAAAAAACTATATAAAAATGGAATGAATTAGATTTTTAAAAACGTTTCTTCAACTAAAATCGTAAATGAATGGATAAACGAGATGGAATAACATTAGAATGCTGTCAGAAGGATTTTTTTCAGTCTGTTTCCTGTTTATAAAGCGTCTGCATTAACATACATCAAATTCGTTATTGGTTTTCAAGTAATAGACGACAGATTAATTAAATCAGATGCTGTAGACAATCGTCAAAATATACGTCTACCGCCTTCCTAATGTTTCTTTTACAATTCACAATGAAATCACTTGTGTGGCCCAGTTATATTTTGACACAAAGTGTTGCATTATTGTCCACTACGAGCGCTACAATCGATTTGTTTTATCCCACCATATACTCGAAACACAGCGAATGGCTGTTGGATTACGTACCCTTTATTAGTGTATGGTTTTTAACCATCCAAATATACCAAATCTAAATCGACTAAAGTCGCGTAATTTCTACGTCTTAGGAGGTCCGTCGTTAAACAGAAGGCATACGAATAAATGTTTGCAAATACAGAACAGGACATTGCTTTTCGAATCGCAATAAACTACGCCATTCCACGTCTAACATATTTAAAACGTGATTCTGCTGGCACCTGCACCTTGACTCCGAACTTGGCGGAAAAACCAGAATCGTATATCTACATCATTAAATGTCTAACCTAAAAGTTTTCTTTTTTTCTTTGGCAATGTTTACAAGTTCGTAACTATAACATCGATTTTATGTCCACATTCGAAATCACGTTACATGCTTGTCTAGTTCTTGATGCAGCTCAAAAATACAGTATGCAAACAAATGAGATTTAATTTTAATGCCCATCTATTGTATGAACACATATTCATAGGTAACGCATGCGAACGCTTTATGTACGCGCAGGCATCACGTACTAATCCAAATAATTGATATTACCCTATCAGTTATAAAATACGTGCGGCGTCATTACAAAGTAACGCGCGGGGATCCACCATTCGCGCCCCCGCGTATGCAAATCATATAGGCCTCGGGACTTAGACGTGAGGCCCGGCGGCGCGCGCGGAATGACTAATGTGCCTCGCGACTTCCTCACTGCCGCTGCTTCGGCGTAATCGATTCCCTTTCGTTTCGACAAATTGAAGGGTTTAATAACTCCCATTTCGTCGAGGTCGCAAAACCGACATTAACAACACCAGCATCCCGAGGTCTACTCTTCCGAAAATTTGGAAATTGGTTCCGTAGATTTCGGCTACGGCGCAGTTTCCGCGTTCCTAGGATGTTCCAGGTTTTGTGCACACGATACCGCATCAAAATACAAAAAAACTGACCCAGAGCATGGTGGGCCATGCTCATTATAAGGTTCCGAAGCCATTATTACAAAGAAATGCACTACAGATGAAAAAAATACGTTGTTACACTTTTTTCATGTTTCCCGCACATAATTTTATAAGTACTTTAGTCGTCTATAACTAGAACAATAAGTAGATATGTCGAGCATTTCTATTAAACTAGTGTAAACTCAAGTCCATTTGTAAAAAGGTATCTTCATGGCACTTACATCCTTTTATTGAGAAGCGTTGTTTTTCGGTAATAACTCAACAACAATATACATTTAAAATAATTGTCTTTGAAAGTATTTATTAAGCGTTACCTTCGTTATCTTTTCATAATTTTACAACATACAAGACACCTACGCTTGTAGTTTTTAAATAAAATGCCGGTAATAAACATACGGACGGACGGACATGACGAAAACATGAAACTATAAGGGTTCCGTTCTTGCTATTTTTGCTCAGAACTCTAATAAGGGATGGAAAATATATAAAGGACTCACCTATGTATTTACAGGACAGTAGGTAGGATCACGAGCCCCCGCACAAGTTTCATCAGAATTTTCAGCGCTTGAAATTGTTATGATTTGATCCGCTGCACTCACAGTAAAGATAACAACTCTGAGCCGCTACAGACGTCCATAAACAACAACACGTTGGATGCACCTTTTTTACTCGTAGACAAGAAGGGAAAATAAAATACGTAACATGCATATGTGTATGTAGTAAATATAAAAATCTGTGTAAAATAAAAATGATGTAAGAATATTTAATAATTAGATAGTATTTAAAATGTACCATGGATCTCAAAAAAAGTCAATAAATCTTGAGGATTTAGCGATTAAGCGAAATGTTCATTGTATATTTAATATCAGATATATTAAACTTTATTCACATTATAGTGAATAACTGCTTAGTTTTACAATCACTATATTTTTTCACGTTAATGTAACAAAACTCCAACATGAATTTTTAAAAGCTTATTTTTATAAGAACAAATATAATATATGACGTTTTCATAAAGTTGTGATTTAGAAATAAATAAAACATATGCAAAATTACCTTTCGGCTCTTAAAATAAAAATTAAAAATATAAATTTCTAACTGAAAGTTTATTTAATAAAAATCCATATTAAATGGCTACATATATGAGTTTGAGATATCGTTATCGCACAAATAACTCTTTAAGGGTAAAAGTATTAATTTAACTCACAAGCATACAGATATCGATATCGTTGTGAGACGTTTAATAATAACTCATGAAATACCTAAATATCTGAGGAACTGCTAATTTCTCCTCTCAGGATGCGACGCACCCTAACCGGTACGGCCGTCTCTAATGTGTGTCCCGAGTCATGCTTTCAGTCCCGAGTCAGTTATTTAGTAAAATAAGCGACTACCATCATGAATTCAAGTAACCCTCAAACTGACCCTGACCCGAAATCATGGGAACCTTTAGAGCTTATGCGATTTCAGGGTCAAAATATCGTCTCAGCCGGGCATCGGGATTGTAGTCTTTTATCCGCTAACGAGTCTTCTTCCTCTGGACCAAGATCGGTCGGCTGCGATCGCCTCGGATTCTCGACTCTAGGTGACCCTTGGCTTCGGGTTCCCTTTCAAGTCGGTATCAAGCTGCTTAAGATGACAACTTCGAGTTGTATTGAATTTCGGGATTTCGGAACACTTTTCCATGTGAACTCTATCCACATTTATATTTTATTTTTGCATAAATATTCATCACTGGTCATGCGCATGAAAAACAAATACAATTTTAAGACTACTTTTGAGACTTCAATGTTTACTTTGCAAAGTTTTGAATAGCTTCGCGAATGAATATTGATGGAGGTCAATTATTTATGCATGCGCAATAAGCACTTTACACTTGGAAACGAGTGTTTAACGCCTATCCGATTTTATTTAATTCAAACCGATAACGAAAAGGATTAATAATTGTTCGTGTCGAAGATATTCGCTTTTAAAACGATTATTTAGATGGAATCGAAGAGGCATTCGATAAAGGGAAAGCTAATTTGTTTTTCTCTAGCACTTCGGAAATAATTTTCCGATCGCCGCATTCCCTTGCCGTATATCAAGATAACAGCTCCCCACCTACCGCCGCTGAACGCTTATCGTGATATTTGTACACTCGGCAGCTTTATTTAACGAGCTTTGTGAAAGCGGAGAGTTTTATTTTCAGAAATAATAATCATAAAACCGATGGCAACAAGAAAGCCGCGCGCGGATAATACGAGTACCTATTATTTGGTAAAATACGAGAACGAATGAACCGCGTCGTCTTGTATTTCTTTCTGCTATGCCCCAACGGCCGCGCGTACAGCGACCTGTGATGTGTAGATGTATAAACACGGAACGGAATATCGTGCTTTGTATTCGCGAAAATAAATCATACTTTATGAGAGAGGAACTGAGCTGTGACGTTTTGAGTGGAAACAACTTTATGAATTCGTTTCTAATCTGGGTAGAATGCGAGACCAGATCGTATACAAAATGTAAACCTATTTTTTTTTATAGATCTGCACCAATGAAGACAAAGGGAACATGCTCTATTACGGAAGTATGCTCTTACCGGTACAGTCGTAATAAATATCGATATGATTCTTGTTTATTAGTAATATATACGATTGTGTAAAGTTACAACTATAGATATTTGACAGTAAAATGTTTATACTTAATAATATTAAATTCAGTACCATATTTATGGAAAATTTGTAATTTTGTGAAAAATATTACGAACTATCAAGAAGTTCCAGAAGTTGAAGATGTTATTTATTTCGAACAAATAATGACTATTTTAAAAAAATCCCACTGAAAACGCAATAATGAATATTTTCACACGTTCTTTAATAAAATAAGTATTGCTTATTGATTAGCCCTTAGATTACAGTATAAGTCGTAAAATACGGCAATTTAGTTTTGTAGTTGAAAAACTAGCGCCAGAGAGAATTAAAAATACGTTAAACTTTGAATGAATGCACAATAAAATATCTGAAACAACATCCTCTATAAAGTATTCTTTTCTTTGCGAATTTGGGAAATAAAATTTTTACATGTACCTACTCCTCCATGAAGGCTTTAATAGAGATTTACCCGCGACGCGACCACACTTTTTTGGGTCAGGAAAATTAGATTCGGCCGTCGGAGCTACAAAAAATATCACTATCCATTGTCAAAAGCATCCAATGTCGTTTCCGGTAGAGTAACACGACAGAAAGATCGAATCCTCCGCGTCGCGAGCCGGCGACGCCCGAGCAATCAGACAAGCATAGGCAATAAACTAAACAACATGACTGTACGTGATCCGCCTCGGGATGTGGGAGCCGGCGAGCCGTCCTCCCTTACAAGACTTAACTTATTTATCGTATAGTTTGTGACTTTGCGGAATGGGCAAATTATATTTACATACTGTAGCAGCGTTCACATAATGCTAATTTGTAAGAGACAAAGGGAACTTATGGGAGATTAGTTTCAAAGGGGCCCGCGGGAATTACCAAATACATCAGGTCGCCTTTATCTTTGCCGACACTTGGGGAAGTTAGATGAGAAGGGATTTAGTGACCGATATTGTTAGCGATCGGCATCCAATGGAAAATACACTTCAGCTGTTTAAAAAGGTGCTCATTTTATTACTTCGCGTTTGTATTTAAATATAAATAAATCACCTTTCCGGCAAGTACATTTATTAAGTTGGTTACGTAGTATGTTTTCTAGATATTAAAAAAATGCGCTAGTGAATGGACTTTCTTTTATTTAGATATTTTAGTTGTTTGTTTTAATGAAAAAAACTTAGAATTTTTGTTAAAAGTCCCGGCTTCCCAAACAAAAATATTTGATAGCAAACAAGATTAATATCAAACCAAATAACACGGAGTTATATTAATTTATTACCGTTTCAACCTAATTGATCTTATCACTGATAATACTTGCGTAATGAGTGTTTGTGTGTTTTATACCCTTGTAGATGAATAAGTAGGTTAACTATCGAGGTGCATCTGTATTAAAAATATCAAGTATTGAGGCATGACATCATTAAAGGAAAAAAATGTCCAAATTAGAATCGACATCAATGTTTAAGGTTTAGTTTTGATCGATATTTATTTGTTAAGGTTCCGCTTACATAAGTTCATGGAAGTGGAGCTTCGAGTTAAATTTAGTATCTATACTGTTTAAAACTTCTGATCTTTTCTTTAACATAACATATATAACAATACAAAAGACTAAGAAATATGCAGATACAAGCTTACGACTATTTCCTAGAGGGGTAGGTAGAGACTACGATATTCATTCGGTACGTTGTTTATACAATTTTTTGTTTCAAAATATTCATCAGTCGTTTTACACGACCACGTTGTTTATGAATAGGTACTTAATTTCGACCTTCGTTAATATTCTAACAATTTTGTTTGCATACATTTATCTAAAGTCTCCTTTATCGACCTACTCATCACATTATTCGCAACAGATACGCAATATCACTTTCATTCATTACCTTCATCACCTTTCTAGGTGATAGAACCTAATTCAATATATTCTTTATTCACTACGTTTCCTTCAGATTTCATCATTTTCTCATCTTATTTTTACAACTATTGTCCAAGAACACTTCAAATATTTCATTTTTGTACCAAACACGATTTTTACTATCATAAATAAGTGTAGTAACCAAATTTTCATAAACTTAAATGCTCTTACTATGACATGCTTTGCATATGGTTGACAGCTTATCGTGCACAACAGCCAAAAGTGTTCATTTGTAATTATAATTTTCTCCATTTATTTCTCTTTCAATGTCATCCTCGTGCTTGCTGTCAATCTTAAATAGTCAACCAATATATACAAACTCTTTCAACTGTTCAATATTATCTGACTTCTAATTAAAATATTAAAATATTGCATTGAGCTATTTTCATTGTTTTCAAACACTGTATCATGTCTTATTTACATTATCACATTAAAATATACCATTTTCTTTTATGGTATCATTTATTTTGATTAAAATAATTTATGTTTAATGCTTTTATCTTCATTTTAATTATTCCCAATGGCATTCTTAAAATACTACTAAATAAATGTAAAGTGAGCAGTGACCGATTTTATATGAAGTCAATCAAAGAGTTGACAAAATGTAATATTTCTGACTAATAACTGCTTTATTAAGCTAAAAGTATACAGGATCACAACATGATATTAAATACTTCTTATTTATGCAGCTGATAAAAGTTACATTTAATTTCTTTGAAGCGTCCATAAGAGTATCTTATTTTCATTTTTTTCGGTAGGTATAGAAGAATTAAGTAATTTGAAATTCCAAATGTATAAAGATTTTTCTATCGACTGATATCTATAAATTAATTTAATTAAGTAATATATATTCGCTTTAGGTGCGACAGCGTTATATTAGTACTCTCCAGAAATACAAATACATGTTACTGACAAAATATATGAAAATAAAATACAAAAACATTTAAAAATCATTTTACATCGAACTAAAACAGAGCATTCTCTATTTTATTTTCTGAGCAGTTTAGAAAGGCCAAGGAACAAGTGGCCACTGCCAATTATGGATACTCATAACCAGTGCGTTGCTAACCTCTTGAACAGGAATAGAATATCTGCTAGAGAAGACGTGGAACGATGGTGGGAGAGTAAGGAGCCGCCACAACTCTCACTCACTGGGCGAAACGAAATATCGAAATCTGTTACTTCACATCTGTATTTTGTGAAAGTATGGTATCTCGGACCATTTTCATGTTGCAATCCATTTAACCACAGAATGGCTCTACCACATCAATTGTGATACTGGAGTATTCTTTACACATTTCCACATTTATTAAATACAGATATTAAATGCTGTGGTTTACTTTCATGAAATTTCAGTGAATTTACAAAACAGATTTAATCTTTATTATAATCACAAAAGCTTTATTGTTTTTTTATAATAAATATATTATCAAAATATTTGTTACTTTAATTGGATTTTAGGGGTACATATTATTTAGATTGCAGGAAACATTTTTTTTTTCACTGTCGGCGCTTAGACGAATAGTAGCACAATGTTCTTTGATCACAATCTGTTCTGCCGTTTTAGAGATTAACTAGAACAAACTGACAGACATTTAATTTACATAAACTTTGTTCGTATTAAAGTTGGATTGTTTACTTATACAGGAAAACGCTCTAAAAATTTTAACAATTTTTATATTAATTTACGGTAAGAACAAAACGCAAAAATCGTCGATAATAATTTTGATAAAGGCACATTACTATTTTATGAACACGGAAAAAGAGTACAACCTTTGACAGGGGCGTGCTTGTCAATTATATTACTATCACCTTTTGTTTCATTACAGACGTCACAAGAAAAAACAATCCAAGTGGAACGGAGTGTGTTGTTTTTTATGGCTTCTTGTACCATCTTTACTCTGAAATTTACATCTGTTCCCCTAAAATTCGTTTAGACAACTGTCCACGACGACGTTGAAAACCCTCGATGATGATACACATCCTTAGATGGCACTTTTTATAAACCAAATCAATTAGTGAATGCCAATTATCTTACTCTATCCAAGCATTGCAATTTTTAAACACATATTTAAGTGCCCATATCACTTGGCTACTATACATATAACATTTCATAACTCATTATCATCTATTTCATTATAAGCCTTTTTAGATCTACTGAAGTACAGGACGCCTAATTCTTAGCCAAAAACCACTTTACAATATATGCGACAATTTTATAATTCCGTCGCATAGCATGCATTTTCTATGATGAGAACACGACACCATTTTTGCAACAGTCATAGCAAACTGCCACTCTTCGAGCACTTATTAAAGAGTAAAACAGCAATTTGACTTCGACCTCCCCTTTATATATATACTGTTATGTCCGGCAGCTTCCTTATTTATATAATTTCTTTCATATTAATTTAATTTTCACTGTCGCTTAGACGTTGAATCGTCTTATGCAATTGTTGTCTCACACGCACAATACTTTCGAAAAATTATTTACATTTCCTTTCATATTACATCTCTACTTAAGAGGCATTGATCATGTCTAATCGCCTGTATACTCGTTTTATATCTACAAGATTGCGACAAAACCTTTTTCCTATGTCGATTTCAATGTACTAAAAATTGTTTGTTGTAATGTTAATAATCATTAATTAAAACTCAATGTGTTTATTTTAAATGGTGAGTGTTATCATTTGCCAACGAATTTGGAGCTGTATAAATTGAACATTTTCATAAAACGATGTTGCAATTTTTAGGAACAAATAGTCGGAAAACAAAATTACAAAAAATACAGTTGTTTAATTATTTTAGAAAAGTTTTTGACTTAGAATAATATCATTGTAATGGGATTTATATAAAATTATGAAAATTTTACATTATTAATCATTTAATTTTTATTATAAAATAAATGAATATGCTACTAGAGTATTTAGCACTGACGGTAATTACTAAACTGAATAGAACACAACTCAGTGGCTCTACTGAGTTTTTATTTAAAACTTCGATGCTATAATACGACAGTTAATCTCATTAACAATAATATATATATCTTCTCATAAAATACTTTTTGCGAGTTCATAATTTGAACTTTTATATTCGTTTAACAAACTAATTCATCTTATAACATCATTATTCCGACGGCATAAAGTCGATTTACATTAAAATGGCCGCTACCTACCTACCTGTACGTACAAGAATAGAATACAGCCCGCCTTAGCGTCAATCAGAGCGCGCTCTGGAAGCAATAAAACAGAGATCACGTACGTACGTGCCTCTACGACGACAGCCACTAGCTGCTTAGCCGCAGACTACTAACTCTAAAAACGTCTGCTTTTTACTGGTGGCTGTTTGCGCTCTGGAATGATCTGAGCTCTTAAAATTTTGCACATGTCTCTACATTCGAATTCGAACACTAGTCGTTCTGAAAAATTCGTCCATAATAGTTGTTGTCTGTGTACTAATACTCCTACCAAAAAAATGATAATGCCATTGAATGATCTAAATGATCATATAACTGAATCATGATTATTAAACGGATCACAGGGCAGGGATCCTGGCTTGTTTAGTCCGATTATCATATTCCAGGGATTTAATGCCAAAGCATTTTATATGGAAGTGAAACGTGTTTAAAATCACACCCAAACCATAAGGGTGTCAGGTAAAACAAATGGACCACAACGAAAAAGTCTTACCTTAATAACTACAAAAATATTAGTCCTAAAAAGATAAGTTTAGTGTAGTTATTTAGCTCATATAGTCAGCTTGGTATTATGATCTTGAATTAACATCAGGGCTGGACGGGATGGCGGGGGAGGGACACTGCGTGGAATAACGGAAACCGGCATTTTCATTCATTTCTACTTAGTATAACTCGCGATCCACATGTGATAGCACAGTGGTTATTTAGTGAATTTATGAAATTTATCTAGAACAATCGATATTAATAAGAACAAGTGTAATCTCAACTATAATTATTGTTAAAAATAACTAGGAATTACATAAAAAGTTATAAAAATTCAATATGTCGGCCTCGGCCAATGCTTAAGCTATCCAGAAATATGGATCAAGGCTATCGTTGGAAAGAAGGGGTTATAGGATACGCGTAGGTACCCCAATGTCTGGTGCTGAGCGATTGGGACGATTTCAAGAGCGACACAAATTTGCCACCGAACGCTTAGTAGACGACGCCATCTTCGCTAGCAACTATACCGCTGCTGTGACTGTCTCCATTTAGTGCCTGTTTTATACTAACATTTTTAGAAAGAATCCAGCCTTGCTTTCATTTCAATCTTTAGTATTAAAAGCGTGTCGCTGACGTAGACGTTTCAAGTTAAACCATCGGCCTTGTGCCCCGTCACAGCCCCACCGTATTTTTATACATTAATATATTCATATTCGACAATGTAGAATCAAACTGGTTATCACCATTTGGTTGTTTACTGACTTTTAAATATTTCTGCCCAGAAATTAGAAAATTTTACAAACAATCGATTGACATAAATAAAGAATTTGTTCAACATTCGCGCGAATGAAGGTGCGAGCAAAAGCCAGTCTCTTTATATATGTATAGACTGTATGTTATTAAAATGTTATTTTAATATATAAGCTATGTTACTGTTAAGTTGCATCTTAATCCGTTAAATAGTTATTTCATGAAAGAATAACAAACATCTAGTTATACTCACAAACTACTAATTTTATAATATAAGTAAGAAATAAGGCAATTGAGTCAACAATGTATATATCTTTCTATTCAGTACTTGCAATATACATATTTGGCAAACATTGATAAACATATACCGGAAGTAAATTTAATCCTATTCGGCTTCCACACTACAGCTCTACCTATCGACGGAAATTGCTTCTAAATAAAACATTCAATCCTTGCCGCACGGTCGTACCTTATTGAGATGTATACCTATTCTAAATATAGTAAGTGGAACAATGCACAAGGCTTTAGAAAATCGAAAACTGAACGAACTAGAAAGTTATTTTTATTATCATTGTTTTTCAAAACAGTGTCCGTTGAGATCAATACATCGCTGCATTCAAAGCCTGATGCGGGATGAGAGAAACACTTTGCGCACTTAGGAGTCGTTTCGAAGGTCTTTTCATATGCAGCCACTCGGCGTTCGTAAACAACTTTCCTCGTAATAATTTTATATTAGAAAATAAATGAAAATCGCAGGGTGTCAAATCAAAAGTCGGGGCTATAAGACGGTTTAGCCAGCATTTCTGTACCTAACGTCCCCAAATAGTCAGTTGTTTGTCTGGCGGTATGTGGTGAGGCGATGTCATTATGAAAAAGAATTCTACTGCTGGGTCGTTTATCCCGAACTTTTTCCAAAACAAAGAACAAGCAATTATTAGTGTACCAATCTGCAGTTACTGTTTTTTTTTTATATATATTCTAAAACAATTGTTGCATAATGATCCGTCATTCCAAAGAAAAATGCCACCATCTTTGACCTCGTTTTCCTTTAGTAGGCAACTTCTCTAAAAATAAATATCAACCGAGCAGACGGTCTTTTGGTCTCGAGGACGTTACAGTAAATCCATGCTTTCGTCACCTGTTACTATGTCGTGTAACAGCATTTCAGTCACCACCGGCAAATCTTTGCATCATTTTACGCCACCAATTAATACGACAAAGTTTTTGAGCTTCGCTCAAATTGTGAAGTATCCACCGAATACAAAGCTTCCTAGCCGCTAAATGTTCATGAAGGATTTTGTGTACTTAACTCATACTGATGTCTAAGATTGTTCAAATTTGCTGGTCGGTCACTCTTTTGTCAATATCTATCATGAGTCGCACAACATTGATGTTATCTTCGGTAGTTGTCATAAAAGAACGTCCCTCACGCGGATCGTCAGTCAGATTAGTGCGACCACGTTTAAACAGTCATAACGGTAGCTAACGGTAGCAAAGGATGAACATTCATGATGAGAGGCCAACCGAAGCATGTTATAACTTTCTTGTTGACTTACATGGCAACAAATGTGATATAAAATCATTGCACGAAAATTATTTCCCGTAAAATTCGTGTTGACGTTAGACAATTTTTTTTTCCTCCAACTTGTGAAAACAAATGACAGGTGAATTCAAATTGACACAAATGACAGAAAAATTTGGCATTTATAAAATTCAATTTTTTATTATTTTGCAATTTTTAAGTGTCATCTACGTGTATATACATACACAGTGTTTTTTAAAATGAGACAGTTTGAGCATATATTAAACCGTAAGAGATAGGAGAAAACAGTATTTGCAAACTTTAGCTCTTTTTTATTAAAAATAAATTTGCATAATTAATTTTTTGGTCAATAGCAAGCAATATTTACCAGATACATCGATAAATTCAAGAAAAAAATTTTTTACACCAATCGACTCCTTTTTTTATCGGGAACAAATCATTCTATTGAACCAAATAAATTCGAACACGGGAAATTAATTACATTTTGAAAAAACCTTTCTTATGTCTTGCAAATAAGTAAGCACAAAGATTTAGTAAATTTTATGAAAATAAAAATCGATATAATGTATTCGAACGTAGAATTTTATTTGCGATTATATTAGAAAAAATTCAAGAATATTTCTCGCAGTTCAGTCACTAAAGACGATTGCATAATAATATTACAATAAATGTCCGAAGTGACTTCCAGTTTGCCGAATACACAGTCGAGCACGTTTAAGTACACCACGCGTCGCTTTTCGCAGCGACAGGTGATGAATATTATTCAGAATATTCAAGACACTACTTTTTAATTCTTCTAATGTGTTGTTACTTCTTTTGTACACTTCAATTTTTAAATAGCTCCAAATGAAAAATCCAATGGCGTCATATCTAGAGATGGTGTTGGCGATTTTGTAGGACCATGCGTGCCTATCCATATTTCGGCGAAATGAATGCTTAATAAATCTCTTTATTACGACTAATAAAGAGATATATATATATATATATATATATATAAACGACACTTCGTCGTTCTTAAAAGATTGGTTTACGACCAGTAGTGGTTATTTTCCATTCCATTATTCGAAAAATGACATTCATCAGTCCATATGATTGATTGTAAAAAAATTCGTCAACAGCTGCTCGTCCTACAAACAAAATCCTAGTCTGGGCTGTTGGTTCCCAGAAAGTAAAGTCTGTATATTTTATTTTCCACATAACATTTTTAATTATGTCGTTTTAAGATTTTTCTTACTGTTGACTTGCAAATTTCTGTTTTATTTGCAGCTACATTTGAAGAAGCTTGTGGATAAGCCTCAAAGTATCCTAATATGGTAGCTACGGTAAATTCTTTTGCACTTGTTCTAGATTTTTTTGTTTGGATTTAAAGCAACCGTTTCGACGTAAATTATGCACTAAACTATAAAATGTTTTGCGATCGCGCACTTCACGTTGTAGATATTTTAATTGATACCATTTGAGAGCATTTGTAGTGTCCCGGTAATTAATAAAATACGCCTCAATTAAATAAACTTTCTCTGGATTAGAAAACATGGAAAATTTAAAGAAAACAATCTGATACTAAAATAATGAAAAACAATATTTTTTTCTTAATCCAAATAAACGGAAAATTATTATCAGTCAATAATAAAGTAAGTGAAAAGAAAATAATTATAATTTTGTCCTCGGTAATTTTTCATTTAAACATTTAGGGAGAATAATTACCAGCCAGTATTTTTATGTCAACTAATTTCTAAATCTATGACATCAGTTTTTTTTTAAATGTAAGTATCTTCCCATTTTCGGATTTATTTGGTTCAATAGAATGATTGGTTCCGATAACAAAGGAGTCGATTGGTGTAAAAAAAAACTTTCATAAATTCAACGACATATCTAGTAAAGATCGCAAGTGGACAAAAAATATACAGTCTCAATTTTAAAAAACACTGTGTAAAAAACACTATATCATACTATACGTGGGAGGAGGTACTATGTATATAATCATAATAAAATATAAAAAGCTTTCAGAGGAAAAGAAACTTCAAAATGTTTCTTTTTAGGATATAACAAAGAAAAAATACTAAACCATTTGCGTTGATTAATTATTATATGATAAGGAAACGTAACTAAACTTAAATAGTGATTCTAATCGTTTAGCCTATTCAAACATTATATTACCATATAAGCATTATCTATTCAAAATTTGAAGGCTGTGTTAAATTGACGTAATAATGTAGCAGTTCACCAGATTTATGTTTCATCATTTGGTAATACAAAAAATAATCTAGTCAATGGTTGACTTTTCAGACCTAAAATTCTTCAAAACTTTGCACGAAAACATTATTACCTACTTCTTTGAGTTAGAAATTATGAGCGTTATTTCAAAATTCTATGAAAAAATTACGCTTTTCTATATATTTCCTCAAATACATTTTTTGAATAAAGCAATTAATTTGAACGGAGTTTATGGCATACAGTGATGTTTTATTAACCTCAAAAACTATTTACATTGAAAAAATGATGGGTTAAAAAATTGGAAAATTATTTTGCGAAAAGATTTTTTTAACTGTTTTACACATATAATTTTTCATTAATTTAATCGATTTCAACAAAACTTACGACGTTCAAAAACAAATTTTTAAATGCAAAAATGAAAAAAAAATAAATGCACGAAATTAAAAAACAATATTAACAATTCAAACACTTGAAATTTTTCTCTTTCACTATAACTTTTCGATCAAATTTATACAATTGAATGCAGTCTTATTATGAAAACAACTGATTAGATTTTAAAATAGTTTATTAATTATTTGAATTTTTTTTATAATATCTCAGTCTGTGTGATTGTTTGAGTCAGTTTTTGAGAATATCTAATCTCATTCAAGTTCTTATACCAAATACCGCAGTACGACTTAAATCGGTTTATTTTCTCGAAAGATATTCAAAGATCACATTTACAATACATTCACACAAACATATATATATATTACATCATACATTCACACGTCCACGACCATCCTTCTGAAAATGGTCCCGAAACCTTTTTAGGATCTCAAAACGACGACACCTGATGAAATCTCGAATTTTCTAAAATCGTACTTAGAACTATATGTAAAATTGTTAATAAAAAAAAAAGGAATACAGAAAAGAATTATATGTCTGATAATGCCCTTTTGATATACAGATTGCTAATTGTGAAAGGAGATATAGAACAATTCTACACAGAAAATGCTATGCAACAATAGCAAAAGTACAAGGGAGAGGGAGTTTCGGTATCACTGTAGGTTACGGCGGGCGCCGCCGAGCTCGATAAGATCTGCGCTGGAATAGCGAGCCGGCCCCGACAATTTACCAGACCTGTGCAATTTGCTTTTCAAAAATTAAACGCTCAGAATTTACATGGATGCGTAAAAAATATAATATTATTTATAGTTTGCGCAAGAAAATTAAAAAACCGACAAAAATTATTTATTGATAATTTTATTACGTCTTAAAAGAAATCCAACGAAATATTCTTATGTTGTTGCAAAAGTAGGTATGTCTGTCATTCTGCTACGTTTTCACGGTTAAGTTGATTTATTTTGATATAAATTAAGTATGAAAAACATTGAAACCTCTGTAAGCTAAGAACAATCAGTAAGTAATAAGCTAATTTTTGTTAGTCTGTCTGTCAATTTATTTGTATGCCATATTGTAGCTCAAGAACGTTTAAATCGATGTTTAATTGTTTTTAATAACACGCACCATGCAACCCACAAAATCAGCACTCTACTATGAATCCCCATACGTTAATAAATTTTGATTCGAGAAGATATTCAAATATCGAACGCCTAGTCAAATATTATTATTATTGTCATAAACGTAATAAAAAGATAAAACATTTAATTCAATTTTATTTCAATTTAGATTTTGATAGCATATAAACTACTCTCTAAACATCTCTAGTAGTATGTATGTCTTGTAAGAACACAACAATGACTCAATTGATTTTTATAAAATTTGATACCTGATATAACTTCTAGTTGTGTGAAACATAAACTACAAATGGACAGAGATAAGAATTAAAAATGAAAGGGTAAAGGCCGAAAAGGACATATAGAGTGTGAGGGTGAAAGAGAAGGAAAGAGAAATTGAGAGGGAGATGAAAAGAAAAGCGAGAAAAAGAACGGATAAGGAAAAGCGAGAAGGATCGAAATCAAGAATATGATCAAAATTTAGATCAATAACTGGGGCAAGGCCGTTTTTATAATAGAAGTTAATAAAAATCGAAATCTCGATAGGATTAAGAGGATCCTGAATAGATTCAGGTGACTAAACATGGAAGCAAAAACAGTTTACGAACAATTTAACCTGGAGACAAGGACCCGATCTGAATATTCCTGAACACAATACCGTCAGCCCGTAGCAATCTACGGAACGACATCGAAAAGGAGAAGTTAAACAAAGCGGAAACATCTTCCGGTCGTCCGTAAGCGACGATAAAAAAAGGCGGCGAAAAACCAAACGACGTTCAGAAGTTGTTATTAAGTTCTTAATTAAGACGATAAACACTTCACGGCGAAGATGAATACGTATGCAAATCGGTAGAAATTAAAAGGAAATATTGCTCGAATAAGACGTGCGACGTAACACGCGGCCGCCGGCGAACGGAAGCGGGGAAACGAAACGGGGCGATATTTACGAGCGGCGCATCCGCCCGCGGCGCGGCGCCGCCGCCGGGCCCGCTCGCTACTTAATTGACCTTAAGTAGATTTAACACTGGATGTTGGCAGCACTATCGCTTGATTTCCTTGCTCTTTCATGTTTTCTGTACTGACTAACGCATGGAAAATTTACTCAAATGGATAAAGATTACACTTTTTCCTGACATTTTTTTATCCGTTCCGCTCTTAGATAAAAAAAGCTTAGATAAAAATAAACTTGAATATTTTTTGGATTTATTAGGAGGTAGTATTTAATGTGGAGTGCCATTAAATTAAAAATTATAATAATAAAAACTCTTGAATACGACACTACTGTGGCAGTCATACCTACTGCGCCCGAATTGGCAACGAACTAGTGACTCCTCTGGAGTTGGGAGTGTCCGAGGGCGCTAGTGATCAACTATTCTCTGATGACTCACACGCTCGTTTGCCACTTGAATATGATATAAAAAAAATATATGTGCGCAATAAGTAAGAGATTCCTTCATGAGACTATCTTCGAGTCACTTCAGATATTAAATCACAGCGAAAAATGTGTACAAATCGTGACAACAAAATTATTTTTATTTTTTTTTTTAGTTGTCTATACGAAAATTAATTCTAACTCAGTTGGGCACGAAATTCAATTTTTTCCCCCTTTTCCAGACAACTAAGCGCATTCAGCGCTAATCATAATCACGGCATAGGATAATAGTAAAAAGCGCATCCCTGTAGACACATTGTAAAATCGCTTAGCCGCAGCGGGTCGAGGCCGGCTAATTAGCCCGCCGCAAAGATAAATGTCAGCAATCACGGGCGCGCGCGTCGCGCCGCACCGATAGGCGCTAGCCGCCGAACAACAGATTACCCCACAAATCCCTCAGTCGGCGACGCCGTTTCCGAGTAAAGCCGCATCCCGCCGTATAATTACATTAATAGTCCGCAATTTGGTCTTTTATTTGCTCTACACGGGGGCCTTTTGGTGTTTTTTGAGCGCGTTCGTTTCCCATCTTATACGTATAAGTGTGATGAAAGCATCTTTCGCAAACCACAAATGCGGTTCCTGTCGAAGATTTCGGTTGCGGCTGATCTGTAGAACAAAGCTAGCTTAAACATGGTGTAGGCGAAAATGTGATTACTCTAACAAACTCATTGATATAAAGCTGGATTGTTCATTCTGTATAACGATAAAAAATAGGATTAAAATGGCGTCGCATCGTCGATATCCACGATCGTCACGGAGGTGTGTTTGAAAGATAAACATCAAACGCTTAGTTTCTCCGCTCTAAAAGTAATATACGTCTAAACCAAACAACGTAACCAAAACAACGAAAGTCTAACGACCATGATTGTCGAGTGATTGTATCGTTTTATACGAAAAGTCGAATGGTGTAAAAAGAATTTCTCTGTCAATAAAACGCTTTTGTCGTATTTATTTATCTAACAGTCGAGTTGCTACACCAGTCCACACGACTCGTGACAAAGTTGAGACAATGATAGTTTGGCTAAATGCATCTTGCTCGAACTTGCAACACTTACGACATAAACTATACCACATTTACGGGCTATAAAAAATCGTTTTCAATAGCAATTCGTATCATGTAATTTTAAATTAAATATATGAGAACGGCAGTAGCTCAATGGTTAAATGAGTTAACTTCGAATCACGGGGTAATGCGTTACATCTTCACCACGGACGCATCGACCATTGAGTCTTTAACTTGAACATACTTAGGGCGCGTGCCTCGAAGAGCACGTCGAGCCGTCTGTCCCTTACGTTGTCATTGTCGTTAACATTGCATTGATGACAACGATCCTTGGAAGCTCTCAACCTGTATCAGGCCAGCGTGATGAACTTTAAGATCCAAGTTCTTTAATTCTAAATAAAAAAAAATGTAGAAGCTTATGGTTCAGCGGTGGGGTGAATGAACCCGATGAAACAAAATTAAATTAACCGTCTAACGATTAATCGTTTGCAACTATTTGCTCCATCGATAAATCTTAGTACACCGTACGAGCATCATTAGCCGCAAAAAATGGCTCGGAAAGAATATCGCTTTCTCATCCACGTCACCAGTCACATCGGCTACTGTTGAGTTGTTACTTTGTGCAGTTCGAAGATTGAGATGAAAAATAAAAATAGTAGTCATTGGAGACAGCCAACGAAAGTGAAAACTTAAAACTATTTAATGATATTGTTTCTTTCTTTGCTCGCTACGTTGACTGCTTATCGTAGAGGAAATTCAATCAAAAGCGGAACCATAATTGAGACCGAGAGCAGAAATAATATTGGAACCATGGTTAAAGGAGTGATCGGTCTATACACAAATAAAGAAAAATTTGATATCCACACGGACACAACCGCGAGCAAAAGCTAGTGCAAAACATAAGGTACTACGACATAAGACCATTTGGATCCGATGACGACAATGATGAAAAAGAGGATAATGATTGGGTGTCGGCCCGAGATATATAAAATTAAAAAATACATATTTGTTTCTATTTAAAAATATGTATATGTTGAAATAGAATGCCTCTTGAAAAACCGCTTTTACATTTAATGTAAAGTTTACATTAAATGTAAAGCCTACATTTCACAGCAATAAATATTTGTACATATTTTGTTTTCATTCTGAAATATTAGAGATAACTATTGATAACGTATCTGGGCATATGTAAAAGCTCGATAAGCCGTAATCTCGTGTGCTAATTATTATTAATTTCTATTTCACAATGAACGTTCATATGATTAGCGGTAAATATTCATATATGATTCAAAAGCAAAGTATTATGCCGAATTTTTGAAAAATATGTCATGCACAACATAAACATATTAAAGATGATAAAATCATTGTCATCGTTTTACTAAACTCATTCCGGCATACACATTTGACTGTTACTCAGAAGTAGCTGATTTCTTTCAGGTTTCGGTTAGGCACTTGTTAAAAACCGTTCTGCATGTAAAAAAATCCAAAAACGTACCACGTAGCCATGGGCTTCGTTCGTTCAGTTACCATAGGCAGGAATTTGACAATATTCGAAAGACATTGCTTTTTCATGCAAATGGATCATTCTATTTTTATTCAGTTGCATTTGTCATATCTCTGTCTGTATTTTTTTAATTTTGAAATAAATATTGCTTATTTTGGCATTATAGGATCAATACTTTGATTCGAGTCATGAACCGCAATTTTATATTTAGATGTAAACTGAACAATGAAACTGGTCCAATGATAATGCTTTTTAATAATTCTCTCTGAACTTAACCATATTCATGGTTAAGGTTCAGTGAGGTTAAGATGAAAAATAATCTAAATTACATGCTTTTGCTTGATTCAAGTTTAATCTCCATAGAAATTTTATTGAAATCAGTCAGTCAAATTAAACGACTGCTTATTAATCGCACAAAACACAATCACGGAACCATAAGCCACTTTAACCACTAATTCTTTTATTAAATAGAATAACTTATAGAAGTTATTTATAGAACATTTCTATAAATTTCAGTAAAATCGGTTCAACCATATAGATTCTTAGCGATACTCACAGAACCCTATAAATAAATCGAATACCTTTTTATTGGTATTCATTTACCACCATTGTACATTTTATTGAAATGGGTTAAATTATAAGAGTTTGTCATTATTGTCATAAAACGATAAAGACGTATGGAATATCTTTTGATAGCTTTCATTTATTACCATATTACATTTTATTGAAAGCAGCTTAACTAAAAGTTTTCAGTAATTCTTACTCTGGAACTCCAAAAATATATCGAATAGTAGGCTTGTAAATATCTCCCTTACATTTTTGTTTGTGCTTAATTAAGCTTAATTAAACTATATAAATTTTTAGTAATTCTCACGCAATCCAAAGAAGAATCAAAGCCTTGATATTTTTTATTGTAGATAATTTTCCTGCGCGGCTTCATCCATCTAGATATAGAATAGATTTCCGTATATTTTATATCGACTGATGATACTATGTCCATAATGATTCAGATCCGATCAGATCGTCTTTGGTTTCAACTTTATCTAGATCTCAATTCCGGTTTAGCACTTTCTAAATCGAACCCTTGATTCAACTGCAATGTAATCATCTTATTTTTAAATATTACTATAATGACGAATATTTAAAAATGGGATAACAGCAGGAACTGTACATGTGTATTTCCCTTATAATTAATATAAAAGTCACGAAAATATTCTTTCCTATTTAAAAACTGAAGATAGTCAAACAATATATTTTTTATTATCATTAAACCATATTGATTAATAAATATAAAATTTTCAGAGAACTGACTATGCTATACTCCAGTAAATTATTTTTCCATAAAATTGGTGATAATCTAAAAGGTTGTGGCCTATACGTGAAGCCACTTTTTACTAAAAAATCCGCCAATTGTAGTAATCACGGGCATGTGGGTATTTGTATTTAGTAGCACAAAAGCAAAATATCGGAAAAACAAATAAAATTTTACCGTAATATTCTAATTATACCATAATTTTAGGATAAATTGTGCTCTTTTGCGTAAAACTAAGAAATAGCTTTTCTTGAAACTCAGTTTGTCTGACCGTAAATTAGTATTCGGAACAAAATTCAATATTTTGCTGTAATACAGTCAAACAGCGTCATCTCTCGACACTTTATCTTTATGAAATCTTTTCGAATCACCTTAATATGGGTCTCATTTTCATAATATCGGTACTGCGAGTAGCAATTAAAATTGCGGAGCCATTTCGTATGGTTTCTTTATTAATCAAAGCACATGATGGGCTGCGCAAGTCCAGTACATTTGACAGAAAAATCTATGTGCATATCAATAACTGAATGAGAAAATTTAAGCATTTTAGTTTAAACAAAACAGTAATAATGTTATAATCGAATAAAATTAGAAATATATTACGTTAGCTCGTCGATGACGCGATGACGCGAACTCGTGAGATTGTACTCATCCGAAAATCGGCTAACGTGTCTATGGATGTTTTCATTTAAAAAAATAAACAATACGAGCTCAGAAGGCGTTACTGACTGACATGAAAATGCCTAGATTACCTTGTTACTTTTCACTCGTTAAGACATTTATCGCAAAGAAAAAGAAAACGACTTCCAAGGCCTAAATATCCGTATATACGGTCGTGGCCACGACCTATAGAACCTTCGACTAGTTCGTTATATAGTTAATAAAGTCATATATATATATATATCTTTCATGTAATCGTAAACAAAGCTACGGATAGAAATTTTGAGTGTTGGACTAAGCAAAGTTTACAGATTTTGTTATCAAAACACGCCAATTACAATTTCGATACAGACAAGTATCTTACTTATGGATATAAACACATAAACACAGAGATATTCTTCTATATGTAGTGTGTTACATGATTTTTGTATTGTACGTCAGGATAAAGTTTTAATGCAAAACCATGCATATTTTCTTCAAAACAAGCATCGTTACTTTTATCGGGAATTAATGTAAGGGAAATTAATTCCAGATAATAATAGCAATTTCATAAAACGAACCTACCCACCCATACACGACCTAGCGCTGTGAACTTTCAGCCAGTCGTGTGTCAACGGCATTGCCGTTGTGTAACGTCAAATGTCACTCACTGAACTTTATAGGGGTACGCTAATGACAGGGGGCGCTGTTGGACCGCGACCGTATAAATCCGAGAGTTCGATTGAAGGTGAAATCACTGGATCGTAGCAAATAATGTACACGCCGCCGCGGTATTCATGAAATTAAAAAAAAAAACTTTGTATTTCACAAAATTAACCGTGAGTTGTATTGAAAAGGCATAATTGAATTTCTTCTGTTCAAATAACTGAAAGTTGTATGTAATCGAAAACTACTTTAAAAACTGTAAAGTATTCGAGAACGTGTACTACCAATTTCGAATAATTTTCACGCCACGAAATATCCTTTTATGTGATTGCGCACTGAGGGTAATATATATTTTGTTCGTTTATATATCGATATTAGTTTGTACTTTATGGTGCTGTAGAGTCAAAACACGTTGCCTGATTTCAATGGTTTCAGAATCAATAAATTGACTCGATTTCACAAACGTTACTGAGGGCAATATTGGTATTGAAAAATAAAATTGAAGTTAACTAAACTTATGAAGCAGCGTATTGTTAAATAGATCTTTTACAATTGTCCTTAAGAACACTTAATAATTATTAAAAAATAACCTGTTATGAACTTATAAAACTCTAAATTGGTTTAAAATTTGTCTCGTCTCTACTTTTTGAAGGCATTGTATCATTTCGATATAGCAGTAATATATTATTTCTTATCTCACGAATGCTTTGATATAGAAAAGAAAACACAGAAATCTGTCGATTGGGATACAAAAATAAAGAAATTAAAAAGATTTTTTTCTCTTTAATGCCGAAAAGAAACAACATGAACTTGTCAGTTGACGGAGACTTTCCGAAGTCTTCAAAGACGAGTGAAGTTTCCAACAACCATTCGTCAAAAGGTTCGGCAAAAGGAATATGGTATACAATACAATATTATATAACAGATGTTGTATCGTCTTAAGTGGACAAATTATATTGAACTGAATATATATATACACCAAATAACATATAGCAATTGAGAATAGTTTAATTTGAAAATTTATGATATTTTCAGGTTATTTCGTCTTATTACTGAGGCCTAGCCTTCCACAACTTTTATTTAAGATAGACGGGCTTAGAAATAGACCCCATGCATACCGAAGACAGCTTCAGTATTATTGAGGCTTGATGAGTGACCAATGCGGTGACAACATTTCAAACCAACGGCTTTGGATAAAACATATGAACATTAGGATGCTGTCGAAATCAACCATCCAGTTTATATCATGATTCGGCTAATTCTATTTTCCAATAACAATATACACACAACACTGCTTGACAGCTAATAACATATCTGCCGTCACGTCGTGTTGGAGTCAAGCCGCCACCACACTCACTAACAGGAATATGCTGGCATTAATCGCACACTTTAAAATCAAAATATCAAAATCAAAAATAGCTTTATTTTGTCAGTAATAGAAATCACACTTGAAATGCATCATGAGTTCAGTCAGGTACCGGAACAGCGATGAATACGTAACAGGCATTTTAAATTTTTGAAGCAACTGCTCTTCATGGTTTAGAATAAGTATGGAAATAAAATGAAAAATGTCCACTTTCTTTTTCTTTCTTTGTAGGTGTAATTGCTATTTACGATGTATACTTAGATTGTTGTCGTAACAAAAGAATGATTTAACAGTGCTTCCTCTTCGAAATCTACGATTCGACTGATAGCGATATGTACTGCTGGTTCAAGGACCACGAGGAAGATAATTCTGTGGTTGTCATCATCGACTTGCTGCTCGTTCATTCGACTTTCCTAATATCAGCTGCTGAAAGCAAATCCTGCTCATCTACGTTTATTACAGCCATGGCCATGGTTTTCGAAGCGCAGAACAATTGATTTGATTTGATATTAGTCATAAAGTCATTAACCGATTTGCCGGTGGTTAGGATCAAACCTAACGATGTTCAAATACAACATTTTCGACTACTCGAGACCAACGCTTGTACCTTATATACACTATAGAATCAAATTTCAAAATTATCATTAATAACTTAAAAACCATTAAAACTGAAAAACATTCATTGTTTGAATTGAGAATTTATTAATTAATGCAATTGCACACTCAGCTTCTTATTTCTAAAATTTTATTTGACCGTCCAGTACTTACTCAAAACTTAATTCAACGCTACGTATTTAATATAACGTATCATATAAGCTATTCTACAATTTTATAACCACAAAAGAAATAACAATATAACATATAAACAAATGCGTATATGTATCCAAAAAGTAGAAAGCAGTTAGAGCGGCGCCAGCAATCTGATTTGTGGTGTGCAATTTGCTTTGTGGACGCGTGACAATTACCAAGCGATCCAGTTCGCTGTGTCAGCGTAGTGTTTCACGGTTTCAGGTAACAAACACTTCACAAAAACCAATTACAGTGTAAATTGTAACCGGATAGTTTGAGAAGGTTGAACGTAATTTTCAAGTGTCAGAGTACAATCCCATTAAAGCCTTACAAAACATAGATCTGCTTAAAGAGGACAGTACTCGTTGCATTGGAAAGGGTCCAGCGTTTGGTGTTGGAAGTAGTGTTGAAGAAGCCGTTTAGATATCCTATCGACTTGCTCACCGCGAAAACGATTTTTTTCTATTCAAAACTATTCGTATATATATATATATATATATATATATATATATATATATATATATATATAATTATTATATACTATATTATTATTATAATACTAGCATAGATTAAAATAAAAAAGTACTTTAAATTCGAGTTGCAATCATAACATATAGCAGTTACTCGTCTGTTTCGATATTAAGCTTTTGCTTGCAACTTTAGAATATTGCATTTACTTTTACTAGTGTACATAATTAATAATAATTATTATGTACATACAAATAATTGTATATAATAGTATTACTTGAAACATTTGAAGGCTTAATAAAGCGTATATCAATTTGTAAGTTTTACGATAGACTTTTGATTTCAGAAAGTTTCATCAAAACCGGCCTAGTAATTGTAACGTGATACTCGTACGAACAAACGTACAGACAGAATCAATAAATACAATGAACAAGAACATTTTTATGCGTCCGTAAACTACTGATTTTTTGATAAATCACATTTTTTTTAAATAAGGGAATATTTTAAAGGGAGCAAGACGTTTTATGTAAATATTCAAAGAAAACAAAACATCAACAACACATTGTAATTAAAGAAAAGGCATAAAAAAAATTAAATATTAAAGAAAAGCTTATAATAAATAAATTAGAAATAAATTTGTTCATACACGCAATATGAGTATATTGCGTTATCGATTTACTTAAGTCTTACGCTATATTTTTGCGAATGTGTAAATATTTTTTATTTTTCGAGTAAACGAAATTATTTATGTAAAAGTTGTATAGATTTAGCGTCGTCAAGGAAAAGAACGCGTCATTGTGTACTACTTCTATGCGTGTGAGTGAAAATAGCGAGTGACGCTTATTTGTGCGATCATGTTACATGTCTTATCGAGGCTGTTCATCCAAAGGCTTTTCGAAGATTTGTGACCCTTGACATTTTCCCCTAGAAATGGAATACTTTCCCATAATAAATTGGTTATGTTAATCCGAATAACATTACCTTTAAACGTTGTAAAATTCAAACACATAGCATATGCGTAAATATGCATAATATTAAAGACACATACAAGATCGAGTTTGCTAATGAAACAAAAATCTCTTAACCAAGAAATCCCAAAATGAAAAACAGTCATTTCACTTTTGTTTAGTTTTAGGCGTTATGTTTTTTTTGAGAGTAAATTAAAAAAAAAACGGGTGTACAGAATTCAAAAAATAAACAGCTTAAAATCAGGTGTAAATCATTCTGAGCGAATGGTGTAAGGCCCACGTCTACAGTTTCGGTAGTTTTTAACTGATGTCAGTACAAAAAAAAACCATGAAATTTAAGAAAAGATAGAAATGAAATTTAATAATCATTCCAAAGGAACATACTCCTTGGCTTTAACAATAGCTTGTGTCTGTAACAATTCACTAAACGAAGCTTCTGAAAATTTTGCTCATCGGCTCAGTTTGATTAACAATCATTTATCAAACGAAACCGAAGATGAAAGTTCTCTTCGGTTCCGTCTGAATATTATCGCGAGACGTTGTTGAACTTAAAAGCGCTCAGAAATTTCAATATCACATATATCTTCAATACATTGTCCGAATTTCGATGTACATATAGCCATTATTTGAACAGTTTTTCTTCCTTTTCTCTTATTCCATTGCCGCAGATCTCGACGTGTTTGAATTGGACCCTTTTTTCGAAAAACTGTTTCCAATATAATAAGAATATCGAAAATCAGTTCACGAATATCGGCTTTGCTTAACTTACTCAAAAAAATACACCTTGATAACCTTTTTTTTTTTGGGAGCCGGCTAAAAATCGCAGAGCACTATTGTAACCGTAATGTGCCCGCCACGAGATTTGGCATTGAGAGCTGATGCAAATCAATTTTCTGAAGAATTCCTACTGAATGAAAAATTAAATTATAACGGAAAACGTTATCAAAATATTGAAAGCCTCCCTGGTCTACCTACTGCGCTATTGTGTTGCTCGAGCGATAACAATATTTATTCTTTTTCGAATGAATACTACTCTAAAATTTATCAATTTCATACATAATGTGAATCAAATTCCATGCAATGCTATTAACTTTCCTTAGGAAGGAATGATCGGTTTTTTGACATCTCATGACCTAACTATGCAATTTTACTGTTACCAGAAGAACATTGTTTCATACGATTTTTTAATCAACCCACTGCTGACATATACACTGTCACAATATTTTTGTTTAAAATCCATTGGCATGAACATTATTTTCTCTGACTCGATGAGCATTGAGTGTTTATAAGGATTTTTGTCATCAATTCTGTGCCAACATCCAGTACTAACTGCCTAAAGTGTTTTTCGAGGTACGAGGTCAGTGGTTTAATGTGTCTTATATTGAGAATCAATATTGGTCAATTCATCCGCAGTCAGGATCGAAGCTAGTACTTTCTGTTCAAATGCAACGTTCTTAACCGCTAAACCGCCACCGTTGTCACCAACATCAACAATATGGCATAACAAATGGTGTCTCACGTCGGACTTGTAAGCGAACGACAAACCGCACGAGTTCGTATACCCAGGCCCCTATTCGCGTGATTCGCCCGAGAGGAACAACGTTTCGCCAGTGACTTCCCGGTGCCAGAATAGCCAGAAAAAGCCACAACATCACATCATAAATTACCCAATGTTCAACTTGTTCTTGATGTCAGAGACACACTCAGAGAGGCACCGATCCCCAGAACACTAAGCTGTCCATCATGACAGGGCAAGAAACCACTGGGAGGAAATCGAGGCTTTTTACCATATTTTATTACCATTGCACACAAATTGGTTTTTAACTTTTTAGGTCTCTTTCAAATTACTTTTTTATTCTCATGCCTTTTTCTTACTTACTTACTTCTTTTTGACATTGGTGTTCTTTAATCTTCTAAAGCAATTTGTTTTTTTTTTTAATTAGTAACTTTAAATAAAACTTAGTTGAAATTTTCATTTATAAATATAAGATATTAAACGGTACACTATAAACTAAATATTCGTATTAAAAATTCGTATAAGAAATGAAACTAACGTCTTTTTTATCTGAATAACATAAGCAAAATGATAACTTTAAGATATTTTACAAACATTTTTTTATTAATGTCACATTTACTATTAATCTCCGGCGTTATAAAGATTACCTACAAGATAATAATTTTAATGGGGTCAGACAAAAAACCCGCTTAGGATTTTGGGCTTTTATTAAGTAATTACTTTTACACGCTTTAGTTACCCTGAAGGTTTCTCGGCTTAGGGAGAGAAACGCTTTCCCAAAGCCATACAAGACTCTGCAAAAAAATAAACATGTTCATCTGGGAATAATGAACAAAATTGCTCGTTTATTTTACTAAATATAATCAGCAGTTAAAAAATTATTATTGTAATGGAATTTATCTGCTACTAATCCTAATCACTTGTTTTACAAATTGTAAAACAAGTTTTAATCACTTGTTTTACAAATTGTAAAACAAGTGATTAAAAATCTTGTAAAATTGCTGATCATTATCAAAATAATTAAAAGTGTGTGTGTGTGTTTTACAAATTGTAAAACAAGTGATTAAAAAGCTTGTAAAATTGCTGATCATTATCAAAATAATTAAAAGTGTGTATGGTTAACTGAGATTAAGAGCTTATTATTGGAAAATGACAATACATACGCTCATTAAAATTATTAGGTTATTGCATAAAAATAACGATTCACTTTATAAGATCGTATATACCTTATTGAATATTAATGAAAACATAGATTTAGAAGAGTCCTTCTTAAAAATCATCTCCAACTATCTCTGTGACTGAAATCACTTATTGGTGATGCTTTAAATTCGGAACCCCAAATGCAATACGAAATGTAGACCGGACTTTTAATCTACACTTTGTATTCTATTTGTAATGTGTTTTATTCGAAATTGTTATAGATTAAGCAAAACGATTATTGAAATTAATTTGATAAATCAAGCATAAGTTATTCTTTTTAAATGAATTTTGGGAATATTCTTCCCACGTCCATTTCTTTTAATATCTTTTTTTTTTAATTATGGACAATTTATGTTAGCGTTATTTAATTTTTATATAACATTACACTTAGTAATGATTACATAGTTTTGCTGCGCTTAATTAAAATCATTTTCATAAATTTTAAACTTTTAAATTTTAAATTAAAGAGTAAAAGACTAGTTTAATATTTAAGAATGAAATAGAATGCTTAATTAAATAACGGTTATTAAATCAAACATTATTAAATGCACAATTACATATTGTTTCACACAATTCAGCAAAAAAAAATGTCATCGTGCGACAAATGCATATCTATTGTCATAGAGTTTTTTTGTAGAACTGTTCTAGATAAATAATATACGAAAAACGCACCAATAAATAGACTATTAAGCAGACTTTCATGTTTTTTAATCAAAATAATGCAATAAAATACAAATAAGTTACAATAAAATGGATTGCACTCATGTGAAAATGTTTAATTAACTATAAATGTTCTAACCGAGTGAAATCCGGTCTTACATTACATCTTCAACTACACGGTGGCAGATATGCGCTTTGTTCATGAAACAAAAACGATTGTTAATCGATACAATAGGTGTCTATAAGTATCAACGTCTATAACTGACAATACCTATCTGCAAATGATTTGCTACACCCAAATAGCCTTGTGTAAAGTCTTCACAGTAATTAATTTTCAGACGTTCGTCTGCAACATACCGTAACACGCAGCACGCAAATGAACGATGACCTCCGAATCTGTTCCGCTACAATCGAATTATGATTCTAGAGAATTGACAGATATCGTATTAAGCAAGGCGTTATCGTTAATTTCATGGGTTCAGATCGACAAACCCTCGGAACGACGGAAGAGTGAAACTAGGCGAACTATATAAGAATTTAAATAATCACATTGACAAAATTAATACTAACGCTTGCTTAGTGTTCGATATCTATTATTCCCATTGAATTTTAGTGCAATTTATTTAATTTGGGATTCTTAGTAGAAGAGCAGATTCGAGGGTCAGCGTTGGGTTCCATGCTGCATGCTACTGCATATTGCAGACAAGTACCAAATTACATAGATTCCTAAGTTCCGGTATCTGAGTCTAGCTAATTGAAAAGTACTTCAATTATAGCAATAATAATACAGATATTAATACAAACCCTTCCTCCATCCCGTACATAAACAACGAGATAGTGACTAAGTTTTCAGCAATACATACTACACAACTTTGTAACCATGAAGTATTATCAGCAATTTTAAATAATATATTTTGAATTTTCACTTTCTAGTGCCAATCAAAGAACTTTTTGAGGCGTAATGTCAAATGTATTCGCATAGATCAACTGGGTAAAGACGGACGCCATGATTCTATTGTCTGCACTTTTCCTGCAGTAGACGTAACTATAAAATTACATCACAGGTACAAGCGGTCAGCTGGAGGCTAAACTGGGCTTCTGGTAAGAGATTTAGGGCCCGAGTGGGCCCAGTAGTATTCTGACAAAGACCTCCCCGAGGGGCCGATACGAGTGAAATATCGCATTAGGAATCGTAACCGAAGCAATCTCCCTTGTTGGGCATTCATTCGTAACATTTCGAATTTAGTCGGGACTCGTTTTTCGTCCAACATCTTAAAAAATAATTTCTAAATAGAGATATACTATTTCTATCCAAGCTGCTTTAATAGTTTTCTCTGGTACGATATCCATTCCAACCGGATGCTTAATCCGTTTTTGATAGGTGGCAGTAACTACCGCATTTAGTGTCCGCCTATGATCTCGTTCGCGAAATCTTATGATATTGCACACCTAATTACCACGATTCACATTCTACGTTTATATTACAATTTCCACTTTTTTAAATTCCAACCTTTTTACAAATTTTCATTTAAATGAAGCAAGAAGATATATTGTTCTTGAAACACCATATAATCGAGCCAAGTCAAGTTTTTGAATTATTTCTTTTAAACTTAAGTACAGTTTATATTGTAATGTAAAGCTACCTTTGATTTTGCGAATATCATTTATCTAAAATGGCGTTACCAATCAAATACTAGTATTAGGACATAATAATTTACATGTATTTTAATATTAATCGTCGTTAAGCCCATTTTTAAAGGGCAACACCAGCATTAAATATTCTCAAATTGTAAATCAGCCGACCAATTCTCAGTTTTTCGGCATTCGTAAGAAATACAACTTCCTTCCCTGTATGATAAAATACAGATTTTATACAGTATTTTAATTATGTATTTAATACAGATTAAATACGTAATTAGAATTTCGTAAAATATATTAGAAAATTGCTATCTGCTCATATACAACGGTACCAAAACAAATATCACACCTCTGATATCACGCTTCCTAAATGTCTAGAATTAGCCGATAGCGCAACTGCATAATCTATATGCAATCGCGATAAATGCTGTCACAATAAACATCGAGATAAATCGAATATCATATGTGACAAGGGCCCTATATTTTGATGTTGCGCATAGATTACAGGGCTATTTTAGAGAAACAAATAGCACAAAATTTATTACCCGGCGCGGGTCTCGTGCGCGATCTCTTTTTCCTTCGTCCATACGTACGTACGTTCCGAATATTTTATTCGGGACGGATGGAAGCGAAGGCGCACGATAAAATACATGAAATATATGAAATAATAATGGAGTTTGAATCGATAGTTGGACAGGAAGCAGGCGAGATCTGCCCGGCGCGCGTCGGCGGCTGTGATTTATTGCGCGGGCCGCTATCGGCGCGACCGCCGGCCAACTTTCCGATACCGCGGCGAATTTTTACGATCCCAACTTCGGGTGAATTTTATCTCCTCTCTGGTACTTGTTCCCGAAGTCTGATAATTAATAACAATTGAATTTTACAGGCCTCTTCGTAATCCCATTACCGTGAAGGAAAAAGAGGGCCCGTGTTTTATTACGCACTGTTTATACAGTCGACGCGGAGGCTTAGCGAAATTTATCTTGGCAATTTGTTATATCTCGGTTTAGGAAGTTATCTCGGTAGTCTTTAGTGTGTAATTTATTGCGCTGTTCTTGGCTAAAATCTAGAATTTTCATTTTGAGTTCTTAAAAACAACAGCGAATAATTAAGTCTTGAGCTATCCAAAAAAAAGTCGGCCGAGTACTAATCAAATCCTTATATCAAAGGTTCCGTACAATAATAAAATACATTTATGTGTTTACTATAGAATTGTGTTGTCTTTCGTTCAGTGCGGGTCCTTGGCTTAAACCCGTCTCATAATAGACCGATTTCTATTATTCGTTATTTAATTTTAAAGTTTCCACCATAAGCACACAAAGTTTAATGCTTACATGTATTTTTATGGTATTTAAAGGAGCCAATGAGCATGTTACCCACCAGAGAATAGGTGCTTACCGCCGTCCATGAAAACTTGCAGTTTCAAAGGAATTTTAGCACACTGTCAGTCTTTTAGGAAGGAATATGATATCTGGTGGAAGAAGGAGTGGACTATAATAACTTTTCGAATAGCCTATCTAATAGAGCGAGGAATGGACCTCCGTAACTTTCACTCTTAGTGCTAGTTCTAGAAAGCTACTATTTCGTATCTATATTCTGTCATAATATTTAGTAGCAGTGCCTCAATTGCACATTTTGAACATTGAACCTTAAAGAAAACCAATGCCTCTTATTTTGAAATACTTTTAGAAAATACTTAAATGGTTCACTCTCATTACTTATAATATAATAATAATATTTATTACCAGAAATATACAGATATACACAACATACAAAGACATGAGTATTTGCATTAAAATATCTGCCCTATAGAGATGATTTTAATCATCTGTTCATAGGCCTGGTTTGATATAAATCCAAGAAAAGCAAACATATCAACAAATAAAGGATTTATATAATATAATAAGTAATAATTAAATTCAAAAGTGTAAAAGTAAACCCCTTTCTAGGAAATTACATGATATAGATTTATTAATTAACTAAAACTACAAGTTCACATGGTTTGCCCATTTTATCAATTTATTTTTAATAAGTTTTTTGTATAGCAACTATGCATTTTAATTCGAGTGGTAAATTGTTGTAATGCTTTATAGCAATGTATCTAGAGCTTTTGCACAATATAGTTTTATTTCTTTTTGGCAATGAAATTGATCTGTTCCTAGTGTTTACCTCAATGTTCATCATAGTGTAATAAAATAGAACTAACTATAAAACTTTTCTTAACATCTAGCACTTTTTCATTACTCATTTTTTTTTTTTGAACAATTTATTTTGAATTGAGACTAGCGCTTTAAGAGTATTACTATAAGCTCCACCCCGTGAAGTTACACCATAGTTTACGTTACTTTCAATTAGTGCGTGGTTTATTATTCTCAAGTTTCTTTTATTCATAACAAGGTTAAGCTTATAAAAAATAAAACTATAATATTTTAATTTATTGATCAACTCTCTAATATGACAATCCCACTTCATACATCCGTCCAATATTACTCCCAAATATTTGCGATATTGCACTCTTTTCAATTTTTTGTTGTCTATGCTAATATCTAGCGCATCTGGGACACTATCAACATAGCACCCAAAAGTTATGAATGTGGATGTATCAATATTTAATGAGAGTTGATTTACACACATCCATATGTTTATTATTTCAAGCCACTGAGAAATTTCACCTTAAGCTTCAGACCAGCTGTTACCAGAACATAATATTGCTGTGTCGTCCGCATAAGAGACTATTGCATTATTAGGAAGAAGATTAAACAAATCATTGATATAAAGTATAAACAAGAGAGGCCCCAAAACTGTTCCCTGTGGTACACCCACAGTTATTGACATATTTATACTAGCAGTTTTATTTATTTGTACACATTGTTTCCTGTTATTCAGATAACTTTTTAACAATTGTAGGACAACTCCTCTAATTCCATAGTCCTCCAATTTATCTAGCAAAATATTATGATTAACAGTGTCAAATGCTTTTGCTAGATCAAGGAAGGCAACTATAGTCGAATGATTTTTATCTAAATTCCTGTATATAAATTCAGTAACAAAACTAATAGCATCATTAGTGCCTCTATTTCTGACAAAACCAAATTGCTTATCAGAAATAATATTGTGTTTGTTAATAAAAGATATTAATCTTTCATATAATATATTTTCAAAGACCTTAGCTATATTTGAAATTAGTGATATCGGTCTATAGTTTGAGGCCAATTGTTTATCACCTGATTTAAAAATTGGCACTATCTCAGCAACCTTGAGAGCATCTGGCCAAATGCCTGTATTCATACAAATATTAAAAATATTAACTAGTAGTTCACTTATATATGTAGCTAAACATTTCAACAATTTACTACTTAGTCTATCCACTCCTACAGATTTGTTTTTAAGCTCATTTATTGTTTTAATTACTTCATCTTTACTAGTTGGCATCAGAAATATACTATATTGATTACGATCATAAGTCCTTTTGCTAACTGATATTCTATTATCTATCTTAGAAGCTAAAGCTTCAACGATATGACTAAAGAAATTAACAAGTTCATCAGCAATTTTTTGATTATCAGTTTCTACTGTTCCAGGACATAATAGTTATTCAATGTTATTATTTTTAACGTTATTACTTCCTATCTTGTTTTGGACAAAATTCCATAATTGTTTGGTATCTCTAAATTTCGATACTTGGCGCTTTATGTACATTTGTTTCGCGGTTTTGATGACTCTATTCAATATTTTACAATAATTGTAGTAATCATTTTTCAGAGATGGATTATTTTTGTCCTTTACCCAAGTCAAGTACAAAACTTTCATTTTACAAGACTTTATTAGTTATCCAGTGTTATTTATTTTCATAATTATCCAGGAATTAGATAATTATAAAATAAATAACACATCGATATCTGTCAATCCTCTGGAATCAATAATCAATCATTTGGATAGAGATTCGAGAGGTCAAAGTGGGTTGCATGCTGCATGTTAATGCATGTTGCAGGCAAGCGTCTACTATGGATTTCCGCGAATTAACACCTCACACAATACAATAATAATATCAGGTGACACAGTTAAACTTTTTATAAAATACTCTAGCTTTACAAAATTCGCATTGAAACTCCTTACATTGATATTGACTACAATAAAATCACCAATATTAAAGCTCAAACATATCCTCACATCTAAAATTTTCCTCAGATGATCTTTTATTAGTTCTTGTTGTACTAGTAGATTAATAGATCATAAGTATAAATAGATGTATTATTGAATAACAGTTACTGAATAGTGTGTTTGTTGTTGATCAGGGATTTTTCCCAAGTAACTGGGTACTTTAGGCAAAATTGGATACTCAGTTATGTTGAGGTATCTTTGGATCTTGAATTTCAGGTATTCACATTTTGTCGTGTCGTTTAGGTAGTGGTTAGTACATCTATTTTGACCATATTTCTTGTTATAAAATTCACAATTAGTACACTTGATATCAGGAGACCTGCATGTAGCTGTATCATGATCCCAGCGCACTTAAGACACTTGGCTTCATTTTTGCAGTTTTTACTGCTGTGATTTAGTCTTCCACATTTAAAACATAAGTTCAAATTAATGACATCAATTACCCTGCAACATTGATATCCTATATAAATTTTAAATCCACTATTTTCAATCACGTTATAAATATCAGGCGAAACTTCGATAGATAGCGTACGTTGATTTTTTTTTGTTCTTATAATCACCAACCTATGAAAATGCCCCATTTAACATTGACGAATTTCTATTTTTGATGTCATCTTCCAGTTCAATCAAGCTCATGTTATTTTGTACGTAAAAATTTTTAATCTCGGGAATGTAAACGATTACATTTCCACACGATAATTATCTTTCATTTTGTCATTCAGCCGCTGAATCGTTCTTTCAACATCTTCCTTGTTTTTACATTTTATGATAACATCACCAGTTTTACTTGTTGATATTCTTTGAACAGGAACAGTGATGTCTCCTAGGATTTGCTTCTTGATAATTTTCCCAGTATCTTTATTGTTTACATTTTTGGGTTTGATGATGATGTTTGGTATAACTTTCCTAGTAGGTATTTTATCATATTTTACCATTTCAGCAAAACTTTTAGAATGCTCCTTGTTCATATTGTCTTTATTATCAATATTTTTTTTTTAATGTTGTTTTTATCCTTCAATTCATCGTTTAACTGTTTCAGCAAATCGTTTTCAACTCGTAGTAAATTTAAATCATCATCAATAATGGTTTCGTCCAGTAGCATACTCTCCCTTATTTTATTTAATGAAATGTTGTTTCGCAATTCCTCTTTAACTCTGTCACGCTCGTAGATTTTAGTTTCAGCTATTATTTTACGTGCATTCTCAGTCAGCTCAATGTTTTGAAAGTTATTGTTAAATGCTCTTATTTTTAGGATACTCAAAGTGCATATTAAAATAAATCCGGCAAAATTATTTAACTTAACTCCCCATCGTGAAATATTTAATTACAATATTCATTTTAATCTATTTTTTTTTTATTTCATTTTTGTCTGGCAAGGAAATATATAAAAACGCTTGTGCCTGTTTTTTTGACACGGCCATTTTTTTGCAAACCTGCTACTAATCTAAGCAAACTAATCACGAAAATATAGCGTTAATAAAGAATATTTATTTTGGAGAATTTTAAAATATTTATTTCACAGGACCAATTTAGGGAATTATGAAAAGAATTTTGTTTAAAAACATCATATTACATATCAAATAAACACATCAGTTACTAAAAATCCAAATATTTTTTTATAATGGTAAAATTAATACTATAAAGATACTAAAGAAAATATAGAAAAATGGAGCACTGCCTTCTTATCCTTGAAAGTACGGGGGATAAAATTTTGGAACAAATACCAAATATAGTGACTTATTCATAGTTCACAAGTAAACGAAAACAGAGATCCAAAGTTTTTATATTCTCATGGAAAATTTCTAATAGCCGTGAAGAGAAAATATAAAATATGTTGCATACTAGTATTCTTGTAATTATTTAAAATGATGAACCCTCTCCTCGCGGGTCCAACTCGCACTTGGCCGAGTTTTTTTTTGCCACAGAAGTTCTTATTAAGGTGATCTATAAAAAATCAAACATTTATTGAAAAAAAAAATAGTCCAAGTCCCTTCTAGCATTTAAAAACCATTTTACAAAATAAAATGAAAATGTACACTAATAATAATTTACTTAAATCATCTGGCCATTCAAACACTTCGTGTAAGTAACGGATCAAATTATATTAACTATTCTATTTTATTTTATTACAATATGTATTTAATTTCTCTTCTACGTCCATTCAACCAGTATTTAAATATTACAAACCAATATGGATCCACTTCAGATTATCATATAGAGCTGTATTAAACACTATCTGATTTTGATGGAAACACAATGTCACAGTAAATACCGATAGAGCGCTCTAATAAAAAAACTAGAAGTTAATCAAAAGGATTTTTTATTTATAAAGATTTTGGTTCAAAATAGTAACTATAGCCCAACGATGGCGCCAAAAGATGTGGTCTGTTCTACTGTTAAGGTATTAATTCGCTAATATTGTAATTTTGCTGTTCCTCTGTGGCATACTGACATTTGTTGTGCCTTACACTAGTGTGAGCGGCGGTGATGATAGATAGATTCCTATACACGCTGTTGGACGTATTTGTCTAACGATTCTTGGTGATATTCTGAAATGGCATTAAACGGATGTAGAAATGTAATACTAGCGGATTAGATAATTATAATACTAACACTTGCTAAGGTGTTGAATATACGTCAATTCTCTTAAATCAAAATTCACTTTGCTAGATAGGGATTCGTAGCGAAAGAACAGATCGGATTGCATGCTGTATACGCCTGTAACGCCTAGTTATATTGTATCTAGTGATTGATAAAAAAATATTAAATTTGGACGTAGTCATTTTGCTCACATTGCAAGTAAATAATAATTAAATAGTGCAAAGACAATCAATAGAACGTGAGTGGCACAGCCGTGCTGTGGTCAACTTGAGCGCGGTACGAAAATGTGCCGGCTCGACCGAGGAATTCCCACACTCCCACAGGATACTGACGTGAAGCACCAGGTTCCGCTGTTGCTTTGCATCCAGCGAGTGAGAGTTCCGGTGCCCCTTCTTGTCGCCCTACTGCCCCTCCATCAATACCCTTTTCATCAGGTATTCTATGTCCACCCGAAAAGCCGGTAATACATTGATTACTCCTCTGAAATTGCGAGTGACCATATTTGGCGATGAGCACCCACTTTCTGGTGGTTTGCAAGCTAGTTTGCTCTTCGAAAAACCATTTCCAAAACTAAATAAGAATTATATCAAATGTGGGCTTCTTTAAAATATTTCTGTTGATTTTTTAGTTTCAGACGATACCCAGGACTTCACGAAAGCTTAGATGGGTACACATAATCACATCGGAATTACTTACAGATTATTAGATTATTTATAGATAGTTACCAACGATTAATGATTTGTCGGAATAAAATCATACGAAAAAAGCGTGTATATACATGACACTACGATTAAGAAAAGCGGAACGTCATAATTAAATTATTAATAAATAATGGTATCCTCATAGCGAAATTGCATAAGAACAGAATTATGTAGTTTTATACATATAGTCAAACACTATAAACTTAACGTATTCAAAAATTAATTACATATGTTGTAGCTATTAACTTTGCTGAGCCAATGATATTTTTCAAAATAACAAATAATATCAACTCGTGTATTCATAAAATAAATACAAAAAATAAATCAATCTTCATGTTCTTCAGTTAAAAGTAACTCAACATTGTACTATAAAACACATACAATAGAAACTAGGGAACCGCATAATAAGGAATATCTCAGGTACGAAATTTTCCAATGAAAGCACTAATCTAAGTGGAGCGGCGGGAGCTATTAAGACGGCTGTATAAATGTTATGAATCATCGTTCAGTAAAGACAAAGCGGCTTAGCTCGCTGCATAATGGCAAAGATAATGATGTCAAGTAGCGGAAGAAGCAATTACGGGCCGAGCTTGCAATCGCGCCGAGCTATTTCTGTATTGTGCAAACAACGCCGCCCCCCGACAATTCGGGGAGGCTGTTTCTTCAGGAGATTATGGTAGTGAGTGTTTCCTGACTGGAAAGGGAAATGTTGTCGCCGCCTTTAGGGTCCATTGCGGCCCGCGCCAGGTACGCCGCCCTTTGTGTTAGCACGCGACGCCTTATCTCTGTACGACTACGTTACCAAATACTAATTATAAATAATTAAAAATAGGTGCTGAAAATCTTCATTTTAAACTTTCATTATATCCTTTCATGCCCCCGCGTACGTCTGCTTATATCGTAATTTTCCAGCTATGTCTAATTTAAATTAAATATTAAATTTACTTTTAATGGAACAATTTTTATGTTCTTATTTCGTAACAAAAACATTCACATTTAGCATTAAATACTGAGCCCTTACATACGACGTTCTTCCAAACTGCTTTTTTAGTTATATGTATTTCATTAAATGTTAATAAACTAAAAATATACTAAAGAACTTCTCAAGCTCATGACGGACCACGCGCAGTTCAGGGTTCCGTAATCGTTGTGGTTCTATAGGTACCTATATGTTTTAGTAGTCTTATTACATTTATAACACACTTAAGACGATGACGAAATACGAAAAAATAATATAGATATATGGAGCTGAAATACCAAAATGTATGTATATAAATTACTCTCCTAAAATCCTTACCTTATTTCTTTTTAACGTTCAATGACAAAAATCTAAAAATGGAGAATTACAATTTGACATTATTACAGTAGCATTTCTTTTTTAATTAAATTCGAATTTAAATCAAAATTATAAAATGTTCCATAAGCAAGTGTTTATAAATTATACTCAGCGAAAACTATGGACTCTATTCATACAATTTTCTTATAGGTTAAGGAACCGTTCAGCAAAATTAAAGGTTTTACAGGTTTCAATTACGATTATAGAAATAAGTGGAATAACAGATAAATTGATCTAATGTTTCCTGTATTTGAAAAAGTTTAGAACCTTTTTTAAACAGGTTTGTACGTGCAATACAAGTTTTGTTGAATGTCTAAAAAATCGTCAAGATTTTTCTCCAAATAATTTTCAATGAAAATGTACATTATGTGTTATAAATTTATTGCTTTTGGTATATTACAGCTTTCTACAATAATCACTTGGCTTGAGTAACGTCATCCCATATAACGGAATACAAAAAAATATTATAAATCAGAATTTTTGTTAGGAAATTCCCAATCGTTTTTTGTTCATTATAATACAAAATGCTGTTGTATAAAATATTAGCCTGTAAAATTTCATTATAGTCGACTTAAAGACAGCGAGTTCGTAAAGTTGTTATACACTGAAACACGAATGGATATGATGAGGTAACAAATGTTAAGTTTTTACCATTTGTAGCAAACGGAATCCTAAAAATAAATACCATTTATAATCCATGACAAACTAGAACAACGCTGTATTTGTTTAAAATATTCATAGCAACAAAAGTACTAACCTGTTGCCTTTGCAAATGTATGCATACCATACACTTCCATACTCCTCAAATTTTAAGTGTGCACTATTTATAATTTTCTTACAAATAACAATTAGTACGCTGGTAAAATTATACGGCTAGTGTTAGATATTAGATAAATTCTCAGATCATTCAAGTCATAAAAGTATAGTACAAAAAATTAAGAGCAGGAACACAAAGCATCAAGTTGACTAACTATCACTGCATCATCAACGATTCGACAAGCTTTGCGTTGTGCGTGGTTGAGTCTAAGGAGTTGATAGGTGCTCCAGCCCAGAGATTAGAACAGTATTCATTATGCACCTTTGCCTTATCTAATTGAAGACAGTGTCAGAATGAAGGTATCGCTCGTCGGGTTATTGACCACCCTAAATTTTGTTGAAGTCAGATTGGCTTTACTCTCTAAGTGATCATAAAATTAAACCTAATGAAATTGGAACCTTCAAAAAAAACAAGGAATGATATTAAATGCACTTTTTTCTAATGAATAAGTTGTTTTTGGGGAAGGTCGCATTGAACTAGGTCAATTACTCTCAATGCTAACACCTATCCCAGAGATATCCGGCCCCAAACAAGTTTATCGTCGCGTTATTCGTTATGTTCCCCAAAATAAATTAGTTTCACCGGAAAACAGGATTGTACTACTCAGTACTAGAATTTGTATTGAAACGAATACTTTTGAATTATAGTAAATCATTAAATTATAAAATGAACAAGTAATGTACAAATGTACTCTAACAGGCTTGGTATTAGTGCACCAAGCGATTACAACGATTTTAATATCCGCTCTGTGATAAATCCACTTGAACTTCCGTAATTACGCTTTGTTCTCTTTCGTGATTGCTTATAATCAGAACTACTAAAGTAACTGCAGATACAGACGAATATATATTTCTATCCTTATCAATATTATCACACTTTTTTAACTTTTGCTCTGTTTTACACGTTTTTATGTTCTCTGTCACTCTAATGGACGCTTCTGTCCATAATTCAGAATATACTTTTTTATCATTTATTACATACTAATATGCGCATGTATACTAAAAATTATACAAAAAGTGGTAGTAATGCTTTTTCGCGCAATTAACAAAACACATATTTTGGATTTTTTTAAATCTAGGCTTTACTCAATGGCAAAAGAGAGTCCCAAAACTTGTATGGGCAACAATATATTTCTTCCAAGTTTATTTGTATTTCTGTATTAACGGCTCATTGCCATAACGAATGTAACAGGCATATTCTGTTTTTCAAAATTTGACCTGAAATTTGAGTGAAAAGCGTATATGAGAAATCATAAGGTTTTCATGATGAATGGGTAAAGAAGTAAGATTTTCAAGTATTAGGTGGTTTTAGATATGAATACATTTTATAACGCTGGCAGTCGCTACAACACATGTGGCAACGAGTTAAGGGTCCGAGGTTTTCTCCACCACTTTCGCTACGCCACGGTCGGACTGGGCTTGAAGGGCCCGCATGGTTTTAAGCATTTAAGGGCCCTCCAGAAGCCTTCGACAAGGGTTGATGACATACACCATTTTAGTAGTCAAAAACGTACATCGCATGTCATAAAGCAGATCAAAATCGGCTGATTTATTCAAAAGTTGTCGCCGTCCAAAAATTTCCATAATGGTGCTTTTCAAACTAACTTCCCAATCTTATGACATGTCGATTGTAATACATCCATCATTTTATACATCGAAAAAAACTACCTCAAAAACGATTATTTCCTTTAAAAAATTCAGCCATTAAAAAGTTTTTAAAAACCGACTTTCAAAAATAACTTTCAAATATTTAGATAGAGTAATTTATTGAAAAGACATCATTTTTGTACTAAGAAACAGCATCGAATTCTACAATTTAATTAATTGGTAAATACTGTTCAAAAACAAAAAAAAAAGCACATTACAATTTTTGAGCTCAATAATGTGCAAGAGTCATTGTCTCTGAGCTAAACAGCGGGAAGTTTCAGGGATAGTCTCGTGGTCAATCGTTTTTCGAATTAATCTGTTTTATTTTTCTTTAATTACGAATGAACTATTACATGTAGATCGTGAGCCTGAGGGTAGGTGCGGTCGGGGCCCGGCCGGCGAACGCCACCTCGACAGTATGACCAGTCCGACACTGACCCCATCATACTTTGAACATTTACGAATCTTCACAATATTGACATCCGAACAGCGATTACTCGAAAGGCACACATGTGAAAACACACGTTGTCGCTAGTGGTTGTATAGCTAGGCTAAATCGCGACTAAAGCTAGTTTATTCATTTACACTAGATTTCCGCCTAATATATATACTAGGATAGTCGTTATTTACTAAGTTGGTTTCTTTTTTACCGCGCCCCCTAAATTTTTAATTTATAGCGTAATAAAATATCAGATTGAAAAAGATGTTAATATTCATATTAAATGTTTTACTAAAGAGGATAAATTTCTCATTTAAATAACTTAGGATTTTGTCACATTTTGCATTTATTTTAGTTTCTCTTGAACTAGTACATGTGTGTGGGACGCACTGAAAATTTCTGGAATAAATGAAAAGAAATTACTATGAATGGTCAAAAATAAATTTATTGTTTCTAAAAATATTCTCCGTTGGTATAAATGTACTTATTCATACGATTAAACCAGTTTTGAAAACATTTTGTCACTCCTCTCAGGTCACCTCGGGAACTTGTTTTTCATACTCTTCGACAGCCCCTTCTTGCCATTGTCGTAAGTTCTACCTTTTTTCTCCTTCAAAAATTTATTTGTCTGCTAGGCCGTCTGAAAACTGACATTGTTGAGATGCAATATGATATTATGATGTTTATAACCATTTTCATAGAGTTGGTCAATAACTTACGGCAAACAAATGGTCGTGTACCTATCATTATTCACGTTTTGACAATTCTTCAAAGACAACAGTAGCCACGTGTCCACTTTTATTGAAAAATCAAGCAATCATCCGCTTAGAGGCACTTTGCTCGCGCGATTTTGATTGGTTTCGGTTCATCTCAAGAAACCCATACGATCGATTGCTGCTTTATTTTGTGGTCGTAGCAATAAATCCATGTTTTGTCACCTGTTACTCTGTCTCAAACCAAATTTGACGCGCCTTCCTTAAATCTGGTAAGCATAGCATTGCACCAAGTGACGCAATCTGTTTTTTGAAACTCAGTCAAATTGTGTAAGATCCACCGCGACCACAACTTTTTATGCCCAAAGGTTTATGTAGGATTGATTATATTTAACTCATGGTTACCCTAAGGATGCCCAAATCTCATGGTAGATCACGTACTTGTCTATTTCGATCATATGGTGCACAGCATCGATGTTTTGGTTTTTTACAGCGGTGGATAGACCACCATCACGAAATTCGTCACTTAGATTGATACGACCGCGCTTGAATTCTATAAAACAATTGTAAATAGTTGTCTTAAATGGTGTTTGATCTCCAAAATCAGTTTGAAACCCAGTGAAGCTCTGCTGAGCTGTCAAATTACTCTTAAAACTATATAAAATCATACTGTGAAAATTTTCACGACTTGAATCCTCAGTGATGAAGAAAATCAATTTTTATAATGACGCCAAAATTTAAAAACAATTGACAGCTAAATGAAATAAACTGTATTCTACAGCCAAAGAGATTAATGTTCAAATGTAATTATTTTTTTTAATACTATTTATGTAAATGGCAAGTTCCAGAAACTTATAGTGCACCCCACGTCAAAGAATAAAAACTATTCTTTTTTGTAGAAAGTTAAACCTTCTAGATACAAGTTCCCTTATCAATTAACAATAAACTAACACCTTCAGCAGCAACCCTTGAAGGGGTTATTCAATGTTAAAATCGAACTTTAAATAAAATTATACATTTTCTTACTTTTAGGACAAAATTGTTATTACTAAAACAAAAATTCTTACAATAGGTACCAGGTTTATCTCGACAACAAGAGAATCGACAAATGAGTTTTCAACTCAATTCAAACTGCTCCTTCCGCACCTAGAAGAGTGTGTTAAGCCGTCGATCTCGGACTTTGTCATCGAGTCGGCAAGGACGGCCACTAGCTACCAGTGAAGGCCACCTACCATCACCAGCCCGCTCTGGGTTAGCGCAGAGGGTTTATGGTCCGATTCCCATCGTGTTTTGAAACAAAAAAATTTAAAAATGAGATATATTGTTCAACGTTATTATTAATGTAAGCATTGTTCTTATAATAAAGCTTCTCAAAATATTTCTTGTCTAAATCATTATAAAAAAAAAATTGACAATAGCTCATATCCGAAGCAATGGATCAGAAGCAATGTTAAAATAAACTTTTTGAATCGTTGAAGATGTAAAAAGTGTAGGCCTATTGTGTTGATGTTTCATTTAAAAACAATCTTTACGAAAATTACTCAAGATCCGTTGCTTGTTCATGCCTTCACGAACTGAAGTGTATATTGAAAATATAAATGTATTTCTGGAGCGACTACCTACTCACATAAAATTCCTTGAAAGACGTCTAATTTTCAAAGGACATGTGAAGCAGTTCATAAAAAAAATGTTTGACGTCTAAGAAAATAACACGCTGTCATAAAATAAATCAGAGTATCAACATAGGTAATATTGTGTCGCAATATATTTGTGACAGTTCAAAAACACTTGACGAACCATGAAAATAATTGGTACTAGATAACATGAACTACGAATAGAGTTGAAATCGATAAAATTAAAAATATTTTAACTCATTAAAGAGCCTCTGTTTACTTTATTTTATAAAATGGACAAAGTGGAATATCTTCATAAAGCACTACTGAAGTTTTATTATTGATATTGTGTCTACGTAATCGGTGACTTAAGAGATTTTTTCTCGGTAGAAATAGCTCTATTTCACTTATTGTTAAGCATAAGAAACAAATTAAAAAAATAAGTAAATGTACCAACAGCAGTTTGTTTTGAATTTCATATCACTTATCACCAGTGATACCAACCCTACAGTCTTAAATGTAGATCTACAATTTTTTCTGGAAATTCTCTCAATTTTTAGTTTAGGCCTCAAAATCTATAGTTTTTTTTATTTAAGATGCTGCGTCATCTATTTTACTTGCTACGTAGTCCGTACACTAAGTCAGCTCCTGTAAAATGTACTACTATCGGACCGGAGGTAATTGTCAATCGATTTAATAGATGGCGTCAGTGGTGGATAGACATATTAAGTAAATCATTCGGTCGATGTTTGTTTAATCGACATTTTATTGTTTGCTTCTTTACTTACTCGGGAATCGCCGAGAATGCTTTGACCATCGAGATATATATGTACTTGACCGTGCATTCCGTCATTCGTTTGATTAGATTATTTTTTGTTCGATTGACGTTGTGATAAATCCCCACCAAGAAAGAAAAAAGTAGTGAGATGCGAACAAAAATTTAATGACTCTTGGCTCAACGACGAAAAGTTTAGTGGATGGCTCGTAAAAAGTAAAAAAGGTAACACGTATTTTTACTGCTCAGCATGCGACTGTGATTGGAAATGCGGAACTCAAGAACTGACACAACACAAAAATTCATCTAAGCACCAAGCAAACTGTAAAAAAATACAAAAAAAAATCTAAGCTTTCATCTTTGTTCGCATCAACATCAAAATCATAGGAACTGCAGCAAATGGAAAAAGCCAGCGAAATTAAACTAGCATGTTTTATTGCGGAACACAACCCTGCATTTAATGTTGCCTCACATCTGACTAATTTAATGGAACCGGTGTGTCCAGATTCAAAAACTGCTGAAAATTTATTTGTGAGCCGACCAAAAGCTCGAGCTACTATATTAAATGTGACAGAAAAAACCGGTGAAGAAAACTTGATAAAAAATTTAAGGGAAAATGATTTTGCATTGTTGGTAGATGAGAGCACTGATAAGTCGATAATCAAGTATTTAGCTTCAATAGCGAGGATAGTCAACACTAATTATGAAGTAGAAGACAAATGTCTAACTGTGATATCGATCACCGACGGCTCAACTAAGGTTTTATAGAAAAAAACTGTCGAATATTTTAATGAGAAAGATATTCCATACAAAAACAATTTGTTAGAATTGCATCTGATGGCGCCAATTTCATGTTCCGGGGGAATAACTTGATAATTACTCATATGAAGAATGACATACCCAATCTTTTCACCATGAAATTTATACGCCGTTCATTTGCGCTTGGCGCATCTCATGCATATGAAAAATTACCGAGGGGACTTGAAGACTTTTGCCGCGAAGTTTTCAATCACATCTAAAATTCACATAAACGCATCAGTGATTATAAAACTTTTCAGACGTTTACAAATATAAAACCTCAAAACATATTAACGATATCGTGAATGGATTGTTGGAACAGCTTCCAGCTATTAAATTTTCGATCAGAAGTGATTATAGACCGTTTTCTTTCTGCACAAAGCATTTGAACAAAAGCCATGAAACCGACAACAGAATTATACTTCGTTTTCTTACGTTTTACTTTACCAATATTCATAGATTCTAATAAAGAAATACGGGCAGAAAAACCAAAGCTGTACTTATCATACGATCAGATCTGCACGGCATACGTGACAATTTTAGAATACTTTATGCAACCGGTTTATTTAGAACTAACAGAAGAAGAGATAAACAAAGTCAAAGACATTTTAAATGCCAAAGAAGAGAAGGTATTAAGTGTTAATGCAAATGACTTACGGATCCACTTGCCGTTATTGGAAACGTATGTAGGTGGAATGGTACCGAATTTGATTCGGTTGAAAAAGGACTCTCAAGAATTGGACGAAGATAAACTGACAATTTTTTATAGGATATGTAAAGAGTTTTACATTGAGGTAGTATCTCAAAGCAAACAAAGATTTCCTTTCGATGAAAAAGAACATCAAGCACTAAAGTGTTTAGAGATATTGAACCCACAAGCGATTTTAAGTCATGGTTTGAGCAAAAAACATATAACTTCAATTTCTGGACTATTATATTACTTCCCAAGCATTTATAAGCATAATATAACATAATCTGATAGAGAATGGAACTGTTCGCAATACCAACTTTAATTTTGACGAGACTGACACGCCCAGTGTAGAATAATTTTGGTGCTATATTTTCAAATTAAAAAAAGGCGATAATTCTGCAAAATTCCCCCTATTATTGACGTTGACGGAAAAGCTTCGATATTTGCCGCACATTACGGCTACGGTAGAACGCTTGTTTACGAACATTATATTATGTTATGAAAATATGTGGTCATAGAAAGTTAAGAAATGAGCTTTCTACGACCGCAATAAAAGGTACCTCGCGCGCAAAGTCAGAAATATAATATTCTTTCAAGTTCAATGTGACAAATGACCATTTCAAAAAATTCAATAAAAATATGTACAATTTCAACAAAAATAAAAATGAAACGGAAAATCAAGAAGATTTACAAATTGACAATGAGATATTAGCTGATGATAATATCTAATATGTACCATCAGCTACTATCTCATTGTTTTTCCATAGGTACATTCATTGTCATAATAATGGGCTATTTTCAAAGTAAGCTTCCTCAAAAATAGCTAGTCACATTTTATGAAGTGCTGGATTGGCATAACAATACGACTTTTTAGATAATACTAATTTTACTTAACGTAGAATAAATGCATCTTTGAGACTGTTGACATTTAACTTGATTAAAACTTTTATGATTACATGATTTTTTTGTTTTTAATTCTTTCCCTATAATGTATTTTATTTATCACTATCACATTACTATCATTAAATACTACAAAGTAACAAAAAGATAAAGATGTAGATTTACTGTTTTTTTTTATTTAATATTTACAGTTTTCTACAGTTTTTTTTTAACATGCCTACAGTTTTACTCTTTGATGAGGTTGGTAACACGGCTTATCATACTGAATCTCTAAATCATAATTAATAAAGGATTTTTTTTTATGGCAAAATAAATTCATTATTGACACGAAGCATCACTCATATCTATCTACAATAGATATCTACGTTCGATGACAACGATAACAATGACCTATGCACTTTAAAATCTTGGATACTAATTCCTTCTACAGTATTGGAACCTATATCATCAATCTTTCGAATTCATGTTTTTCTGTTCCCACTTCCTGTTTAGTTTGTCCTTTCCCTCGTACTAATTAGAAATCAACTTTTATGGAAATTTTGGGGAACTGTGGGTGCTGCCAGGTCATTTTAACGAAGACGCCAGAAATATAACGTAGGTTTTTATCTAACAAAGCGTTTAATCTAACATATAGAAGATCACGTTATTTCCTTATTCAGGTGCAAGAAGTCCTACTAAAAATTATGTTTAAATAAAACTTATGTACGCATGGTGAATTAGGCAAGTTGAAAGTTAAGTAAAATATCTTTGATGTTAAGTTACATACAAGTCTTGGCTGACAATTTAATAACCACAGGCATAAAAATTGCTGACTATTGAAAATGAATTGAAAATAATTAATTTGAATTGAAAATAATAAATTTTAAAAAATTAAAATATATTATTATTTATTAGTAAAAAAACCACACACGCATTCATATATTTTTATCTAATTATATAAAACTATAGATACCTACCTGTCCTGTATCCATTTTTTTTCTATTTGCTGTATTCGTCACAATTTTTGTATACATATTGTTTTTTCATCTGTTGAATTTAAAACTTTATAAACGAGATCACGTAACAAAATCTCTAACTTCATATTAAGGAGTAAAAAATGTATATTAAAATTTTGAACTCTTTTCCACACACACACTAATACATAATAACTCTGTCAAAATGGGATAACACATACCTGGCCTTTTACGTCTGCTTGTGGTTATCCCTAACGTGACCATACGTCCCGATTTGGGCGGGACAGTCCAGGTTTCAGGCAGTGTGTCCCGATGTGCCCAGCGAAGCCAACATAGTCCCGGTTTTGCAAGCAGACCCAACGATAGTTTAAAATTTATTTTTTTCGCTCGAAATGCGTGGCCCGACGCCCCGCACGGGGAGGCAGATGACGACAGAGCGCACCGCCCGCCCGCGCGGTGCTGCACCAACGCATTTGAGCAGAACAGATAAATCCATTCCACCCAAATTCTTGTACAACTCTAAAACCTTTTTTTTATTATATATTTCCGCAGATATGTCCCAGTCTGACAAAATACATAAATGGTCACGTTAGGTTATCCCACCACGTCTTTTATATAATATTTATACCTCCCAACGGCAGAAACTGATGAGATCGTACGTCACTATACGAAAAAAAAATTACACTCGAAGACAATATAATTATGAGAGCACTTGTACTCATTCCATCTGACACTTAACAGATAAAATGCTCGGCGCGCGCGCGCTCAATCAATTCGTTACCTGGCTAATCCCGCGCCTGTTCCCCAAATCTCATTCATTTGTAAAATGTCGAGCGTTTACAGAAATGACAAATCGTCTCGATTTTTAAAGATATTTCACACACTCCTGAGATTTAAAACGGTAGCATTTTATTACGATAATTTGTTATAGGTATGAAAATGTGTCGGGTGCATTATTCCAAGCACCGTCGTTTATCTTGATGTACCCGCGCTCCAGGGGCGGACTCGGGCTTGACGGCCAAAGAGGACCGGCCCTGGTCGTCGAAATTGAGGTACCTACTTAAATTAAAATTAATTAATTTTTCTTTGCCCTGTATGTAGTTCATTGTTTGAAGTTGTTTCACTCATTTCCATGTGATAGAAATTATTTAATTACTTTGATTATTTTATATAACTATTTAAATATTCTTACTCACAAAATGTTATATTTTTTTTATTAAATAATAAACGATATTTTATCCAATGTCGTGTTTACTTGTAAATTATCTTATTTTTAATATGAGAAACATGTAATACAATAAAACGAGGAAAATGAATACATAAAGTTTTTTAATAAATAATCATACCACGTCTGCAGGGACATGGCGTAAAGCGTTTTCGTGATTTTATTGTTAATTAACTCGTGTTTATGTTGATTATTTTTGTATTATATTACGAAAAAATTTCATTTACAAAAAATGTCAAATAACAGTCATATTTAATGTGCGTTAATAAAATTATTGATTACAGCTAAAGTTGGCCATTTAATTTTATCAGACAACAAAAATGACAGTAAAAGAATGTTAAACGTATTTATACTTCATATAAGCTATAGAAACATATTTGTATGTTCATAAGTTATACAACAATTACTCTTATAATAATGTTACTTTGTGCTGTATTCGACTCCAATAATGATAAATAAAATATAATAGACATAAATTCTTAATATATAGTCGCATTCAACAACAATTTATCTTATACAAAATTTGTCTTTGTTTTTGAAATAAAAAGATAACCACACTTAAAAAATAAATAGAAGAAATAAATAAAAACTTTAAACACAGACTACGAAAACAACTAATTAGTAGTCTTTGTAGTTGATTCTCGCTAGACATAAATAAGATAAAGTTGTGTCTTAGAAGAAACAGATCTCTTTTTGCCCTTATATTCAACATTTCGTATTGACCTTTATAGATTATGTGTTCTTTTACCTTGCTTTAGCTGGAATCGACTCTAAAAACAAGTTAGTTGTTTTGAATTCTGTTTAGATAATTATTTAAAAAGATTTTTGAAGGCGGTTTTTTTTTTTAATTATTATTTTATTTCTCATTTTTTATTATCGAATGACTATAAAGCTATTTTGCATGAGGATTAAGCTATCGTTAATAACTGACCAGGCATCTCCTTTACTTTTATCCAGAGCAAGCGAAAAAAAATTACGATCTTAAATTTATTGTCCATTGGTAATAATTCCAAATTATTCTTATAAAAAACTATATAAATTACTCTTATTTTTTATAATATAAAAGTTTTACAATTTATACAGATCACGTTTTCATTCACTTCCACACTAAATTAATTCACCCCATTTCTATGTTATCGCTAACGAGCTCTGATGTGTTCCTGCCAAGATTATCAGGTTGGAATTATACAACGTAATTTTCATTATATTGTAAAACAGCACTCTAACCAGGGAACATATTTTTAAATTATTTTACGATATAATTAAAATTTATAATGTAACTGTACATAAGTTATAAATGATATAACTCGCCCCATTTTTGTACAAATACGTGTCACCCAGCCCACGCGCTGACGGCGCCCGTCCTCGCAAGTCGCTCTCGTTAACTAGATAATAGTTAAAATAATAACCGCTATACAAATTATAACTTTTTAAAATACTTAAAACCTACCTCGCTACGTAAGTTAAAAGGTAATATTCCGTAAATTAAAAGCACCAAATATTGCGTAATCTAAAATACATATTAAAAAAATAAATATTTTACTGCTTGCCTGTGTACTTAAACATACTGCATTCTACTTTCAAAATGCCTTCCGCCTTTTTGAATGTACAATCCAGCACGTTGATGTAAATTAATATTTAACCGTTTAAATTTGACTACAACCAATAACTGTAGCGGCTTGATAGGCACCAGCTTCGGGATTTTCCTCAAATAATCTTAAAAAGGATCTCTTGTAGTTCAACTTTAGTAATATTTATGCCTCGGTCTACGAAAGTCGGAGGTATAAATTGCCCAAAATCGTGTAAACACACTTAACATAGTGTTCCAATTTACACTTATTCCGAACAGTTCACAATAGACAAGCATTGCTTCTGTCATTGCACATAGAAAGTGTTTGCACCATTTCAGTATATTCCATGTTTTAATATCGGTACGCCACTATTAGAGTGCGCGATATAAGTATTAGATATCAATACCAACATGACAGGTCATAGCGAATCGGCACATCAAAGTCACGGCCACCGTCGGCCGCGGTGGCCGCCGTGAAACTCACGTGGTTTTTAAAAAGAAATGGTGATGCCTTGTCCATGCGCTAGTAAACACGATAATTTCCAGCGAACAAGCGAGGTGACGTCGTTGCTGCTGCCTGCTTAATACTTACTTCATATGTCAAAATTTTCGAAATATTATAAATCAAGATAAGTCAAAAAAAATTACAAATTATGCAAAATCGATTCTGTTGAATAAAAATATGTAGATAGATTAAAAAGTAAATAATTTTTATTTTCTATATAATAGGTTTGATTGCCATTGAAGAGTGATTTTGACGACAAATCGCTGTATTATCCTCTACCTCCTAACGTTATGTGGCGTCTATTATCAGCTCATCGGCATGAGATGATAACTGTTAGACGCAAAACTTGAATATGTAAAATAAAGAGCTCAAACACACAATACATGCCTATTACATTTGAAGGTTCCTCTTTATTTCCCCAGGATCCTATCATCAGATTTTAACTAAGTGTCTATAGGACCACCTCGAGACAATAACCTTTCAAACAAAAAATTATTTCCAAATCGGTCCACAATTGACGAAGTTATCGCTGAACACATAAAAATACATAGAAATGAAAGTAGAGCCTTCTCCTACTTTTGAAATCGGTTAAAAATACATAATACGCAACATCATATAGTTAAGTCCGTCACTGCTTCGTACTCACGACTCCTAAGCGGTAATCAATCATTCATTATATGACTATTGTCAAACATTCTGAAAAAATCTCTTATTCAAAAGGAAAATACTTGATCAAGTATCCTCATTAATATTTAATAATAACGTAAATTAAATGCATTTTTTACCTGTTAGCAAAACAATTCAATTGATGCTCAATGTATTTATCTGAAAATATTTCGTTTTTTGTATATTCATAATGAACATTTTAGGAATTTATTAAAATGAAACGTATTTATCGTATTGTATATTATGTCTTAAGAAGCTACTTATTTTATAAAATATAGCAAATTACTTATATTTATAATTGATTTATTACAAAACTTGGAGATTCCGTACAAGAATCTAATGCAATTTTTGTTAATCCTTAGATACAAGTGCAGAAGTATTGAAGACAACGACCTGTTATACATACAGTAAGTAATTTATTTTACTCTCCAATTCTCGCATTTGTTTATTGATTCATCAACGTTCAAGTCCTTTAGCGCCACTGCTACAACCTTTTTTTTTATAGTATTATTGAGAGGCAAACGAGCATGCGAGCTATCAGAATGTAGAATGGGCATCGCAGTACATTGACACTCGCGACTCTTGACGCATCACCAGTGCGTTGGCGGCCTCATGGGTAGGAATGTGATATCTAATGTAGAAGGGAATAGGCTGATACAGAAAGGAGAGGGCTGATGGAAGAAGGTTATGGGGTGATGAAGGGAGAGTGGGCCTGTTACATGTTAGAAAGTTCTCAATTTAACAGAACGACTATTTGAAGTTTCTCCTACTTGACCGTTTCCCTTCAATCTAATCTCTCCCAACGAGTCTTTCAAGCTGTCGCTATTCGTGCGAAGAATATGTAACTGGAATATTAAATTACAGTTGCAAGAAACGGAGATGCGACTTATTGACCTTTAAACTCTTGCAAAATGGCTTAAGTTCATGTCGCAAACAATAGCCACCTGAAAATTTTCAACTTATAAATTATAAACGATAAATTAAATATGGTGATTATGATTTGATTTTAAATTTTGGACGAACGAAATGTAAATTTATAATATTTAATATCTTTCTCTGTATTTTTAACAAAAGTACTAGCAGTATATTATGAGACGTTAAGCACGAACGTTTTTAGAACTTTTTCATTTATCTTCGACATGAAACAAAAGGTCTTAATTAGATTTCGATGGACATGACTCTGTGGATAACTTTGTATTTCAGATAATAAATATATTATTTCATAATATCTTTAATTGGTGAGAGCATGTAAACCGGCCCGAACAAAATTCTGTCTGTTCTTAAAAATAGAAAACAGTTCTATTTTTAAGTACAGGCAGAATTCGTTATTCATTATATCATGGTGGTTATAAAATTATATTGGGACTATTGTCAGTGAGTTTAAGTTTTTAATATTTCCATTACCCATATCGTCACGATTTATATGTGTGTGTGTGTGTGTGTGTGTGGTGTATTGTGTGGTATAGGTGTAGGTAGCATGTGAGACATCTGGTCTTTAATCTTTGTGATGGAGTGCCGATAGCGATTCGTCGTGACCTATTAGTAGTAGAAGGACTGAACGATCCACTTCGGTCGAGGATATTTGGATTTGCTCTACGATTGCTCTAAGTTGACGTACGGTACTCGGTACTCAAGTGCTGTCTTACATTGGTATCGTGTACATCTAGTCAGAAAACAGGTAATTCGTTTTCTATTCATTAAATAATTTTACGGTTAAGCTTTTCAAATCGTGCTATCTCAATCATTTGATAATTGTTTACTTTTAGGTGACTTTAATTTAAGTATCAATAAACTGGACCTACGACGGTATCAACAACTAACAACTTCTTTCGTTGAATTTCGCAAACGAGCAACAAAAATATTTTTGATATATTAAATCTATATAATTTACCCGACATAGCAACACCTAATAAAAGGATCTTAGACTTAGTAATTTCTAACAGGAATCAATGTTTCACAAATTAAATTTAAAAGCAGAAATGTGCTGATAGTTTGTCCCTACCGTTCACCTTACTGTATAAACGGTATACACACGAAGGCATTGTACCCAATATATGAATATCAGCTTTTATTACTTCTGTCCATGAAAAGGGTCGTAGACTATCATGGAAAATTACCGCCCCATATCCAAACTTTGCATCTTTAAGAAAATATTCGAACTTATAGTTTACAATCAGGTGTATGCATCACTAAAGAACGGCTCTCTTTTAGGACCGCTTCTATTTACGCTCTTCATCATGAACATCAGTTCTTCTTTCCAAAAGTCCAAAAACATTCTCTTCACGGACGATTTTAAAAACTTAAGTGTATTAATTTTACTGAACAGACATACGAACTTTAGACAAATTTGAACAGATTTGTAACACATTAAGTGATTAATAAGGTTGACATCAATATACCCAAATTTTTGGGTATATTGATGTCAATATTCTAAAATTACCCAATATACCCAAAAAAATGTTTTGAAAGAAAAAGGAATTTAGCCAGCCAGCCCAGCTATAGATTTGATGATCAAATCCTACCAAGAACTGATAAAATAGTGGATTTGGATAGCTTTCTGGACACGAAATCGCTCTTCCACTCGCGTGTTAATTCTATTGTTAAAAATTATTTCAAAACTCTTGAATTTGTTATACAGTTTACAGCTACTTTCACTATATTAAGACTATCAAAATATTGTATTGTTCCTTTATAATATGCATCGCAATTGTGGGACCCCAGTATAATATCTATATGAACCGAATAGAGGGAATCCAAAAGAGATTTGTGCGTTATTTGAAATTCAAATCGCATCAAAGGTATTTAACCTATGAATTTCGCTGCAAGCGACACCAGACCTTGACCTTGATCGTCTTCTTTAAATTGTTCCATGAACAAAGAACATTTGATATATATATTTTTTGATCCCCAAACTTAGCTACTTGAGGTTATTTTTATGTAGCTTATTTTGCAATTACTCTTAACTATCTTTTTTTTTTTGAATCATTTTCTCCTATTTTAATATTTTTTTTGCTTGTGTATTCAACGTACTGTTTTTTATCTATAAGTGAAAACTTGTAATTGGCTAACATAGGTATAACTAGTTACTTATCTTGATATATAATAGCTTTAAGTTTTCCATGAACAAATAAATATATAAAAAATAACTAAAGACACAACTCTTATGGACGTTCGACAAGTGATGAACAAAAGCAAGTCGTGAGATTCATTCTGTAGAACAAATTTCATAAAAGGCGCATGCTGCCACTTATTAATGTTTGATAACCTACGATCCGGTGTGTAACCCCGCAGCTCCCGTCAAACTGAATGAGCTCGAGTCATAAAGCAATTTGTATTATCCCGTTTCATGTTCTGCTTAATTATTCCCCGCGCCAAGACAGGCAGGTGCGAGGAATCTGTATTTATTTGCATTAAAAATAAATTTTCCCGCGACTCGCGTAATTTGGGATTATGCCCCGGCAGCTGGTGCTAGATATGTTAGAGTTTGAGTTTGGGATTAAATTCGGAGACCAATTATGTTCCTAACTCCGGTTTATAAACGAGCTCCGAGATTTATTGCGTTATAAGTGGAGTGTTGTGTTGTGCACGCCCGTTCGTTTAATGCTCTGATAAAAACGTGAATGGATGAGGCTTTTTTTACGTGAACGTAAAATTTTTTGTTTTATTTTTTTTGGATAAAATACAAAAACGTTTTGTGAAAGAAAAAAAAACTTAGCGCACAATAACGAAAAGTTAGTCATTTCAATTAAACAGATCATACATATACTAGTGACATTCTCGACCCTGGCATTATTTTCTATTACTCTACTTAAAAGTTTTTCTTCATTTAAATAGAATGTTTAAGGAACCACGTCTGGTGGTGCAAATTTTAAACCTTAATTCATTTAGCTGGATCATTTAATTCGATAATTAGATATTACATACCCTGTTCCCGTAGGTGCTGAGCTTGTGCGCTAATCTGTTTGTACTATAATTATAACCCTGTTGTCCAACGATTTCGACACAGCACTAATTTTATAGCATTATTAATTCAAATGTAGTTTATATTCTTTACAAATGCAATACAATTTTCCGTTCGCTTGGCTTTACGATTCGAGCTAAAGTGTCACTGGCTCTCCGTCTCATAATGATAAAATTCAAAGCATACGACGCAATATTCAGTCCATATATTATATTAAACATAGAAACTAAAATAAGATTGCCAATAACAAGCTTACGAGTATGTCCTGTTTGTCAAAGTTTCATCTATAAAATAAATTTTGACTCCGTTTTGGAAGAAAATGATAGTAAAAGCTATTTGATGGCTTACAGTTCAAAACATTCTGAGCATATCACTTTTTATTTTATTTTTTGCCATCAAATATTGGACCAACAAAACTTATATTGGCCCAACAAAAAATTAAAGTAACAACAATAAAAAAATTAAAAATAAATTAACTAAAAATGAATGACTTTATGTTATAAAAATTGCGCTCCTGGTCTGGCCTGTTCCAAAAGCGTCTATTATACTAGCAGTATTGCCACGTTGAATAACGACAGATAGGGATTGGAACAGATAACGCCTAGACCGGGAGTCGCCCCCTTCATTCCGAGTCTTATGCCTACATCCCTTATGAAGGACTTTGCTTGACTTCCCATGGGTCAGCTGTTTCACAAGCGACCGGTATAAAAAGTTATGTGTCTTTCAGAATACAGTATTCCAGGTGTTTTTGTTTGGGGGCAGATTCTGACCCGGAGGCTGCTGCTCGTGAGGTATTATTTAGGTGGGACATGTGGCATTCCAAATTAGACAGTCTAGGATTGTTCTCTTTGTCTAGGGATTAACTTTAATCTATTAGATCTTTTACCATCCTAGCAGCTAAGACCAGGACGCTCAAACGAACATGGAACGTTGACAAAAATCAGCACCCGTCGGATGATATCACTGAAAGTATCGTGACAGAGGGTAATACCAAGCTACGTTGATAACTCAGCCCATGACAGCCATTAGCCTTTACGGTTGAGTTAGTAATGCATAAATGAGATTCGTAGACATTGCAATCCAATCGGAGTGCCTCAACCACCCGAAAGGAATCCTCATCTAGTAATATGCGAAAGTTGGGTGAAGGCAGCGCATGTAACTATGCTCCAGATTCTGAGGCGAGAGTAGCCTTCAGCCTTGCTTTATTAATAGCGTTGGATGCTTCCTTTAATAGCCGTTTGAGAGTAGTTTTCCAACGTATTTCATCACAAGCGTACTGTCTATCAGGAGGTTTCGAAATATTATGGTCAGGATTAATGGATGACGAAGCAGTTCGGATGTTGGTGCTTTCACGCGAGAGAATATCGACAGCAAGTTTCACCATCTCGAGCAGACCCAAGGAAAACAGGTAAGCCAATATCACATAACTGTCGGATACCCAGGCCGCTTAGAACCACTGATTACCATCAAAAGTGAATCAAATATATGAATTTGGGGTTTGAAAATCACAATTGTAGTATGGTTACGGCGATATATGCAGGAACTTCAAGAAAGCGCTCAAAGATTTTGAAAGTAGTATCTTTCTGTATTCCAAGGCCTCTGGGAATAGCTTCGGGAAAATAAGAAAACTCTAAAGTCCGGCTTAGTTCTGTAAAGCCGAGTAATTTTTAATTTACTTTTAGTTAAATCATTTAATATATAGTCCAACATCTATATATGTATTTGCGAGCAACAAATATTGAAACCAGTGTTAAATTCTATTTCTGTAACTCTGCCAAAAATTAAAATCCAATACTTCATTTAATAAAATCAAACATTTTCTAGAAAATAGACAAACATTTTAACGGAAAAAAATGGATGGTTATAGTCATGTGATTTAAAAAATTAGAAAAAGGCCAAAAGAATAACCACTTCAGAAAAATACCATAGCACTGATTTTCAGCTATGTTTTGAAAACTTAATATAAGTGCGAATAGTCAAACAGAAATTTTGTGCACACAAAAAATGAAACAGTATTAGGCACCTTGCATGCGTTATTGTGTCAATACCAGCGTAAAACCAGATATATGAATAAACAAAACACTGCTTGTGTTTCTCTCTCGTTATTTATTTACTTTTAATGAAAGGGAGAGGTTTTTAGATAAGATTATCAATAATGCTATCAATCTGCAGTAACAAATGTGTTTCTTTCCAATAGCTCTAATGAATTTGTGAAAGGAAGTTTACGCAATGGGGTTTGGATCTTGCTCCATTCTTTAGTGGCGGCATATTTAAATTAATTTTGTGTATTTGTCGTTGTTGTTAATAAATTAAAACAAAATACATCAATTCAGTTTGCATATTTCATCAACAAATATAATATTTTCAATATGAATAAATTAATGAATTATATCAACTTAAAAATAAAAATTTAAGAACAACAAAAGTGACATTACAATTTATGCGCTAAAAGGCTCATATCAAATTTATGAGCCTTTCATTTAACAGAGAAGTGTGATATTCTTATATATGTTCGAGTAACTATGAAAAACACAAAGCCGTACGCGATGATCAGTGACTCGGTTCCACGTCATTTACTTGCTCGCAGCATCACCATAAATCGTCTTGTATATATTCAACCACAATGTTTATATACTGCAAATGTGTACTATCTATTTGGTTATCTAGTATACATACAATGTTATTTGATTTACATTAGGGTAATAAAAAAAATCTGAAAATCAATTGATCCTGCAGGCGATCCCTAAAATTTTCTGCTGTGATATTTATTGATGTATCTTTAAGCTCCTTGTGCTAAGAACAGACTATCCCTGAAATTTCTTACTTTCGAACTCAAATCTTTCAAAAATAAAATAACAGTAATCATTATATAACAATCAGTTCATCAGGCTCAGAAGATCAATTTTAGTTCTTTTTTAAGCTCTCCGAACTCAAAAACATAGTTCTAATATGTTTTGAGTTCTTTAAGTACAAAAATCCATATGTAATGTAAATGCCTCTTTTTAGTTTTAAAACTTCTATATTTTTCGAACGAGTTGTTAGATTTTGATGAACTTTATGGCATCCGACGTAGTTTTTTTAAACAGAAAAAGATAATCGAGTACCAAACAACAAGCCGCCAAGAATTTCACAGTTATTTTGAAAGAATCTTTTTTTCAATTTTTCCTTTTACGATGTTTCCCGAACAGACTCACCGATTTTGATAAGTTTACAATTATTGATGTTGTTTTTTAAGCAGAAAAGCTATAAATAGTAAGATTTGGGAATTTATCGGTAGAGTAAAAAGTTGTCGAAATTTCTACAAAAAGGCTTATTTGAATGTTTTTGCAAAATACGCACACATATGCCCACCAGTGCATACAGGTACCACTAGATACCTAGAACACCTCTCGAATTAACAAACAGATTTTGATACATTTTGCATAGATCAACGTTATTTTTTAAAAGGAATAGTTGATTCCATTTTGCAATTTATTCATAGAGTAGTTTAATAAATATTACGAAAAAAACATTTTGAAAAATTTTTGTCAAACGATAATTATTGTACAAATCAAATAATTTTGATGTAATTCACGACGATTTTCATTAACTGAGTATTCATTAGATCTTAACGTTTTAGGGTACTAGGAATTTATTTTAATCATTTTTCAATTGATCTTGCAAAGCTAATCAATATCATAGAAAAGTAAAAAGGCTGATCAGATTTTGGTATCGATCACGTTCGTGCGTGCGTGCGAATGTGCGTGTGAACGTTAATATGCGTGTATGATCCATAGAATTCTTCAAGGGATATCGTTGGAGAAAATTTTTAAGAAGTGTTTTAACTGCTCGCTTTGAAAATGGAAGATTATCATACAAATAGGATAGTTTTTGAATTCGCTTCAAAATCGAATTATCAACATATCTTAATGTTTTGAAGTCCCATGAAACCCGTTCCGACTTATTCTTTTACAACTACTCTTTATTATTATATCATTCAAGAATATTTTGATACATATTCTAACAACACATGTTCATTATATTTTTTTTCATAACAATCGATATAATAAAGAATTCAATTTTCAAATTATCGTAAATCATTTGGTGGTAAACTATGAATTCTTATTATTGAAGTTATACTTCTTTAGGCGCGTTATAAAAATGATGAGAGTGAAATTTTAAGATGCGCGCGCATCTGTAACACAAAATTAACAGTATGAAGCTGTCTGCTTAACCGATCATTAAGTCTCGAAAAAAAAGCTACCAACAAAATAGAAATTGAACCTCGATATTAGTCGCGCATGTTGGTACGCTCGTCACCTCTGATCACTGTTTTCATATTTATAATATTTATTTTAAATTTAAATGAAATTTTGCATGCATGTACAAATATGATGATAATGCAATATTATTATGACGTAGAGCTGATCTGTTGATGGAGCTGGAGGGCGGCCATAGGAACTCCGTAATTAAACGACGCAACCCCATCGAGTTTGGGCTCTTTAATTCTTCTTGACGAGTACTTTGATACTATATGGTAACCAGGGTCTGTTGATGGAGCTGGAAGGTGGCCATAGGAACTCCGTAATTAAACGACGCAACCCCATCGAGTTTGGGCTCGTTTAATTCTTCTTGACGAGTACTTTGATACTATATGGTAACCAGGGTCTGATGATGGAGCTGGAAGGTGGCCATAGGAACTCCGTAATTAAACGACGCAACCCCATCGAGTTTGGGCTCGTTTGATTCTTCTTGACGAGTACTTTGATACTATATGGTAACCAGGGTCTGATGATGGAGCTGGAAGGTGGCCATAGGAACTCCGTAATTAAACGACGCAACCCCATCGAGTTTGGGCTCGTTTAATTCTTCTTGACGAGTACTTTGATACTATATGGTAACCAGGGTCTGATGATGGAGCTGGAAGGTGGCCATAGGAACTCCGTAATTAAACGACGCAACCCCATCGAGTTTGGGCTCGTTTGATTCTTCTTGACGAGTACTTTGATACTATATGGTAACCAGGGTCTGATGATGGAGCTGGAAGGTGGCCATAGGAACTCCGTAATTAAACGACGCAACCCCATCGAGTTTGGGCTCGTTTGATTCGTCTTGACGAGTACTTTGATACTATATGGTAACCAGGGTCTGATGATGGAGCTGGAAGGTGGCCATAGGAACTCCGTAATTAAACGACGCAACCCCATCGAGTTTGGGCTCGTTTGATTCTTCTTGACGAGTACTTTGATACTATATGGTAACCAGGGTCTGATGATGGAGCTGGAAGGTGGCCATAGGAACTCCGTAATTAAACGACGCAACCCCATCGAGTTTGGGCTCGTTTGATTCGTCTTGACGAGTACTTTGATACTATATGGTAACCAGGGTCTGATGATGGAGCTGGAAGGTGGCCATAGGAACTCCGTAATTAAACGACGCAACCCCATCGAGTTTGGGCTCGTTTGATTCGTCTTGACGAGTACTTTGATACTATATGGTAACCAGGGTCTGATGATGGAGCTGGAAGGTGGCCATAGGAACTCCGTAATTAAACGACGCAACCCCATCGAGTTTGGGCTCGTTTGATTCGTCTTGACGAGTACTTTGATACTATATGGTAACCAGGGTCTGATGATGGAGCTGGAAGGTGGCCATAGGAACTCCGTAATTAAACGACGCAACCCCATCGAGTTTGGGCTCGTTTGATTCTTCTTGACGAGTACTTTGATACTATATGGTAACCAGGGTCTGATGATGGAGCTGGAAGGTGGCCATAGGAACTCCGTAATTAAACGACGCAACCCCATTGAGTTTGGGCTCGTTTGATTCGTCTTGACGAGTACTTTGATACTATATGGTAACCAGAGTCTGATGATGGAGCTGGAAGGTGGCCATAGGAACTCCGTAATTAAACGACGCAACCCCATCGAGTTTGGGCTCGTTTAATTCGTCTTGACGAGTACTTTGATACTATATGGTAACCAGGGTCTGTTGATGGAGCTGGAAGGTGGCCATAGGAACTCCGTAATTAAACGACGCAACCCCATCGAGTTTGGGCTCGTTTGATTCGTCTTGACGAGTACTTTGGTACTATATGGTAACCAGAGTCTGATGATGGAGCTGGAAGGTGGCCATAGGAACTCCGTAATTAAACAACGCAACCCCATCGAGTTTGGGCTCGTTTGTATATCTTCCCGAACAAGTATAACTTCTCACGCGCGTACATAAGTACACGCACCCAATTTTTTTTATGTATCTCTGCAACATACTCAAAACTCTAAATATTCATTTTTAGAGTTTCGCACCAAAATGGCAAAAACGGAACGGTTTCGTGTCCGTCCGTTCGTATGTCACAGACATTTTTTCAAGAACTGCAAGACGTATATTAATGAAATTTATAGTATACGCGTTTTGATAAGCCGCTACTTAGTTTGGTGGTTAAATAACAATAATAAATATTTCTAGGGGTGTCGTTTCATTCACGTAACAGAAGCGGAAAAAATTTTCTTTTGGCAAATATAAATATGTTGTACATATTTCGAAAGTTCTTTTAAAAACATTTTAAGGTTTTTCAGCATTTTTTTCTGATTATATGAATAATTTCGGAAATAATCGCACCGAAAGTAACATAAATTGTGTCCCCACCCCCTTTATTTTCTAAACCTTATATCAAAAAAATGTCGAAAAATTTACAAAGGTAACCCTTAATTAAAGCATTAATAAATTATTTACAAAAAAATGTTTTGTGCTGTTTCTTATCTTTGTATTCCTGGTCCAGTTAATTGACATCAGTATGTCAAACATGGCTTTAATTTTTTATCATAACAATTTTTATACATTGTTCCTGCGTATGTTGCACTAACAGTCAAATCCGAACTAATTATGATATAAATATAATATTAACAGTTTACCATAAATTTTTGTTATAAAATTAGTTTTCTTTACTGTTATCTGTACAACTGCTGTTGTCCTGGTAACCAGAATCCGAATTATGTAACATTAAATGCTTTGTACAGCTCTGTAGGTTATTTCTGGTACCTATTCAAAGTCTGCATTGTGTTACATCAAAAAAATATTATCAAAATATTCCAGTGTTAAATCGGTAATAAAATAACGGTTTTTATAACTTTATATTGTCTTGGTATTCGAAATCTGAATCAGATTACTAAGGCACGTTATTAACCGATTACTCAATGTTAAAAGATGTAAAATGAATGATTTGTCCTACTTTATTTTCATTTGGTTTCATTTTTATTTCATTTCATTTCATTTGAAATTCGAATCTAATAGCATCGATGTATCATTATTAGAATACGCACTATTTAATTAGCAATAAAATATGTGCTTGGTTTACTGTTTCAAATTATCATGACACTCGATATCGAAATTTAGATACACCGGCCCGTTATTATTAGAATTAGCATTATTAAATAGTTTATAATTTAATAATGCTAATTAATTAAAAGTTTTGTGCTGTTTTTTGTGTCTGCATTTCTGGTCCCGTTATTCGACATTAAGCGATAAAGATATCTTTATTTTTTTCAATCTAAACAAAATTTAATGCACTGCTGCTTCCACATGTTGCTCTATATATAATACCATGAATTCCAACTATTTGAATTGTTGTCTCAAAATAATTTGGTTGTAAAATTTGTATCCTGTACTACCTCTTATGTACCTATGTTGTCCTGGTAAGCAAAATACGAACTAAGTAATATCGGCCCGTTTTTACAGAGTGCGCGCGCAGTATTAAGTAAGTTATGAATTGAATGCTTTGTACAGCTCTAGTTTATTTCTGGTGTTTAAAATCTGCATTTTTATTACATTATGAAAAAATTTTTAGAATGTTCAACATCAAAGCTGTTATAAAATAAGGGTTCTTTACTTATATATGTTGTCTTGGTACTCGGAAAACGAATTGGGTTACACAAGCGAGTCAATAGTTAGAGATCACTCAAGATTATATTGACTTCTTCGTACTTGAAAGTACAATCTGGTAACATCATTATTATTAGAATACGCAACATTGAAATTGTAATAAAATATGTGTATTTTGTACTGTATTAGATTGTTTTATTGACATTAGGCACGATCAAGCTATCTTTAAATATTTTATCTAATTAAACTTTTGTATTACTTCCTACTTATGTTGCCTTAAGACACGGATTTCGTAATATTTGAAATATCAGGGTAGGAATATCTGATTACTACAAAATAAATTCTTGATAAAATCGATAACTAAAATACGCAATATTTACTTTGTTTTATGATATATGTGTTTTGTGTAATGTTTAAGATAATACTCAAAACCCGAAATTTGGTTGCAACGTCGCATTATTATTAGAATTCGCATTATCCAATTGGTTATAAAAAAGATGTTTTTTGCCGTTTCTTGTGACTGCATTCTTGGTCCCGTTAATTCAATTGACGTTAAGAAATCTAGACATTTTTATTTTCTTATCTAAATATTATTTTTGTACTCCTATTTGCACATGTTGCCCTAATACTCGGAATCTGAACCATTTCTGAACATCGGGGCATTTTCATCAGATTACCACAGACTAAATTGGTTATAAAATTATTTTTCTGCATTGCTTTCTATGTACTTAATCTTGCTACTGTTGAACGTTAACGACGATTAAGACATCTTTATTTTTTTTTTATCAGAATGCGACGCACTAAATTAATGTCTTATTTACTGCTTCCTCTGTTTGTTCTCCTGGTAAGTCTCTTCTGAATTGCGTCGTATCGGCGCGTTATTACAAAATACGAATAATTAAACTTCGCGTTATAAATATAAATACTTTGTACAGTTTAGGTTATCTCTGATACCTTGCGTATGTTGTCCTAATACTCGGAATTAAAATTATTTTTTTAAACATCAGCGCATTGTTATCAATCAGATTTCCACAGAGTAAATTAATGTTACTCTTTTCTATGTATGCAATCTTACTGTATTTGAATGTTAATAGGCGATCAAGACATCTTCATTTCTTTTCATCTGCCATTTTTTATTTTACCAACTAATTTAATTTACGTTTATGTAATGCTTATTCAGTATGTTTTGCTAATATGTTTCGAGAAATTTTACATTAATTATTTTTTATTTACTTTTTTCCTTTCTTTAAGAATGATTTAAATCTCACACACATTCAAAATATCGAAGTAGACCTTTATCTTTTGCCCTTTATCCGTCGTCTTTCGCCCCTTTAGGGAACTAGACGAGACGGGTGGCAAATATCGTCAGCCCAATTGAGCCTATGACTATTGAGTCTCAAGTACGGAAATCGCCCCTGGCCCCTCCTAAAATACGATGGAACTATCTAGAACCAAGCTCCGTTACCCTTCTTACCGCCAGTAACCGCCTGGATTGTAATTTTTAATTTCCGCGATAATAATTTTGGGAGATTTTTGAGGAAAGTTGAAAGTACACTGAGAAAAGGAGAGGGATAGGGTAGAACAGTGTGATCCCAGGAAGGAGTAATGAGCATACTAGACTGCGACTCGAGGACTCCGAATTCACGTACCCTAGTGCTCCTGCACAAAGACGAATAGGCATTGTTCAGAAAGATGCCCTCTAGAGATTTTTCTCCCAAGAATTCTTAAAATTACTTCTTAACTAGAACTAAGAACATTGTATTTATTCTATATATGTGTGTGTGTGTGTGTGTGTGTGTGTGTGTGTGTGTGTGTGTGTGTGCGCGTGCGTGCCTGCGTGCGTGCGTGCGTATGTGTGTGTGTGTGTACAAACCATTTCATATCCAATTAAAAATCGAATTAAAATGAAAATCCGTTAATAAACTGAGAAATTACATGACAAAAAAATGAAACTTTACGTTTTTTTTTATTTTATTGAGAACTGACACTGACATCACAACTTATTTGTGCCATCGATGTCTAATTATTAAAGTAAAATATTCATAACTTCTTTATTTTTATAACCAATTCAAAAATAATTTATATGGTGAATTATCAACAACAACACATAAATACAATAGTGTTATCTTCATATAGAAACCTTATTTCGTATCAGATCATGTCCTCACATGTAACAGTACGACTTAAAATTTCTTCACATATGTATCGATTCATCAATACAACAAAAAATCAAGACACGCTTATTAGTTAATTTGTCGAGTAATATTTTTCTTATGTAATATAATAATTTTTTCTCATTTTCCTCTTTAACAAATGAACGAACAAACGGATAATTGCTCATGTGAAAACGCGTTAACATTCATAAATGTTAATCTTTTGCGCGAAATCGGTGAAATTCTGCTGTTTTGTAAATATATATATGCATACTAATGTAAAATCATGTTACCGGTCCCATAAAGTGTTTAGATGAGAATTGGCTTACACCATCTCTAGCAATTCGTTGTTATTAAGCTGAGTGGTAGTCCATGGCTGCATGGCTCATTCACATGTCGAAATTTCCAGTACACTGGCGGCCAAAGCAAAACAGACCGATTTCGTTGGCCATACGCGCTCCAAACGAATGATGAATACGAGACGATTGTGTCACATGTGCTACGTTGAAATTTGTATTCAAAAAAACCTAGAACTTTCTAATGTATCCACTTCTATTTACAGTGGTGGTTCAAAAATATTTAGAGAAAAAACATTACTTAAATAATGAAATTTATAGAAAAAAAATTTTTTTTTGTGCTACTCCTGACTGCCGAAATTTCGTATAGAAATTAATAAATCTATTTTGAAACAGTTTTGGAAGCACGGCTACTTTAAACTCAAAGAATGAAACAATGTATATGACAACAGAAAATCCTACATAAATTTAATAACAAGGGTAGCCAAGAAATATTCGCGAAAGATTGAATTGATGAAATGGTGTCTACGCTGTTTATCCATAGTAAAGAAAGTGGGGCAACAACAGGACCTGCTTAATAATATGGAGTCGAGATCAAGCCAGGGTAAGGAACGAGTTGAGGATGGATCCACATTAAAAAAATGGAAATAGAAGCACCAAAGGGTCCGCGACTGAAAACAACACTAAAATGGTGTTTGGGTTGACAATAAAGTTGGTGTAAATATTAAAATATTTTTTTTTCTATTTGCGCTTAGGATAAACCACAGCTAAAAGCCAATATATACTTTTTTAATTCATCTCAATGAAGCTGTTGTTTTAATACTCCTACTGATTTATTAAGAAAAAATATATACATCGATGACACTTATCTCACATAGATTTCTAAACACAGGATGTAATGAAAATGCTTGATCCCCAAAATACAGTAATAATTTGGCAGTGAAGTGCTTTCTGAAGGTGCGTGGGGAGCTCTCACCACGTGTCATTTTTACGGTGACGTCGATGTGAATGAACAAAACGCGTTTTTTTTTTCGTCTTGCAACAAATATGGTAGTAAAAAATGCATAACGTACGCCCACACACCCGTGCGCTTAGAAAGTGTGGGGTTGAAACTCACAAAAAATTTCCCCCTGAAGAAATAACTAGTTTTTTGATGCTGTTAACTGGTATTCTATTCAACTTTACCTGACGGGGCCGGACAACACGCAAGAGTGCTGATAGTACGTGACTTGCCCTATAGGAGATATTTTAAGGGATCCCCATAGCACCAAAATTCACAGGGACACCAAAACGGGTTCAGACCATTGGTGTATCCAGGCGCAGAAGCATCCTTGTGCATGAGAGGATATGAGCTATTTAATTAGATCTTAATAACTATTAGGACCTAAAGTTATTGACTAATAAATTTTCCTTTTGTTTATTAACTTGGACAAGAGTGGTTTATACTGGAACCGATTTGTTTATCTTTGTTAAGACCTTTTGCTGAAGCGTGTTTTCAAAATTTTCTTATAGAGTTTGCTTAGACCGCCCACAAGGCTGATGGGTCTGTATCTGGTTGGGAGGTCGAAAGATTTCTCAGGTTTAGGAGTGCCGATTACCTCTGCTTCCTTCTAGACGGAGAGAAGCAACAATTTTTAAGGCATGAAACGAAGATCGCGACTAGTATTGAAGCAAAAGGTGCCCTCTGTCGTTACCACACCATACAAAAAATTAGTAAGAATCGTAGCCTGTTCTAATCTATGAAGTCTCACTTACTTTACTATGTGTTTACTATAAAAACAACCCTTATCTGATCATGTAAAATCATTTTATAACTATAAATAAATTAAAACTCGTGTATATTGTAAATACCAAAGCTTTACATAAAATTTAATTCATAATGAAAAAAAACCCTTATATTTATGTTATTCTATGTAAAACTAGCTACACCCTTATGAACATATTATAAAAACTCACTTTTAAATCTAATAATTAATGCTTATAGGTTTCTTTGATAACTTATCTTTACTCTAAATATCTATATAATTTAATGGCATATTTATATCTGTATGAGAGCTGTAACAGTTTTCAAAAATAACATCAAAATTACATTTCTTCTTTTTCAATTACATTACATAGATCTCATGTAGATATTTACATTTCATTTTTCTTTTAAAAAATTACGTTTTGTTATTATATAAGTAAATTTTGGATTCAAAATTGATTGTCGTGCATCGACAACGTTTCGAATTTGAAACTATTGGGATTAAGAGGATCCTGACGAAACTTTGTTAATGCTACGTATTTATTGAAAACTATCCATCTGTTTAAATTCTACAAGAGTATAAAAAAACCTGGAAACTTATTTATATAGATTTGCGTCAATTTATACTTTCATATTTGGCGTCGCCCAGCCCGGTGATTTTAATTTGATTAAATAGATTTGAATATATACACGTATAACACGTTTTTTTCTTATTTTTTTTATATACTCACGCTTATTTTCTAGAGAATCAGGTAGACACCATAGATCTTCACATGATACGAAGTTTACGTATACTTCTTTTTCTTTACGAATATCCATAAATCGTTCCATGCAAGCTTGTAAATTTTGGGTCGTTAAAAATTGACCGTGTCTTAATATTCCACCAATTTAGTCTACATGACATTTTCTAGGAAGACTCTTTGCCGACCCTTCTATCACACACATTCGCTCTATAGATTTGCTTCATCGGTCTATTTTCATTCATCCTTTTCAGATAGCCAAACCACAACATATTTTTTTCTAGTCTCCTTGTCCTTCTTCTTTCAAACTATAGCGTTGTTTGATATCACCATTATTATATCTATCTTTAAGGCACTCCACACATACTAGGCAACGATCACACCTCCTGTGCATTAATATTCATAGAAGGTGTGATCTGCGTGATGTGATCCACAGAAAAAACATAAAAATAAAATCATTTACTTTCACGTTTCTTCTGCCACATCCAGATAACATTTTCACTGTTAGCATAAAATAAAACTAGAACTCTTATATCTGTACATGAAAAATGTAACAGATGATAAAAGGAGTATAACAGAATATAATAAGATTATTTTTTAATAACTTTGTCTGTCCGGCGTTCCCTTTGAACACTATGTATATGAATCTCTAAAACTATGAGACGAAATTTCACAAGTAAGTTGAACACAATTAAAGACAATATAATATATACTGCATGAAAATCGACTCTCGGAGTATTACGTAGATCAATCTGAAAGTCCTTGGAAAATCAAACACGAGCGAACTAGCAAGTTATTATTATTAATGTTTTTCAAAATGGTGTCCGTTGGGACTAATACGTCACTGCATTCGCACTTTACCCACTCGCATTTAGCGCTCCCTCCGACGGCCTTTTCAAGTGCAGCCGCTGCTTTTTGAACGTTCCTAAACCACTTTCTTTAATTATTTTTTATTTTAGGAAATAAATAAAAGTAAAATAATACAAAGTCCGGGTTTTAAGACGGGTGAGTCAGTGTTTCTATACCTCACGTCTTCAAATAATTACGTTTGTCTGGCGGTATGTGACGAGACGTTGCTATGATGAAGGTGAATCCTACTGCCAGGTCATTTTTCCCGAACTTTTTCCAAAACAAGGGATAAACAATGTAATTGTACCAGTCTGCAGCGATAATTTTTTTGGAAAATCAGAAAGTCTTTGCAAGATCTTACGGCACCAATTAACACGACGGAGTATTCGAGCTTCGGTCAAATTATGAGGTATCCATCGGGTACAAAATTTTCTGACTGCTAAATTTTCATGAAGGGTTTTGTGCACTTACTCATACCGATACCTAAGTTTGTTCGAATCTGCTGGTAGGTCAGTCTTTTGTTAGTCTCTATTATGAGCCGCATAGCACTGATGCCCTCGGTCGTCGCCGTAGAAGGATGTGTCATATTATGAACAGTTTGAACTCAATATACCAGTTATAAGCAGTGGTAAGGGCTTATAACTGGTATATTGAGTTCAAACGTAAGGTGGAGCTTCATCATAAAAGACCAAATCTGTTATTACTTTCTTGTTGACTTGAATGGCAATGAAATTTATAGAAAATCGTTGAACGAATATTTTCTCGCATTAAATTCTAGTTGACGTTAGACAAACAATATTCTTTTTGCTGCCAATTTGTAAAAAAAAAATGACGGGTGAATGCAATATACATAATAAGGTTGGCAAGGAGTTCCATTTTGAATATTTTTTATATATGAATAATTTATTATATAGTTTATAAGCAACCCATTCTAAAAATTTGAAATATCGTCTACTTAGTTGATTTTTAGCGATAAATTTCATGCTTAGGGACAAATTCATGGGTACAACTCGTACATAACAATATCCCGTAGTGGAATAGAGACAAAGGACGATATTTTTTGGTTTAAAAGGTAAAAGAATATTTTTAGAATTTGAATCCCACGGATACTGCAACGAACAAAGTTTTACGGCGTGTTTATTTATGTACCCATGGTAAAACAGCTTACTTTTTAAAGAAAGACGTTCACGACACATATGTGTATTCTGAAAATTCAACCGAAAACCGAAAAGTAACAGAGCTGTGACATTACATAGTAATCGACGGAGTACCAAATCAAATGCGGTAAGAGAGATTTCAACCCTTTTCTAAATATGGCTTTGTATTTTTTTTCCTCAGAAAACAAAGGCAAAAGCGTGTGGGAACGACACAAGGCGCCGTCGACCCCGCCGAGCCAAAGGATAGTTTACGTAATGAACCATTATCTCGCGCCGCGTGTGTCAGCCCGCGCCCCGCTGCCGAACGCGCTTTTTACAGCGAAATTCATCCTAAAAAAAAAAACCTTTCAAGCACATTCAACAACAGCCTTTCGGTGGGGTTTCGTCGTTTTCACGAAAATGTAAACGTCAATTACGATGACCTATTGCATTTTGACTTGAATAAGTCTTTTAATTTGCATCCATACTTAGAGTCAATTTCGGAAACTGGTGGTAAAATCGGGAGATACAGTTTGATGCTGCAGCTACAAATCTACTATCTACATCCAAAATTTAATTACATCACTCGATATATAAAATTGAAAAGAATTCGTTAGGTTCAGTAAGGAGAGTGAAACATTGCTCGCAGCGGAGGGGGAAAAGCCGATATTTTGAGGTTGTTTCGCTGCGTTACAAAATTTTTTAGTATAAATTTTGACCCGGAGAAGCTACGATCTTCGTTTGAGTTTCAATCGTCAGCTCTTGTAAAAATCTATCAATTACGTATACAAAATATTAGTGACGAAAAGTCATAAAAATCATATATGGAGTTAAGTTAAGAAATTAAATAAATAATGCAATATCGGCCTATAATCTTTAAAAAACCAAATCAAAATACAAAAATCGTATACGGTTGGAAAAGGCTTCTCAAGAACAATCCAAGGATGCCCTTAAAACTCTACATGACTACCGAGAACGTAGAAGAATGAAGACATTTCCGGCGTAAATACACCTGTGATGGGGTGACGAGGCTATGTAAGTCCATGATGTAATCGGTTCTATATCGACGCTAAATTGCATAGACATCAATTTTGTGCGAACACCGATTATCAAAACACATTTAGCAGCGACTAGTGCACGCTTCTCTACTTCGTCTATAGCTACACAAAATCAGGAGAACTTCTTAGTATTCAAAAATAATTGTACATATAATTCACTCGAATAGAATATTATCCGTTACGCACATGTAATCACGTATAATACACGGCCTTGTCCACGACACAGGCAAATCCCAGTTTTTTTTCCTTACCCTTTTTCTATTGAGACTTGCTGCAGTAGGTGGCTCTAGACCGTCTTTGTACAGCCATCGCCGACTATTATAGTTTTCCATAATTTCTAAAAAGATTCTTTAAATAATTTGGAACCCCACAGTGCCCCACTGATTGCGGACGTGATAATATGTGTCTTTAAACTCACTGAAATTGCGACATATATGTACTATCGGTAAATAATAGTTTCATTTACATAGTAATGTGTTGCCCATTTGAATATTAAGATTAGTTAGCAATTTGATAGTTTATTTAATTTGATACAAACAAAGAATATTTTTGTTTTCTAATTTGTGTCTTGTGTCGTTTTGTATTAAAATACATTTAAAAAAACGTCTTCACTGACAAATAAAAAAAATATTTATTATCTTTGAAATTAATAAATAGCTCCACATGAAATGTCTATATATACGATAGTTTAAAATAAAGTATATCTAAATGTATATAGTTCATATCACAAATAATGTTCGGTTGTGGTTTGACAAAGGAACCCTAAGAACAAACAGTAAATTTTATAACAAGGCACGTGTCAAATTGGAGCCTACACACAACGCCGTAGCTTCCAGACTGCATGTCGTTTCCGAGATTAGTTCGTTAAATTTAGATAAGATTGCGTTTTATAAAACGCTCACCATTCCTAGTAAATCGTGTCGGAGGAAAATTCGAGTTGTTGATTGAACTAACAAGTTATTGATGAAACGGCGGGCCCATTGTAGGAATTGTTTGATGCGGTTTTACCGAAGTTGTAACAGTGTCCAAAGTTTCGAAGTTTAAAGCTGGAACAGTTGAGTTTTGGAGAATATAATTCTAATTTTAACTACGGTACAATCCATGCCAACCCTCGGAAACTACTCCAACTTCTAATTGTTTAGCTCCAATGTATTCGTTCATAGAATGGATACTGTATTTCAGATGGATGATATATTTAATAATCGGCAAATGTTAAAGTTATATAATAAAGCGAGAATTGAATGCAAATAAATTATATGGGTGACTGAAACTATATTGGCTAAGTGGATGCATTCAAAATTTAAAAAAATATATTTATTTCATTTTTCTGTATACCAACATATCATATATATAATATTTATAGTGACTAAAAATTAAAAATAGAATGACACAATATTCAGGATCTAGAATCTAGTACTTTCCGGGGAAAATAAAACACTCCCAACCGATTGCGCTACCACTACTTAATGTAACTGTGTTATCAAAGTGAAGGTATGCTTCTTGCTTGTTTATTCGTTTGTTTTTTTACTCACTAAGAAAGCAATTAAACGACATGTTATTTTTCATAAAAATAGTTTATAAGCAGGAGAATGGCATGGAGTATTTTTATCCCGAAAAAATATACAATTATTGGGGGATTAAAATTATAAATAACTTAAATGATATAGATCGATATCAATTAGCAGATTCAAAATCGAACTAAAATTTGGTTTGGGGATTGAGTTAGTATTAAAGTGACTAACACTCTTTTTGTTCCGTCAAAATACAGTGGTGATCAAAATTAGCCACACTTAATAGAAGTCCACATCGGCGAATCGCTGACCGTATAATAGATGTAGTGAATAATCGGATCGAGAATTGGATCAAACTCGAAGATGATAACGGGATTATAATCGGGATCAAGATTGAGATAGGCTTCAGAATTGAAGACAGGCCTGGGAGTAGAATTTAGAACGAGACCGCAAATGAAACAATCACCAGAACCGTAATGGAAATGGAAGATAAATCTTGTATCGGGTTCATGATTGAAACAAAGATCACTTGATATAAAAGATGAATAATTCGTCTTTTTTCCATAAGAACGAAGCCACAGGCGAAAGTTAGTTTGAAATATATAACAAATACTTTGATGAGGAATACTTCATCGATTCGCTGAAACACGTGACTGAATACGAATCAATTTTACCTTGGAAAGCTATAAAGTCTTAAAGTTTACAATGCTAGTGTTATAATGTCACAAAGCTCGATAAACTTTATCAGTGGGTCTCATAACGTTATAAAGCTCAAGAATACTTGAGAGTGTGACTGTATATAATATTAGAAAATTCATAAAATAGTACGTTATTTATCGATTATAATTTTATACATGCAATAAATTACTAGTGCCATTTAAAGGCTACGTCTTTTTCATTTATAGAACTCCTGCATTTATTATCCCATCATTCTTTTTTACAATAGATACGTATAATAGATACGTTACTAGATGCTTCTCCTGCAGATTGCTTCAAGTTTTATAGTATCCTGATACAATCCTGAATTTAATTGCTACATATAGAAAGTAATTATATAAAGCAACACAAATACAATTAACCACCACGAAGTGTGGATTTCCACTAGTGTCACAAGAGCAGATAAGACAGAACAGTGAAAGCCTTCACATAAGCCGCTCGCCGTAAGCGCACTCACACGTGGCCGTGCTATCTCGCGCCGACAGCACACCGGCGAGTTTTACGCATGCGCCGCCGTACTGAGTACCGGTTTATTTGTGGTACGGTCGACAGAATTAACCGCCGCGCCTCGGATACCCGACGAAGTAAGAAACTTAACGGTGTTATCAATTTTCATCGTTATTTTCGATTGTTAAAAGATTTTGACTATCAGTTATTCATTTCGAAAATATTAGGGAGTAGTAATTTGGGATTATATGTTATGATACGCGAAAATAAAAATTTAAAAAAATTCTAGAATCCGATCAGCGAAGCGCCATTTACTGGGTCCAGTTGTATATCTAAACCAACCTGGGATCCACTCAAATACAAACAAAAAAATTATCGCAATCGGTCCAGCCTGTACGAGAACAAACAAATGTGTAGAAGAATTATATACTGATATATAATGATAAAGAATGGACTATTGTTTTCAGCTAGCGACATAGACACGTATACGTGCACATATGAAATTTCCGGGTGACACCTGACTTTTTTTAAAAGAATATTCGTATGTTTAGTAGAATTAATTTTAAGGAAACGTTTAATACTTAGTTTCACTAAGAATTTGAAAAATACATGGTTTTATGTGTATGAACATGAGGAATGAAATATCCGCGGTCAAATTTGAATTGCAATTGTGTTTTGTGTTTTCCTTTTTTATTTCAAACATGACACTGCAAGATTTGCGGGTAGTTGAAATAAAACTTTATTTTTGGGAATGCTAGCAGATATTAGGACTAACCTAATAACCACCGACTCATATTGGAATTTAAAAGTATATAAACCGGTATCGCGAACATGACTGAAAGAAAGACCGATAGATTTGAGACGTGAAGTAATTCATGCTATATCCATCTGGCCGAAGTCGCGAGCATTGATAATATTAGTAAAAAATTGTCTATAAATGACCATTAGTAACATGTCTATTGATAAGCGTGGTTCAAAGAGTGATTAGTTAATATAATAAAAATTAACGTCTTCAATTTTGTGTCCACCCGTCGCTAGTCATTTAAGCAGATTTTAGGTGTTACACGTTACGAACGTTACGGACAAATTATTTTCTCACCAGGAAAATCAAAAATACAAAAAAAAACCTTTTTAAAACCTGTTTCTAAAAAATAGTAATATTCCAACATAGTATTTAGTGCGACTTTTGACAATTACGTATAAAGAAAAATATCACATTTTTAGATGAACCAACACGTGAGCGACCCTTCGGCCGACACTCGTGATGCATTAAGAGGCGCGGACGGGCGCCCGCGGCCGCCGCACATCGGTAATTTAAGGGTAGCAATTGCGGCCTTTTGTCTAAGAAGTCCCCCGAATATTACGCTTTTATTTCGCGCCCACCTTTGTATACATTTTGGCGTCCCATCGCTTTGAATTAATTTCACGGCGTGGCGGTCGTTTGTATTTCTTTTGTTTCGGCGCCGGCGCGCGCCCCGCCGCCCTGCGCGCCGCCCCCGCGCGCCGCCCGTAGATATATACCGGCCGTTAGCGCGTTGCGACAACTCTGAAGCCGGCTATTTATCCGCGGGGCGGCGCTGCGCCGGCATTGTCGATTTAATCAGTCTCCGCGGCGAGATTTATCGGACGCCACCGTTCTATTGGCGATTATTTATTAAATCATTTCGCGAAGTCGGCCGGCGCACGGGCGCGCCGCGGGCGCCGGCCGGCTCAGAGCGGCGAGCGTTCGTTTCCGATTTACGCCCCATGCGTCAATTCGAAACTGAAAATTAAGAGCGTTAACACCACTGAGCGAATAGGTGAAGACGGATATTAGAGACGCTTCGTTAATCAGTGTGTTTTTAGCATAAGTTATAGTTTAACTAGCTAGATCCGGCAGAGGTTATACTGTTAGCCCATATATATCATGTCTACATAAATGAATTGAATTCTCTGCATATTTTAGTAATACATTTTTTTTTATGTAACAGATTAACATGTAAATAATAATTATAACAATAAAGTTGTATTTTCGTTACGGAATTTCTTGATTCGGTCGCCGCGCTCAAAGCCCGCGATAAAAGCTATACAATAGCTTAATACATACACGCGTGTGTGTGTGTGTGTGTGTGTGTGTGTGTGTGTGTGTGTGTGTGTGTGTGTGTGTGTGTGTGTGTTGTAATAAATAGGCGGTGTGCGAAGCGTTCAACCTCCGCGCTGAGATGTCGCGAACGTCATTTCAACCTCTGAATTTAAAAAAATGAAATGTTATTCAATTTGCAAAACAAAAGTAGAGAGATAGATGAGGAATAAACACGAAAGGAAATCGATGTATTAAAGATATCATTGTGACCATATTTATCATTTGTACATATTTGAAAAGTAAACGAATAAACTTAGTTAATATTACTACGTCCGCTTTGTTGAAGATCTCGAGTGCCGAAAAGGTGAAACCTCTAGAGATATACACGTTCTACAATTTATAGTAGGTTACCTACGCGAACACATAAAAAATACGATTTTTATTATATTATTACGAAATAATAACTGGAAAGAGATTGCGATTTAAACCAGTCCATGCAACAATAATATTGTGAACAGCTTTAGTTTGGGTTTTATATGGTTTTTAAATTTCCTTACGTTTGAGGGAAAAAAACGTTCCATTATATACTCGCTTCTGCATTTATCTGTGTGTCTACCAAAGTTTACATTACCGAAACTACTTAATTAAAAAAAAATTAAATGCATACATAGAGTTAAAAGTGAACCAATTTTGAGGATACACCGTCAATAAACGAATTTTGTACTTAGAAAATATATTTGTTGAGCTAAAGAAATTTACCGAGTGCATTATATATATATATATATATATATATATATATATATATATATATATATATATATATATATATATATATATATATATATATATATATATATATATTTATTTTAAAATGCATTTTATAAAAATATTATAGAAAAGTTGCAGCTACTCCTTAACTTCCAAACTGTGGATCCAAAAATTAAAAAAAATGTTTTAGAACTTTTTTCGTGCATTACAAGAACATGTGAACGACAATCCTACGTATGCAAATATCCAAAGAAAACAAGACTATTCATGAACAGAAAATGTGTATATATATGTGTTACTAATTTACTAAGAATTACCAAAGTCAATTTGCCTGGTGTTTATTATGGTATTTTACTCATTTGAATTAAAGACGGGTTGAAGTCTTAGCTTTATATATACTAAGTGCTGCATCATTTAAAATAACCTACCGTATGAATTAAACTTATGTATACTATTTTCATTTATTCTCAAATTTATAGAAGGAATCTTAAATTATGATTATTAATAAAATAGAAAAAAAGCATTATTGTATTCTTTTTACTATTTAAAACATATTTATTTATTTTTACATACATATTTAAGTAATTGTACGAAACCTTCAGTATAAGAATTTCGCTTATTCTCGTACGATTTATTGTTCAATTTTACTTACAATAATAAATTTCAATGACAAATATGCTCCTAGTTCTAAAACAAAAAGATTATGAGATGCCATGGTTTAACGGTGAAGTGATAATTGACATAATAACACCAAAATCTATTTCAAATTATAGGCAATACCTTAGCAGAAACTTTATATGGTATCTTCTACTAATTTCAAAAGATAAAGTCTCGAATAACAATACAATCATAATCACAACTTCATATCATAGGCATTTTCCAAGGTTCGATATCTATATCTTTGTATATTTTTCTTGATATTTCTTCATATTTATCACTTCTTCATAACAACGTTCATTTTCAGAACTTATTCAACTCTCAAACTATATCTTATTAACAGGTATTTGTAATTTATTTACTGAGGTAGTTTCGTAAGTAATGTCAGTTTTGATAGCTCAAATTCATACACTTCTTTCTATATATGTCATAACTTGTCACAAGTCTCTAGTTCTATGAAGAGTACAATTGTTTTACTTTCTTTTATTGACAGTTGTCTGCGGTCATTCACGAGACAAGACGTTTTGATAATAAAACCGTATGAAGTGCGATATATATGAAATTCGCGACCGTTAAGACGTTATTTGAGCAAAGGATTGGAGCAGCCGCGGCAGCGTGAATACGGGAAATTGAAGGACAATATATAGGCAATCATCGGACGGTGCAGTGTTGGTCTAATCGTTCTAATTGTGGAGATTTGATGCTGGTAGATCATTTGTGCTCTAGACCTCCAAGTTACAAAGGAAGCAGTAAAAAATCAACCTAGTACCAGAACTCTCTCGATTGACTTGGATCTTGGCTCTCCCTTGGACCTACTAAAGACACCATACATCACCAATTAAAATTATTAGGTAAGACCTACAAAAGTTATCGGAGAGTGCTTCACGAATTAAACGAAATTCAAGCGAAACGCGAAATTGTGTGCAAACAGCTCCTTGCCCATCGAAATAAGATCGTTTTGTTAAACTCATTATTATTTGCTATGAAAAATTGATTTATTTAAACAATACAAATATGGAAAATCAGTGATTAGACCAAGGATAGTGACTTGAAACCGTATGAAAAGAGATCGATTCGAGCCGAAAGTCTTTGTTTTGTGTCTGGTAGGGTTATGAAGGCTTAGTGTATTTTGAAATAATTCCAGATAGTCAAATTATCACTGCCGAGATATATAAGGAACAGTTTACACGAATTTATGAAATTTTGTTACACAAGTATCCACATAGATTAAACCAAAACGGGTACTCCTACAACACAGCAAGGCTAGAAGGCAAAAAGCGAAAATTATACGGGACAAGATCGAAGAACTTATTGGTATTGAACTCTTACTACATCCAGCATTAATCTGGAGTTTGCACCGATAGACTATTTTTAATTCAAATCCATGGCAAAATTTTTTCTTAAAAAAAATTTGAGTGAAAAAGTAGATGTTGAAAATAGAGTGCGGCAATTCTTTGCGTCTATGCTCAAGGAATGCTTTTACCGACTTCTAGGTAAAGAATAGCTGAACATTGGGTTAAAATCAATATGGTGGGCTATACTTTGAATGTTAAGGTTTTTCAGGCAATCGCTCGTGGCCTCAATTCCAATTCGGTACCTTTCGATTCGAAGGTAATGCGCTGACTAGCCAACGTAGTTCTTTTTAATTATACGCCAGTATTATATTAAAAACAATAATTGAAACAATCGGTTATAGTTAAAGAGTGTTATGAAAATCGCGAATACCGTCGATTCTTAATGAAGTTATTTATCGTACAGCTCATATAAACAAACGCTTTATACCTAGATTAAACACTAATAGCTATAATATAATACAGAGTATTGCTTTTTGCTATGTGGGTAGTTGTGAAAAGACAGGTGGAAGGTAAAACAGTCAGCGGCATGCTTCTTTGCGATTTACTGAAAAACTGAAACACGCGTGCCGTCGAACGCGCGGCCGACCGGTTTTCTACGTAGGCCCAATATTATTATACATGAAAATTAATAAGTTTATTCGTATATTATTTATACATATATTTTTATTAGATATTATTTTATTTACAAGAAAATTATATTTTTGTGTTGCTATTTAATTATGACATAAATAATTTTGCTATCTAAGATTTTGAAAATCGTAACAGCGCTAAAAAAGTTACAGGTTAACTCGTTCACAAAGGAAAAAGTCTACATAAGCCAATAAATTAATTTGAATGACTGTCAATATTTTGAGTAAAGCAGAAAATTTCTTGACTCTAATAAAATTTTCTTGAATCAAGAATGTCTTATTTGGTTTAAGAAGGCTTCTGCTTTATCTAAAATAATAGCGTTTCCCAAAAAATCAATTCTTAGCTCAAGAATGTTTATCTTCAATCACTATTCCTTCTTTTTCAGAATTCCAATTTTAAAGTGAATATTCATTTAAGATTTGAAGAAGACAAGTGCTTCGCCGTCAAAGATCACCGGCGACACCGTTGATAGACGGCACTGACGTCCTTAATTTATCTCTTACATATTATGATTAATTTAGAGCGCAATCAGTAGACGAGGCGCGCGCCGCCCGCGCCGCCCGCGCCGCCTGACGCGCGCGGGCGTGTCGCGCCGCGACAAGTTATCATCTCGATCGGCTCTGACTTATGGGCTAAGTTAGTCGCGCGCCGCCGCTTTGCCCGTGACACCCGCCCGTAATTACGGCGAAATTTATTATTCCTACTTACACCTTCGCCGTGCATGAATTTAAATCATGCGTTCATTGTTTTGAACAAACAGTCGGCGCCGACGACGGCACCCCGCGACGGAAAAGATTTATCTTCTATATATTATAAACAGTAGCAGAACGACGTCAATTACAAGTTTGTTCTGGGTTTGTTATCTTCTGCCATTATTCGTTATAAACTAATCGCTAATGATTTTATAAGTACTTTCTCCATTCAACCCTTTCTCACGCAAACATTTTGCTTAGTAAGTTATGACAGTTGTCGCTTATATAGTAATTGAGTAATGTGTTATTTTCAGTTCACATTTTGAAGAACTTTTTTTAGAGGTGTCTGTCTATCTCGGGGAATTAAAAGAAATGAAAACCACTTAGAAATTTATCTTATCATAATTTACTTTAAACGATCCACATTGGTTAAGCCGTCTCCAACAAATTGGTGAACATATTTAAAAAATTAAGTAAACAATAAGCAAGTAAAATTTGACACGTATATGTTAACACTATTAGTTTCACATGTATGTTAGTTTGTTTGTTTGACTCCTTTGCATTCGATTTTAGCCCACTTTAAGTGGTCTGATTTCATTTAACCTTTGTAGATTTGTCAAGGACCGATGGCAGTACAATAATTTCTAATTTTGAAAAATAAAATTTTGAATAAAAATTAATTTCTAAATTTTGGAAAATTTTAAATTGAAAAAAAAAATAGATAATTAAAACATTATTCAATTTAACAATTTAGAAATTTTTTTTGACTATAATAAATTTGATAATGTTGAAAATAATCGAAATTTCGAAATTGGGAAATTTTAAAAGATATTTTTTTAAATTTTAAAGTAAAAATTTTTAAAAAACTTGCGTGTCACAACTATAAGTTGCACAGCGCTACATTAACATATGTAGAGCGCTAAATTTTCACTGAGTTTTGAAATCACCCAATCCAAAAGAATATAATACAATATAATCCTGCCGAAGGATGAATGGCATGAGAGTGCTTCAAAATATCATGTCGCTAGCGTCAACATCAGATCGTCAATACAAGGTTGTACTGTAGATTTTGCAGTTATTTATCTGGGTTCTCGATTGTTTGCTGTCGGACGAGCTTATGTAGCTCCAAGTCGTGGAAAGTCACTGAATGGAATTCAAATAGAAGAACTTAATTGCTCAAAGCTAACAAGGAAAGTTCCACGTAATATTGATGCGTTAGATCAAATGGAAAAGTTATGTAAACATGAATTATGTAAACTTAAATTCATTGCCACAAGTAAGATAAAATCAAAGTTATTGGTTATAAATACTACTGATACTGTTTTAAAACTAAAAATTTAGAAAGTAAATTAGAGTTTATCAAAACTAAAAGCAGGCTTCAATGATAAATGGAACTAAAAAGTAAAAAATAATTCTTAATATAGGAATAAAATAGTGAACGAAAACTATTAGTGTTATTGTAAAAATAGCGTGGGGCGCTTTGTGCCATATCCTTTATACCATCTTTGCACTTATCGTACCGATCGAATACTTTCGAGGACCCTACGTTTTTTTCACGATAATACTAATATTTTTCGTTAATTATTTTATTACTATATTAAGAATTATTTTTTATATTTTAGTTCGATTTATCATTAAGGTGTGTTTCTTAGTTTTTTTAAATAATATTTTTTTAAGTGACGTGAAAGTGCCGGCGCCACTAAACTTGTTTTATATCCTTACGCAGACAGATGCGTATTATAAGTTGTGTATCTTTCTGTCTGTGTATCGGTGCCTGTCTGTGGCATGTTATCACCCAAAGGGGTGAACCCATTTTCATTAAGTTTTTCTTTTTGTTTCAATAGTGATTTCATTGAAAGTGCTTTTAGTTACGATTCAAGAAGATCTATTCAACCATTTGAAGATTATCAGCTCTATTATAATTGTCGTGAACGTCTTCCGCAGGTCCGATGTATTTGAAATTTGATATGCTGTTACCTTAATGATATTATTAAAACGTTGTAACCCTGAACTGATACTGCAGCTTGACCGGGAATTTGTAAGCTATTCAAACCCCACAACTACTACAACAGAGATATTGTGTTTGGACTCATTGGAATGGTCTTAATGACTTACTTCGGTACACCAAGTAGTGCACATATAAGAATGGTGTAAAAAGGTTTTTGATCCAGAAGCCCACAAGGACTATTCGAAAGTCAAGTTGTTTTTGAGTAAAAAATTACATAAGGCAGACATTTTTGAACGGGTTAACATTAAGTTAGAACATCCTAAAGTAGTATTTGTAAAAAAAATCAAGTATTGACCAGTGAAGGAGAGTTCCGGTGGCCCACTCCCCCTTGATCAACTCACTTGTCCTCCATCGACCTCCTCTCCATCATACATCGTATTGTTACCCAAGAGGCGGGCAGTACGCTGGCGATTCCTCTGGGGTCGTTAGGTCCGTGGGCGTCAATTACCACCTACTCTCTAATGGGTCTAAATGTTTTTAATTAATCAATTACAACACATTGTACGACATTATAATATTGAAATCCTACTTCTCAGTCTTGCATATTCTACTGAAGCCGATCTGTCATGGGCATTCTTAAACATCTTTTTTTCGTTGACTTCACAAATAGCAACAACCTGAAACCTTTTTACTCAAAGCAAGCTTGGTTTTTGTAATCACATAAATAAACCACAATTTTTAGAGTGGTCCCTAGCGATATGTAGACAGTTGTCCATCGTAGTGTGTCTAGTAATATACAGAATTTATAAAATAGAACATAAAAAACCCATGTAACAAATAAAATCTATGAAAAGTAAAGAAAAATGTAAGTTGGCCTTAAGTTTAATACAAATAGGTAATATTTTGATACAAGCGTCGTCCCCTTGGAAGGATCGCAAATAATTGAAATTATTCCCGACAAATAATATAATCAATTCTATCTGTAATATTAAAAAAAATTACTATCATTCAAAAGTGCTCTCTTACAGGAATATATAAATCTAGCTACAGTGAATAATTTCCCATATACTATTACAATGACTATAAGTTCTCTTCAAAATTCTCTTGAAATTCATTTCAAAGTTACTTTCAAACCCATTGGCTTAACTAGATAGAATTTAAATTCTCATTGATCAATTCCGCTAGTGATCAGTATCGAACCCCTTATCTTTTCTTTCGAAGCTAACTACCTTAATTACTGATCTACTGCTGCTATCGGTATATAGTATTAATATTGATTACTACTAAAGCTTGAGGCCTGAAAGTAGTCACGTAACATTGAAACACGCACATCGATTGTTCGATTCGATTAATTACAGAATCATTATTTAACGAGTAGAATTAACAATTCTTGTAATTCAGTAAATGTTTTATTATTTATTTTTTAACATTTTAATGTCAAAGCAATGAACGGCAGTTAAGTCAATATAAAAATTAGAAAAGCGAGTGTTGCCTCCATCAAAAACTCTCCAATAAAATACGGTAGTATGAGTGGCGTAATCCAGAAACTAAACCCATTAGGTTAATGGAAACACTGGCAGCTCGCTTTGCCGTTTTTTTTTTTTTCGTGGTCGTAGCGCGTCGAACAGCCGCACTGCAGTTTTGGTAATACACGAAATATATATAGTTATACACGAGTCCTTCATTTTATGACCGGCCGCATTTGGGGAAATATTGACGCGACGCCATTGCGACAGATTCTGCGGTGAATTATTTCCTGAATCAGTTTCATCCGTGGGAAACGTTATATACATCTGCCAACAAACTAGAGAGTAAAAACGGACATCGTCTGCCATTGTCTTTGCTCGGAGGAGATTGGATTCGTAGATATATTTAGTTTTCTGCCCACGGCTTCGCCCGCGTTGAATTCGGTCTGTCATATAAAGCATTTATTACGACTCAAGCCTCTTCTTCGTCCACTCGCTCTCCAGCCCCGACCCTATTCTTGTATGCTTTTTAATAAGTCTGAGTAACAGTCGAGTTTTTTTTAGTAGATTTCATAAAAATCTAACTGTTATATTTATCCTCATATCGCAAATTTTGAAAAATTTTGCTGTTTTCCGACTTAACTCCACGAGCTGAGTCAGAAAATATATTTTAAAATTTAGAAAATCCGAAAATTATATACTTCATATGAATTACATTAGAAATAAAATAAAATCTTCCATTTCGGCTAGCGAATGGCCTTTTTTTTATTTTCGGCGTTTTTATATGTTCGTATTGTGACGTAATTAAATCTTTGATGTGCTAGTAATTATTATTTGCCTTGTAAATTCTCCGGCTTGATCTTTAAATTAAGATAACTGTTTATTGATATCAATTCAAATGAAATAAAGCCTAAAACCTATTGCAAGCTAAGTTCCATCTAAAAAATGAACATAGTTTTTTTTTCTTTTACATTACCTTTCTGTTATTGTCCCCTCCATTTTTCATGCATACCTTCAATATACAGACACCGAGTTCTACTGTTTTATTATATGTATAGATTATTCACGAGATGCCACAAAAAACTATATGACAAGGTTTGTTAATTCAATAAATTTTGTGCAGAAAGTACAACGAGTTGAACAATAACTTGTACTGATTGTAAAATTAAATAAACTTGCCCTGATATCTAACATTGAAAATATTCTTAGGATCGCCTCAGCAAAAGGCCTATTTAGAGCGAAAATTCGAATTCGCTCTGGTAGCGTAAGCTCCTGATCTAGATGAATGGTTGAGGATGCATATGGACAAAGACTACACGATGGAAAAAAGTTAAAAAACTCTCAAAATTATTTTAAAAAATAAAAAAATCCGCAACGTGTTTTAAGGAGTTACTAAATCGCAATTTTAAACCTATTTAGATATATTTTTTTTTAAGTTTCTGATTTATTTATTATTCTGATTAATTTTGTTATTGAATTCATTTTTAATGTACCCGAAAATCATGTAGAGCACGAGATTCATAAATTTTTCCTCAGGATTTATTAAATAAATACAAATAATCTATTTCCATTTAAAACAGAATTAGTCGAATTATTGCTTAGTCTGTATAACATTTTTACCTTAAACGAGCAATTCACATCTCGTAAATAACACATGTCGGCCCCAATAGTTTCGATGTCAATCAGTTTTATTTTGATACTGTATTCTTTTTCAAATTTATCTATATAGGTGTTTTCCAAGGAAAAATGAAAACGAAAAAAAAAATATTTATTGCCATTTAGCAGAATTTTGATGTAATTACATCGTTGCTATGTCATTGCTTCTCAACAACACAAACTTCAGTTGGCACTGTTATTATTATATATTGCTGTAACTGTGTTAGGTGTTGCTGGTACGTGAGGCATCCGGCCTCCGTGCTCAGTCCCGCCAATGTGGGTTCCCGATTGGGTTCGATTTATCGAATTTAATTTTAAAATACTAGAAGGTCAATCAAAGCTAGAAACAAAGAACAGTGAATGGGAAAATGTTGATCGCGGCTCCTGCCCGCGCATAGTTACCTCGATAGCGAATCCCAAGATCAGAATATAAAAGTAACAAGTAATTTGTGAGTCTGAGTGTACATAAAATTAGTGGCCAGATGATTTCAAAAACCCATCAAATAAACAAAATTTTATCGCTGATAAGTGTTTAATTACGATCATGGGTGCCAAAACCCGACGAAGGGTACGTCTGCGCTGTAGCATATACAAAACTTTATTCTTTGAAATAAACTTAAATAAATTAAAATAAAGTCACGAATCAAAACGAAAAATAATGCCCCACTAATACCTAGTGGCCATGCGTCACTTTTATAACTTCTAAAATTATATACAGCTCCCCAAAGAAAAAAGATTCAACATGATTCCCAAGAGGATAAAAATCCTCAACTCAGCCATGTCAGCCTCAGTAGTCGCCTTGCCTCGTATTTTATTTCAAGGACTTGCTACGGAAGAACAAGAGAAACCTATGCAAGAAATTATAAAGATATACATTATCTTTATATAAATATTATTTAGTTTATTTGATATTTATGCAGATTAATAAATATCTAATAAAAAAATTGGTTGCCTGTAAAGTCGGTATACGGGCGAAAGTTTTACGTGACAACGACTTTGAATGGTAAAATCATTTTAATGTGAATATTCATTCGTATAGTAGGAAGAAGGATGAAATAATAGTAACAATTTAAAACATTTATTTATACAAAGAATTATATTTAAAACATTAATTTATACAAAGAATCTCGCACTGAATTTCATATTAACAAAATTTTATTTTACCTTTACACATACATACGTATTTATATACAAATATACATACAATAACTTGCAATACATTTGCAAGCTATGCACTAATTCTCTAGTGCTGCGCGCGGCAGACCGATCATAGTTGAGTGGGAGACGCAAGGCATTCGGCGGGCCTCTCTCTCGTTCGGTGACTCATCGTTACGTTACCGAGCGTTACACTTTTCATAAGTGACTCCCAGCCGCAACCTAATTTAAGACGTTGTCACGTCAAAATAAATAAGTAATCTTCTCTCTTCACTAATCACATACAGGAACAGAAATTCAATGTTCGTATTTGCTAAATAGTTGAAACAATAGGTAATTTGCAAAATAAAACAAAAGTAAAGGTCGTTCATCGAATATATATATAGGGCATAGTCCGATAGATTGCTGTTTTTATAAACTCGTAACTTGTTAAATTTTTAGCTAATGTGTTCCAAAAAGAAAAGATTTTAATATCAGGTAAGTTATTACATTTTACAGTCTTGTGAGACATGGACACTGAGATTTAAAGTAAACAGATATTAAATAATAACAACGTGACAAACAGAACATATTTTATGATACGGCATCGACTAATGGCGAGCGAATCGTGTCATAAAAAACAAATTTATGGCGTCAAATAGATTATGATGTACCTTTTGATTTCAATAACTCCCATATCATATAAAAATAGAATTTTAAAATGAAAAGTAGGCAGTAGGCACGCTATTACGAGTAATATGATATATTTTTTTTTTCCTAAAATTTTGTTTCGAGACGACAAACCAAACTTACGATGTATATAAATTTGGGAGAATTATTAAAACCAAATTATGTAATTAAATAAAGTTATCAATAACCAAAAACAACGTATAAGTATAATTCGTTAAAAAAAACAAATACGTTTCAAATTCACGGAATAAAAATTCGGTTACATAAATATTAATGTTTAATTTGTTACCGTAAATGGTAACAAATGACACTTTTATGTTTATGTAACATATAAAGCGACAGTATAATTTTTCATACCTATTCATACTTTTTATTCCAGTTTCTTTTCAGTGTTTTTTTAAACCGTCACTTCCTTAAACGGTAAAGATGGGCTTAAGCAATTGGTAAAAAATATTGATAAAAAATAACATTGAAATTAAATTGAGTTTGTTATAGAATTCGGGAAAATCATAAAAATACAATCCTAGAAAATCATAAAATCACACTTAATATACTCAGATTTTTTTTTAAATCACCCTAATGTAACACTATTATACACCCAACCAAATATTTCTCAAAGAATCAAAATAAATGTCTCTTCGGGGAATCCTTTACCGCTATTTACTAAGTTGGACCTTTTCCTGGCTAAATGATTTACGATTCATGTTTTGACAAAAAAAAACTGTCTATGTGAATCAGACTTAGAAGACTGTACACTATCATATTTTCGATTTGTTGAAAGTAATAAACACTTTCAGGAATTGGGACAAAAATTAATAAACTAATAAACATTCAATTAAATTTTAAATTATATAAAAGTAATTCACTTCACGTGCAATCTTTCTGTTTGTCCGAATTCTCAAAACTATTTATTATTCATGGACACAATTCGCTGATATTTCATTTATTAAATTTTCATTTCATTTCGGCAATAACTAGACAGGTTTTGGTATATTTTTCTCTACCTAATAAAAAGTAACTGTACCATAAATGTCGTTTTTAAGTTTTTGGTCGACAAATGTTAATAAGGACTTATTAATAAGTATAAAATAATTATAAGAAAAATTAAAAAGTTCCGACTGTGTGAAAATAAACTAAAAATATGTAAACGATATGATATAAAAAAATCATCCAATTAAAAATTGATAAATATTTGCAGTCGGAGGCGTTCATACAGCAAGAGTCGCAGCAAGGAAAGAAACATGAATTTGGCGCTTTCCACTGCAAAAACTATGTCACATTTTTTTTCAATTTTTTAAATGAATTTCTTTTCCAAATTTTGAATTATGTTTTAACAGTAAACTAACATTGTTTTCTCGTCATTAATAGTATTATCGTCATCCTTGTGATAATAGTGATAAATTTATTTTATGAATATATTGATAATAATTAATATTAATAACTTATTAATGCAAGTTATGTAATCTTTAAATAAAATTTATTGCTCTAAAGTAATTTAAGTAACATTATCTTGCTTTTAAAAGATCTACTCGGTGATATGTCGCAGTGGTATGAGAGTTTTTTTCTTCTCTACCGCCATTTTGTTTTTTACAGATATCTATATTTATTATAATTATTTTTCTCGTTAATAAGACGTATTGTACGATTACAATAACTTTATTACAGCTTTATTATGAGTATTGAAAACTGAAATAAAAATGTTTGCTAACCAATTTTAAACGTTATAAATCATAATTGTTCATGTAAATAAAAATTACTAGAGTAACCTGAAGTTGAGCTTAAAACGCTTATTTGACACCTCGTAGGCTTCTTTTTTTACAAGCTTTTACTTACTTTCACTTGTCTGTTTGTAATTAAATCTCGCAAGATAAATTTGACCGACTTCCCGATTCCCGATTGCGCTAAAATTTTGCATACATATGTATATCGCGTGACAATGCAATGTTATGATGACGTGGACGTGACTGATGATGGAGCTGGGAGGTGGCCATAGGAACTCTGTAAAAACCCATCGAATTTAGGCTCGTTTGATTCGTTTTGACCAGCACTTTGTCTCTAGATGTTATGTATGGTGATTGATGATGAAAAAAAAAATTTCTTAATTTTTTTCCTTTTTACTATAATAGCGTCTCTTGATACTGTCATTAAAACCGACCCACGTGATTGGTCTCTAATATGCCACAAAAGAACAAACATACATACATACTTATAATTAATAAACACATTACTCTCCTTTTCGTATTGCAATCAGGTAAATATAGCAGTGATGGTTCACTTCACATACAAAAAAATAAATCTGATTTCCTTGTTATGTAATACTGCTCATATGTAACCGAAATATTTTCTATAAGTACATATGGAGTGTTGATATAAATATATTATTGTACTTTTTCTTCACGAACTTTCTTGTGTAATAAGTATGACCGAAAAATAGTACATATATAATTATACAATAAATAAGAAATTAATTTATTTTTATGACGGACTGCCGTGTCGTGATGGTACAAGCTAATTATTCAAAGTCGACACCTCGATTCTTATGATTAGCGGACACGCAAAATTAAAACATTTTCACTTAATCGGCATTTCAACTAGAATGTTTGGGGAACGATCTGGCTTGGAGAAATACTCATTAAACTATCAGTTATAATTAATTGCGAAGTTTTACAATTTCCCTAAAGATGTACATTTTTTCTAGTTCCAACCGTCGAACTGTCACCCCCACATTGGTACTGAAGAATCCTATGAAAATATTTTATATAATTCTTAAATAATCTGCATTATATGTTATATAATGTATAAATATTAGTTAGTCTTTATTGTTCGCTATATGCACTGCTTATTGTCCACAATATACATATGATCTCGTCCAATATTCCATACATTTGCATGTTAATGAAGTAATTAAAATATTTATTATTTTTATTATAATAATAACAGTAGTTTAATACATTCCGTTTAATTGCGGACTTTTGGTCAAGCGAAAATGAAATTCATGAGGAGAAAATAGAAAAAATGTATTAGCTATAATACAATGATAGGAACTTCTGTATGATCGCATGCAGGCTCAAGGATAGTGTCCTTATCTGCGACACCTAAGCAGCAAACTTATCTTTATATATACTTTCATATCTTTTAACAAAATAAATAGCTATTATTGTTGTTTTCATCACAGCCTTGTCAGTTTGACTATTTCCACTTAAATCTGGATTAATATTATTTTTGTAGAATAGTTATCTGCCTACAGCTCTGGCAACAGATTATTACTTTGTTCGAATTTGGCAACCATTCGAGAGTTATTTTTTCATCTGCCAGCTGCATCGGCCTAGAAAGAAATTAATTCATCCAAAATAACCATTACGAGAATTTTGACTCTAGACCGCATTTTGGAAAGAATGATACAAAAAATATAATGATTTATTTTTTCCACTGTCGTGAAAATGATACTGAATCGCTGTAATAAATAATTATGGGCATGAGAATGACCAGAAAGTAAGTGATCACTGCCATCCGTAGATGATCACAAATCCCACGAGTCAGCAGTGCGTTGTCGGTTTTTGGAAAGGAACAGGAGGTAAGGGGGAGTAGTTTTGTGAGAACTTCGTTCGCCAAAAACTAAATTAGTTGGAGCAACGGCCAAATCTTATAAGATTATGTAAAATATCTTTACATAATATTATCATATCTTACATAATCAGTGAAAAACCAACAGTCTTTTTGTGACCACTGCCTCCTTACGAGTCTCTTCTGATGATACCTCAGATTAGTCAAGTTTTATTGAACAATTAATTCATCTTTTCTTTTTTGTTTTAAACTTACAAACATTAAACAATGTACTTCGTTCAGAGAATAATTATTATACTGAACGTTCAACTAAAACTTTCTCAAAACGTGACTGGTAAACTGTCAAATTATATTTGAAAACAAACATCCCGGAAACTTATACCACGATCTACGAGCGATTTCATATGCCTAACCATAAACGCATGCGAGGAATATGTGAAAATTCCTGAATTTCGTATTTTAACTAAAACGTCTTTGTTTGTAGTTATGTATATAATTTGTTATAAATACTGAAATTTAACAAGTAATTCAACGGTAAAATATGTCTAGGCCTTATAGACTGCGAACATGTCCCATATTCAATTTTTTACATCCAATCCAATGTTTTTTTTTATATTCATTAACATTTTTATTTTACAATAACTTATCGCTGAAAGCAGTCTTATCACTCAAAACCTGTTATTATCATTTCACATTCACTGTCGGACAACCACCGCGGTAACTCGATAATTTTGCATATTTACGCTAGGTTTCAATTATCATGGCACAACTTTCAATAAAGAAAGCACTTATTGATATTTACATTCCTACTCTCTGTTTCATAGTCGAGGACCAACACAACATAAGTTCGTAAAAAACTACTCAGCTCTTCTAAAGGCTTCTTTGTTGAAACTGAGTCTCATACCTATTACAGATAAGGTCATAGACAAACATCTATAAACTTGGGATAGTTTTGAAAATTTATCTATGATATGATAAGTACATCGGTGTTCGCGACTTTATATTTTTAAATAAAGAACAATAGATGTTGAACTATAAACAATAACAACGACGGTCATACTGTAAATTAATGGAGTACAGCCTTTGATTTCGAATCAAAACATAATCTTTTTTAGTTCCATTTCGGCGAACACATCATAATAAGGCCGTTGGAACACGGCGCTCCAGCGGGCGCCGGTGTCTCCGTTGCGCCGTTCCTAGATTTATGGAAGCGTTTTAAGCAATAATTTGCATAGCAATAAATTACAGGTCTGTCCGTGTAGCGCCAGCTATATAGACGTTATAAACTGATTACG